>JBAKGM010000001.1:15857251-15874268 GCA_037177215.1 Asparagus racemosus | reverse complement strand
GGTAGTTGTAGTCCAATTCTTCTTTCTCGGGCTTTTTTTAAGATTTGAATCTGAAGGTTCGTAAAGCAAACTCTTTAAAATGCTTTTTCCAAGAAGGAAGCTGATTCCATTGGGGTCTCCTATTGAACTCAACGTTAGCACCTTTGGTCCTAGGGGAAGGTTCAAGGTAGGTTCGATTTTGCCTTAAGACTATGCAATTGCTGAATCAACTGTACTCATCTATTGTGATGCGACAAATTCCAAAAAAATATAATTATTAGCGATTAATGATAAAGACTTTATTTTTTTATCATTTCAATGATTTCATTTGTATGATATTTATATTTGCACTTTGTATAATTATAAATGATTAATAATAAGATTGATTTTTATCAAAATTTTGCATATCTTATTTGTAATTACTCTTAAAATGTTTTTTCTAAAAAACTGATTTTTAAGCAAAGGGGAAAAAATAAAGAAACTTCTGGGCCAGCCCGGACCCACCATATCTAGGTCCGCGTAGCCTCGGTATCCGACCTAGCCCAGAAATCCGAGCACGAGCTAGTCTGTTTGGACAGGCCTACCTATGATCTAACTGGTGATCTTGATGAGTCCGAAGTCTTTGAAGATTCTAAAGATGATCCTTAGACAAAACAGCTTGAAAAGTAATGGGAATCGAGCTTTGAAGCTAGAGAGCTACCCACTGAAGACAAAGTGGCTCAAATAAACATTAAAAGTGAAACCAGCCTTAAGCCCATCTTCATCAACGAGAGTCTATCACCCGCTGAAATGGAAGAACTCATAATTCTTCTTCAAGAATACATCAACGTCTTTTCCTGGACTTATGATGATATGTCTGGCCTAGACCCCAATGTGGTTGTACACCATCTTAACGTTAACCCTAGTATCAAACCAGTTAAGCAACAACAACGGCGTTTTTGTCCTTCGTTGATGGAGCAAATCAAAAAGAAAATCCGTAAACTCATTGAATGTGGATTCATCCGTGATGAAGAACAGCCCGATTAGCTAACCAATATTTTAGTGGTGATGAAGAAGAGCGGAAAGATCTGAATCTGCATCAACTTCCAAGATCTCAGCCTCGCTTGTCCGAAGGTTGAAATACCCCTCCCGACCATGGATGTCATGGTTGACAATACGTGTGGGTTTGAGAGAATGTCCTTCATAGACATATTCTCCGGATACAATCAAATCAAGATGCATCCAAATGATCAAAAGCACAAAGCCTTTAGAGCACCTTCAGGAGTATTTTGCTACAAGGTAATGCCCTTTGGTCTGAAGAAAGCTGGTGCTACTTATGAACGTGCAATGAATACGATATTCTATGAACATCTATGTAAGACGGTCAAATGCTACGTTGATGATCTCGCGATCAAAAGTCATCACAAACAAGACCATGTCAATGAGTTGAGAATTGTGTTTGAAATCATGTGAAAGCACTAGCTCAAGATGAATCCAACCAAATCCTTTCTGGGGGTATCATTAGGCAAATTCCTAGAATTTGTTGTCACATCCAAGGGAATATACATCGACCCTAAAAAAGTGAAAGTCATCCAAGAGATGCCACTTCTGAGAAATCTCAAAGAACTCAGGGGCTTACAAGGACGGTTAGCTTACATTCGAAGGTTTATTGCCAACTTGTCTGGGAAGTGCCAACCATTTCAAAGATCAAGAAGAAAGGTGTTTCGTTCATTTGGGATGACGCCTGTCAAGAAGCCTTCAATGAGATCAAGTAGTATCTCACAAAGCTGTCGGTCCTAGCTTCACTAGTGTCAGGTAAACCATTCTAGATCTATGCCAGAGTAATGGATCACTCTCTTGGAGCACTTCTTGCTCAAAAAAATGATGGTGGCCACAAGCAAGCCATTTCTTGTCTAAACTGAACTATGATGAGCGCTGAGTATCGGTATAATCCAGTTGAGAAGAAATGTTTAGCATTGATCTTCGCAATTCAGAAGTTGCGGCACTACCTCAGCAGTCAATCTATCTATGTCATTTCAAGAGTCAATCCTCTACGGATACTCATGGCAAAGCACGGATCACTGAATTCCAAGCTAGCAAAATGGGCGATACTACTTTGACAATATGACATGATGTTCATGCCACAGAAAGCAGTCAAAGGCTAAGCAATTGCTAACTTTCTAGCAGAGCATCCCATCCTAGAGTCTTCCAATCTTTATGAAGGCATTCTGGATGAAGTTCTTGGGTCAAATGCGATTTCAGACCTATATATATAGTAGTTATACTTTGACGGTGCATCAAGGCGCAACCACAAAGGAGCGATTGTTGCAGGATGGGAGTAGTGCTGATCGACCCCCATGGACATGTTCTTCCTCGAGTCTACTCATTGACTGAACCATGTTCCAAAAATGTAGCTAAAATAACGCCTTTATAATCATCCTATGACTCACTCAAGGCTTGGGTATCAGATGTCTTGAAGTTCACAGTGACTCTAAGCTGATCGTGAATCAAATCAAAGGAGAATACGAGGTTCGCCATGAAGACCTCGTACCTTATCATAAAGTGGCCATAAAGCTCGCCCAATTATTCAAAGACTATACATCAACTATGTAGTTCACCTAGAGAATACCCTTGCAGATGTTCTAGCATCCCTTGCGGCCACACTCGCCCTAGCGCCCAAGACCACTAGGCGCATCATAGTGGCTAGCCATCACTTATGCTCCTCGGAGCATATTCTTGAAGCCAATGAAGTCCATGTCATGTCAACTTGCTTTGAAGAGAATGATTGGCAGTTTTCAATCATCGACTACATCCTACAGGGAATCCTACCCGATGATTTGAAGCAGACAACCTCCATTCAAAGAAGAGCTCCGTGCTTTTTCCACCATTCTACCACATAGACGCTATAATGATGATCTTTCGACAGTATTCTTCTCCGATACTTATCACCAAGTGAAGCTCGAGAAGCATTAAAGGAAGCCCACGACGGTACATGTTGAGCTTATCATCTGAGTCACAAACTTCAAGACTGACTCTGTCATCTAGGTTATTACTAGCCTAGAATGATAGCAGATGCAGTAACATATGCTAAAATATGTCACGCGTGTCAAATCCATCCTGACTTCCTACATCAACCTCTAGAAGAATTACATCCAACAGCTGCTTCATGGCCATTTGAAGCTTGGGGCATGGACATCATCGGGCCGATTAGTCCACCATCCGCTAAGGGTTATCGATTTATCCTGGCCATTACAGATTACTTCTCCAAATGGGCCAAAGTTGTTCCCGTTAGAGAAGTCAAAACATCTTAAGTGATCAAATTCTAGAGACATCATGTGGTTTACAGATTCGACATTCCTAGATGAATCATTCATGATAACGGTACACAATTCATTAGTCGACTGTTCTTCAAATTCTGTAACAAGTTTAGAATTCAAGATATGGTTTCTACACCATACAATCCAGCTACTAATGATCTAGCTGAAGCTTTCAACAAAACCATCATCAAACTTCTGAAGAAGTTCATCGCCTGCAACAAATGAGATTGGGACGAGAAACTTAGAGAGTATTTATGGGCTTATCAAACAACAATCTACACTCCCACTAGCTCAACGCCATTTTCCTTGGTCTATGGATGCGAATCCGTGATCCCCCTCAAAGTTCAGGTTTCGTAGTTAAGAATTGCCATTGTCGAGAAGATTGCAACTGAAGAACATCATCAAAAGTACCTCCAAGAACTCTAAGTGCTAGATGAACTAAAGAATCGAGATCTACTAGTCACGGACTTCAAAAGCCTTCAATAGGAGAGTCAGAAAACGATCATTCAAAGAAGGTGACTTGGTCTTAGCCGCTCATCGACCCATGGTCATGACGCACAAGACTAAAGGTAAATTCCAACCTAAATGGGAAGATCCATTTGTCATAGAGGCAGTCTACTCAAATAGAGCATATCGCCTAATTGACCAAAATGACAATAGGCTCATGGCGTCAATCAATGGGAAATTTCTCAAGGAATACTATCCTTAATCCTGGGCAATCTTATATCCCCATAAAAATCCTAGTCATGTTTAAGTTTCCACTTATGAACTAGAAATATTGATCTTCCTGATCAAAAACCCAATCAAAATTCTCAGAGAGTCATCAAGTTAACACCACACCTCTGCTTCGCTCTGGACATACCATCATTGTCATGTTAACAATACGCCTCTGAACAATGTTAACTCCAAACACATCATCACTGTCATGTTAACAATACACCTCTAAACAGTATCAACTCCAAACACATTATCACTGTCATGTTAACAATACACTTCTGAATAGTGTCAAGCTCAAATATACCCCCTACTATCATGTTAACATTACACCTCTGAACAGTTCCAATTTGACCAAATCGTCATGTTAACAATACACCTCTAAATGATTTCTCATCTCAAATGTTCTGACCGGTTAACAATACATCTCTGTCGGACCATTTTGTCACCATGTTAGCACTACACCTCTGTCAACCTCTCTTAGCAAAATTGACTGGTTAACATTACACCTCTGTCAATTTGCTTATGTCAAAAATCGATTCGTTAACATTACACTTCCATCGATTTTCTACCGTTAAGTTAACATCACACTTCTAAATGGCAGTCGTCCTTCGGATTTCTTTTGAACCGACTGGTTAACATTACAACTCTATCGGTCAGCCTAATTGGCACATTAATACTACGCCTCTGTCAAATATCCCCACACTATTATATTAACAATACATCTTTGAACAGTGTCAATCTAATCAAACCATTATGCTAACACCACACCTCTGTCAGTTTGATCCCAACATTTTCCTCCCCAGCTAAGATGTCACTATGATATTTTAACACTACATCTCTATCAAACATTCATCTTTAAGGAGACTAAAAATTCTTTTATTTATTAAAAGAGCTAAAATAGTTACAAAAGAGTTCTACATGGAGAGCAGATAAAAAGTGTGTATCCGCGCAACACACTTAGCCATCTGAGAATCTCGGACATCATGAGCACTCTTCTAAGCCTTCTCTTTCAAGATCTGAGGATCAACAGGGGCAGCCTGCAGCCTGATAGTAGAAAGGCTCTTTGTTTCAGCTTGAAGCTCAGCAACTTGAGAATCTAGTTTCTTGTTGAAATCAGCCTGGTCTAACACAAGCTCTGCCCTTTGAATCTGAGCTTCTTTCAGATGTGCTTAGGCTGCGGCAATAGTCACCTTAGCCTCATCAATCACTACATCTTGTTCTTGGATAGCATTCTGAAGCTCTATCAGATAACCTTTTAGTAGAAGTGATGCCTCATTCTGATTTTGAACCTTCACTCCCATCTGCTCCATTTCTGCTTGAGCGGATTCATTAGCCTTGCGGTGAGCCTCCATCAAGAGACAGAATTCAAGTTCAGTGATGACTTCAAGATCAGCCATGTGAAGAGTTTGCAATTCACGACAACATGACTCAGCTTTGTCAATCGCCATTTTGAAAGATTCAACACGAGCGGGGCCAGCAACCAACGCCAAGACATCCAGCTGATCCCTTAGCAACTTGAGAGTGTGGGTTGATAACTCCCTCTAAGACTTCAAGGTGAGTGCAACATTTTGGTTGAACAAGCTCATCAAACTCTCCAGCAAGATCATTATCTCCATCTCCACAAAGTCTTCGAGGTCAGGAGATCGAGGAATTCCTGCATGATTGGAAAGACTCACTTCAGTGAAACCACTATGGCATCAATGGTGGTAAGAGAAGTAAACGGTGAGGCTTGCACCTGTTCGGTGCCAAATATTAAATATGGAACTAGTGTTCTCACAATCATAGCCATCATTGTCGTCATTGCCGTAGTAGATGAGACGGTGGTTCTCACAATCATAGTTGTAGTCGTCTATATATCCACGGGCACGACTTCAACGCTTGTGGAAGAGACCCTCGGTTTATCGAGAGCAACTACAGGTACACTCGAACTTTCACCCGGATGGGATTTAGAACTCAGTGGCACCTCCTCCCTAACTTCTGCAAGCATGGGGGAGACCACACTAATGAAATAAAATCTAGCAAAAACTGTGAGCTTCATCTATATACTCAAGTTGGCAAAACTCATCCAACTAAGTTAAGCGAATGTCGCCCAAGCGAGGATCACTCAAATCATCAAGCCCTACTATAGCGAAGGTTGCTCAAAACAAAGCAACAGACTCTGCCTGAATGAAGTCCAATGTAGAAGCCTAAAGGGCTAACGAAGCTCTACCCAAAGAACGACAAAAGCTCATCGGAGAAGACCACAATTGGTCATGAGGATCTCGCCTTTGGTAGCAGATCAAGGGTTTAAGTTCCCTGAGGCACTGTTTAAAGCCCAATAGGCTGAGAATAGGCTAATCTAAAGATCACCATGGATGGGTTCAAAGCGAACCTCTTCCTCTAGAGAAAGCGCGATGGGGAGCCACTAATAACAAACTTCAAGGATTCTGAGAAATCTAGAACTTGAAGAAATAAAGAGTTTCTGAAATCAAAGTAGAGAAGAAGGAGGCAAAATAGCCTATTTATAGGCTAAAATCTCTAGACACCGCTAAAGATTCCTCACCCCGAACTTTGCTGAGTATGTCACTAAAGCCAAATTCATCGAAGATCCTGCTACCAAACTCCGCTGAAGATTTCGCCCTAAATTTCACCAAAGATTCTAGCCTTGAACTTCCAGGAATATCTCCCCAAATAAACTTCACCAAAATTTTAGGCACACAGATCGGAGACCTGAAGTTTAAATTCTTACGCTGAGCCTCGCCCAAACCGAATTACTAAGCTCCACCCAGATGACTATTTCTCAAGTAAGCGAACTTCACCCTATTCAACAGGGTATCAAAACGAGCCTCGCCAAAGCATCATAGTGAATTTCAATAAGTCTCCATATTGAAAAGAATCACAACTCAATTTGTATGAGGTCTTATATAGTGATCCCCACCAAAATCACTTGGCAAAAATTCACTAAGTCCCAAAATTGAGAAAACTGCAACTGAATCTGTTCGGACTTCATTTGGCAGACTTCAAAACTGACTCTCGCCAACACAAGGAAGCCCAAGCCTCACTTCTAAAAGCAATGACTCCATGCAGAGTTCAAATCACTATAGAAGCATAGTACATGCAGATCAGTTACACAAGAGATGGACAATTTCAGCTGGAAGAAAAGTTTATTTTTATTGATCAAAGACTCTGTTACAAGGTGACACTCAAACTATCTAATTACAAGGAAGATGGGTATTTGTTGCTATTTGCTACTGCCTTATATTCCTATATTCCTAAGATATGGGTGCTGTGATGGTTGAGGAGCATACAAGAGCTGCATCAAGCTACAACTCGTGCACCCTTAGCCACACAAGATTAGGAGATAGGAAGTGCTCTCGTTGCTCCAAACTAAGCCATGTCAGCAACAAGAAGCACTTCCTATAGTTAAAAATTGACGTCAGGCTTGAGTCAGCCACACGACGTCTGATTACGATCTAGGTTCACTTTCATGACACCTTACTGTCAGAGTCTTAGCTTGTGGAGACCCAAGGGTCTTTCTTCAAGTGCCATTTCAGTCACTGAACGGCTTTACGAAGAGCACAGCACTTGAGGCTCCACGCATCCCGATCACAGTCTAGTTTGTGCAAAGCTGTTGACTGATAATGGATGATCCCCTAGTGCATCTCCTTCTCAGCCAACAGTAACTACGTCAAGCAGCATAGTATACAGAGTTCATCCACTTGATTGCCCTAAACTTGGGCTAACTCGTGTTGGAATATTTTGATTTCAGATCCTCTGTCGAGGAGCATCTCCGACCTATGCGACATTGGCACAGACATGAAGAAGAAGAAGAAGAAGAAGAAGAAGAAGAAGAAGAAGATGGAAGGAATCATGAGAATGGATGAGGAAGGTTACTATTTATAGCAAATTTCAAATATTAACTCCTGAGGCAATCGCATCTTCTGAGATTTGATTAGACTGGAAAGAGGCTTTGACTTAGCCTAAAACTAAATCAAATCCATGGTGAATCTCATGGGATCTTCAATCAAGAGATTTTAGCCACAAATTGCGGCACAAATCCAAAGGCAAATCAGAACAAACTTCACCAAGCTAGCAAACTTCGCCAACAATAGCTCAAAAAGCATTGAGCTTCGCCAGTCAGTGAACATCACCAATCAACGAGCTTTGCTCAGAGCAACCTTCGCTCACACTTGAAATCAGCTAAATTACACTGATTTCTCCAACATCGCTCCAATTACAAAGAAGGCAAGTTTCATTCCAAACATGGATTTGGACGAGCACAAGCATCATCAAACCTTCGAAACAAGTCTGCAACCAAGAAAGCTACGTTCAACAGTACACCTCTGGCAACCAAGAAAGTTACGTTCAACAGTACACCTTTGGAACAGCACACCTCTGGCTATTTACCCAAAGTATTTCAATCCCTGTTACAAGCTCAAATGCACGATCTTGAAAATTTTGGAGCGGGTCTTGTAGGCAGTCAAAATATATTTTTACTAAGGCCGATGATTAGCTTGGATCCAAGAAGTGAATGCCCATGGGCTAAACACTTCGAACAGGCCCAAAGTCAAGCCCACAATGGACTGCAGCGAAGGTCGCCTAAGTGAGCCCCACCAAGAAGCGAAATTTGTGTTAAATTTGAGTCCAATAGCGAGGTTCATTGATGAAACCTACCCACATCTGCTCAAGTGGACTGAGTCATCCACTTCTGAAGAAGGCGCATTCACGTTTCTGACAACCCTCATCCGCAACTGCAGTGAACTTTGCCCATGCCTTCACTAGACTTCGCCAAGGTCACGAAGTCTGCCTGATAGCCATTTCAGAGCTATTTTAGTAGATAACCCCCCCAATTATATCCTACTTTAATGGCCACTTAATCCAGAATTAAAGGGGCCATTAACTCTCTCTCTCTCTTTTAACCTATAAAAGGAGAGGAGATTATTCATTCTAGAGAGTTAAGAAAAATAACAAGAACACACGCATCCATGAGCTCCTCAAGAGATATTCTAAGAGAAGACTGTGTTAGCTTCTAAGTAATCCACAATCACCAAAAGATCCATCATCTTAGTCAATTCATCAATGCAGTACAAGATTCACGCTCCATCAACACATAGAAAAGAACCCCCAAGAAATAAAAATTTTTTCCTTTGTTTCACTATTGTCTCTCAAATTATAATCTAAGTCAATTATAATTTCAAAAGACCCGAAATAGTGAAGACCAAGAGGTCGAGTGCCTTGGTCTTAATAAGGACACTAATGTCTTTTCGACTATGATGACTGAGAGGTCGAGTGCCTTGGTCTTAATGAGGACGCCAAGGTCTTTTTAGCTATGGTGATCAAGAGTTCAAGTGCCTTGGTCTTAATGAGGATGCTAAGGTCTTTTCAGCAATGACGACTGAGAGGTTGAGTGCCTTGGGCTTAATGAGGATGCCAAGATCTTTGTGTTAGAGTTGACGAAATTGATTACATGCCTTGGATTTACCCTTAAAAGGTACCAAGGTCTTTGGCACGTGCCTTAGGCTTTGGAAGATGCCAGGGTCTTTTTGGCGGAATCAACCAAACAATGTTTAGACAAAGGAATAACATACATGTTAGTCAGAATGTTTCATAGTATAAATGAGATTTCTATACCATTTTATTGAAAATATTTCCTAAGATGCTCGATGTTCCAAGGATGTTGTAGGATCCTTCTGTCATAGCTTCTCAAGCGATACGTACCAGGGTGCACCTCCTCAAGGATGGTATAGGGTCCCTCCTAGGTGGTGTCCAACTTGCCGCGCCAAGAGTCCTTTTCAAAGATGGATCTACAGAGGATGAGATCACCTAATTTGAACCTCCAGGGTCGGACCTTGCTGTTGTAGTGTCAAGCGATGTGCTGCTAGTTGATGACTTGGGATTAGAAGGTTTTCTCTCTAATTTTATTGATAAGGTCAAGTCCTAGGTAAAGTCCTTCTGTGTTCAACTCTTCATCAAAATGTCACAGTCATATGGTTGGCATGCCGACTTCAACTGGGGCCATTGCTTCAGCTCCATAAGCTAGGTTGAAGGGGGTCTTCCCTGTTGAATTCTTGTGGGTGGTATGGTAAGACCACAATATTTCTGGTAGTTCATCAGCCTACCTCCCTACTACCGTGCCCACCTTCTTCTTGAGAGCCTGGAGGATGCACTTGTTGGCAGCTTCTGCAAGTCCGTTACACCATGGATGACCACTGAGGCAAACTTGAGCCAGAATTCCATTCTTCACAAAAACTCTGAAAGCCTTTGCTATCGAACTAGGTGCCACTGTCAGTGATGAAGGGAAGAGGAATGCCAAACTGACATATGATTGACCTCCACACAAAATTCGTGATGTTGCTCTCATCAATTTTGGTCAAAGGTTTGGCCTTGATCCACTTGGTGAAATAGTCAACATTGACGATCAAATTTGTTGCCTAGAAGCTATTGGGAGAGGTTTCAACAAGTCCAACCCCCATTAGGCGAAGGGTATAGGGCTCAGAATAGGGTTAGCTAGGTGGCGGTGGCTCGAGGGATATTCGAGAAGAGTTGGCACTTCTTACAGTGGGATACAAGTCTCCTAGACTTAGCTAGGATGGTGGGCTAGTAATATCCTTGGCAAATGATTTCCAGGGTGAGAGTTCTGGCCTAAGAATGATTGCCACAAGTTCCTTCGTGCAATTCCTTGAGAACATAGGTAGCCCTTGCCAGCCTAAGATACCGGAGATAAGTCCCTACTCTGTTGCTAGAGTATGACACCCAATAGCGCTGGCCACCGAGGATGAGATGCTGGAGATCATTCCTACACAAGCTCCTAGCTTCTACAACATTTGCTGGCGGGGTCTTCGCTGTTAGATACTGAATGATGGGGTCCATCCAATAGAGCTCCATAGGGATCTCGGTCTGTATAATCAGTTTTGTCGCCTCCACAATGCTAGGGTATTTGAGGGTATCAGTGTGAATGGGCCTTAGGTCATCTCTTAGGCTAGGGGATCCGAGCTTTGAGAAGGCATCCGCTCAAGCGTTGAGAGCACGAGGAACCTAGGCGATTCTAGATTCTACAAAGTGGCTGAGAAGCTCCTTCGCCATCTTTAAATACAGAATCATGCTCAGATGTCTGGCTATGTATTCTCCGCTCACTTGTTGGATCACTAGTAGGGAGTCGGCCAAGATGTAGATGTGCTCAACCTTCACTGCTATGGCGGCCCAGTGGTCTGCCAACAAAGCTTCATACTCGACCTCATTGTTGGATGCTAAAAAATCAAAGGCAATGGAGTATTCTTGCGTTGATCCATCAGGGCTACACAAGATGACTCCCGCTCTGCTGCCAGATTCACTAGATGACCCGTCCAAGCTAAATAGCCACCAGGAGGTAAACTCTAGTGAATTGTGTTCAAGGTTATGCTAAGCTGCGGAATCGAGTGCTATGGGTGCTTGAGCTGTCAGAGGCTTGGGCTAGTTCAGAGGCAAGAGTGGAGGCGACTACTGTACTGAAGTCCACTTGATGAGGAAGCCAGCGAGGGCTTGGGCCTTGATGGTCCACCTCAACTTGAATTGTATGTCATACTCACTAAGCTCAACTGACCATGTGATCATCCTCCCGAAAGTGGTGGGGCTACCGAGAGCCTTTTTCAAAGGCAAGCTCATCTACACCATGATAGAGTGGGCTTGGAAGTATAAGCAGAGTCACCTTGCCGTGATAATGAGGACGAAAGAGGCTTTCTCAATGACAGGGTAGTTGAGCTCACCTGCTCTCAAAATCTAGCTAATAGAGTACACTGACTTTTGAATATTCTCCTCTTCTTGAACCAAGATGGAGCTGACAGCTTTAGGAGATACATCTAAATAGAGGAACAAGACTTCTCCTTCTATGGGTTGGCTCAGCAGTGGCTTGGTACTCAAGTATGCCTTGAGGTATTTGAAAGCTTTGTTGCACTCAGTGGTCCAATTCTAGCTCTGCTTCAGTTCCTTGCTTCCTCTCAAGGTCTTGAAGAGTAGAACGGGAGGCTCTTCTCAGCTGATTTGGCAAGGAAACGACCCAGCGCTGCTATCTTCACGTTTAGCCTCTGCACATCTCTCATTGTGTGCAGTTCGGGCAACAGCTCTATGGCCACTATCGTCTCGGGGTTGACCTCAATGCCTCTCTGGGTGATCAAAATCCTATGAATTTTCTCGACTGCATCCCAAAAGCACACTTAGCGAGGTTGAGCTTCATACAGTAGCACTAGAGGATAGACAAAGTCTTTTCCAGAACTGACACATGGGATGAGGCCTGCTTTGACTTCACTAAGATGTCGTCTACATACGCCTCCACATTGCGGCCAAGCTCGGGTTTGAAGATTTTGTTAATCAACCTCTGATAAGTGGCTCCTGCATTCCTGAGGCTAAATGGCATCACTTTGTAGTAAAAGGTCCCTTAGTCTGTGATGAAGGAATTCTTCTCTTGATCAAACTCCGCCATAAGGATTTAATTGTAGCCTGAGAAGGCATCCATGAAACTCAGCGATTCTTGGCATGTGCTGTCAACTACTAACTGGTCGATCCGAGGGAGTGGGTGGCTATCTTTTAGACATGCTTTATTGAGATACGTGAAGTTCACACACATCCTCCACCTGTTAAGGGTTTTCTTCACCAATACCACATTGGAGAGCCATTCTAGGTATTAAACTTCCTGAGTGAAACTAGGTCATAGAAGTAGGTCAATCTCATCCACAGACGCCTTCTATCTCTTTGGACCGAGATGTCTCTTCTTCTGTCAAACCGGCTTTGCATGTCGGTCGATAGACAGCTCATGGGTCACGACCCTCATGGGAATTCCCGACTTGTCTTATGGTCCCCAAGTGAACACGTCAGTGTTCGCAAGTAGGAACTCAATCACAGCACTCCGCTGGGGGTCCACAAGGCTAGATCTTATCCTAATCTTCTTCTTTCCTTTAGAGTCGACTTGGATCTCTTGGAGCTCTTCGATGGGAGTTATCCTCTCTTGCTCCTTCTTCCCTATCCGGAGGCTTGTCTTCTTGAGGGGAATTATTTCTGCATTTCCCTTACCCTGCAACGAGAGCATGTAAGAGGATCTTTCTCCCGCTAGTCGCTCCTGGCAAATCTAACTCCCATAGGAGTTAGGAACTTGATCATCTGGTGGTAGCTGGAAGCTATCGCTCACAGGCTATTGAGGGCTACTATGCCCAAAATCACGTTGTAGGCTGATTTGATGTTCATCACCAGGAACTGAGTTTCAACCATGGACTGACGGGGATATTCGCCAACCATTATGGGAAGTGATATGACCCCTTTCGGTATGAATGCATGTCCCGTGAATCCAATGATTGCGCCCTGACAAGGCTGCAGCTTAGATTTGTTAATACCCATCTGATCGAAAGCATCAATATATAGAATGTCTGCCGAACTGCCAGTGTTGACCATGACCCTCTTGACTTGGAAGCCACCTATCCCGGCTGTAATGATGATGGAATCATCATGTGGGGTCTCAACTCCCTCTAGGTCTAAGTTGCCAAAAGAGATGACCTCCCTTACTCTTGACTTTTTCCTGGCTAGATCAACTTGCAAAGCATATTCTTCAGACATGTTATGGAGGGCAACTAACTGATGCTCGAGTAGACGGCCCCTAGATAAATATTTCATGTACTTGTAGCTCTAAAAGCTACCTCACCTTGTTCATCTTGCCATAAGCATATCCTTCAGGCATGGTGTTTTGAATATTCCTTCCTCTGCCTCCACCTCTACGTCTTTAGCTTCCTCTACCTGCATGTGCTTGGTGACTGTGATTCACCTACATACATGTGTCAACAAAAAGGAGTTTATCATGCATATTAATCCACATGGCATATAAATCATATATGGAAGTAAATGTTACTTAAAATCCCTTGTGAAACATTACCTTTAACTCTACTCCTCCTCCTCTCTAGTACCATTGCTGGTGGTGTGGTAATATCCACACCTTAAGCACACAAGTGGTCTCCTCATTAGTCCCAAACTTTGCCTCAAATAGGATTTAAGCAAACAATATTGCTTTGCCATTAAACCTTCAACAACATTCAGGGCCTTCCCCTTTGCTCTTTGACATTTCCTCAGATTTACATGTATTTGAAGGTTATCTTTAATGCCTTCAACAATTTGTTTTGATTTCAACTTTGAATCTCTTAATATTTTATCAAGATACTTTTCAGCCACACAATTTTTAAATAATTAACATGTTCTTTAAGGTCCTATTGCATGTATGCCTGTCTGACATGCTTTTAATTTGCCAAGCACCTTCATCCTCATCATTAGGGCCACCATTTAGTTTGCCTAGTAATACATTGAACAGGTGATATAAAGTCTTATGTTGTCAATTTTTACCATGCAATAAGTCATAATGGTTTTGAATAGAATAATTGAGAATAGCTTCTTTCAATACATTCCTTGAAGTAAATCTCAATCCAAAATCTAACTATTCTGCACTGATATCCTCATCCTCATTGAAGTATTAGTAATTCACCCTTGCTTCATTGTCCTCTTTTTTTCTTGTCTTGGGTTCTTCTTCTTCGTTCTCAAGCAAAAAAGAGGGGAAATCATTCACTATCTCTTTGATTAAACTCATATCCTCCCTATAATTCAACCAAAAAGAGGGGAAATCATTCATGTTCTTAATAGTAGGCTCTATGTTCACACCTTCACCAACCTCTTGAAATTGACTTGCAAGAACATTATCATCAATATGAGCTGCTATACCTGATTGTACGTTGATGTCAGCAGCTACTAGTGCATTGATGTCAGTGGCTACTTGTTCTTCAGCATTGTCTTCATTGTTTTTAGGGGGTATTACAACCCCTGACATTTATAAATGGAGTCTCTCATCATCTCTCAATCTAGCACCACTATTGATTGCTATTTTACCCTTCATAATATCTACCATTATCTTATTCACCCTCCTAACATCAAACAACTCTCATCATCACTTATCAAATCCTCCTTAGGATCACTGTCAACACCGCCAACTAAGTCTTCACTTTGATATCCTTTAGCTACATTTTCAGGGCATGTGGCATTTTTATTCAAACTTACATTGCCTTTGACATTGTCAATGTCTTCAGCTGGATTGTCATTCACAAGCTTTTCCTTCCCTATCCCTTTGACATCTTTCACACTAAATTAATCAATCAACTCCTCATCTTCATACTCATCATCATCCATTACTTCATTGGGTTCCATCTTATATGTCTCATCCTCTACTGAATCATCATCATCACTAGATGATTTATTTGATTTGTAGGAGTGCCAATATTGAGTTGGGGTAGTGGTTGATTGAGGGAGATTTGAGATCACATAGCGTCATCATCACCCAGTTCACTCTTAGTTCTTTTTCTGATAGATGTCAACTTCTTTCTCCTCTTTTGTATACCTTCTGTAATTGTGAAAACTATAGAAGCCATATCTTGCTGCTTTATATCTTGCATTAGATCTAGTTGTTCATCAACATAGGCTTCATCTTAGCCTTGGTTGGAGTTTACATCCACATGCATGTAATCATCAACTACCTCAGGCTGTTCATCAACATTATGCTGAAATACCTCTATCACTCTCTCCTTATGAGTAATTGCCATCATGTTTTCTAAGTACAATTTTTATGTAGAGGCATCAAACCATATTCCACTCTAAGACAAGGACAAACATACCATTAGGATCCCAAATTGTTGAATCCATATCCTTTCACTTTTTCACTGAGAAATTCTATAGATGTATTTAATTCCTTATCTATGAATTAAACATCACACCCTCTACCATTATAACTAAAACTCACTTTAAAATCAGAATAACCACCATATCAAAATTTAACAAGAATTGTCAATCCCATCTGCATAAAAATAGATTTATAAAACTTAGAAAAAGATAATTTCTCAAAAATCTTACCACTTTCAAAAGTGCTAAATTTAATTTCACAAAAACCCTAATTTTCTCTAAAATAAATCATGATCTACTCCTTTTTAACACCATTATACCCAAAATCAAGGTTTAAATTCAATTAGGAATTGGAATAATGCCACTAAACCCCATCTTCAACTACAAAACCACATGCACATAGTGAATCATACCCTTAGGACCACCGGTTTGAAAAATGCTATACTTGAGTGGAATCGTCAACGTCTTCTTCCTACACAACCCGTGTTTTCTCCCTCAGAGAGAGTATTTGTGACTATCACCATGATCTCCCCCTCCACCTCCCCCCCTCCTCGCTCAAAGTTTTGGAAATTTTGGCGGAAATTGACAAGATGAGGTATTTGGCTATTCTTACGGTTTCAGCGTAGTTAAAAACCTGCTCTAAGAGAACTATGTTACTAATCCCTACCATATCAGCCTATAACTAAGTTAAAAAAAACCCACACATTATTTGTGGATGACAAGCTCTGATCGTGTTTTGATCGACGACGCAAAAAATGTACCTACTTGACACATGGGTCCTATTAATAATGCCTATTTGTCGCCTGAGTTTTTAAAAATACCAATCTGTCACTAAGTGCTTTATAAAAATACCAATTTGGTAATTTATCCTCTTTTTTCTTTCTAGATTGTTTTTATTTTTCTTTCCTTTTTTTAACATGAAAATAAAATAAAAATTTCTCTGTCTTTTTTTTAAATAAAAAATAAAAAAAATTTGAAAAAAAGAAAATTCCTAAAACTTTGGCTTTCTTTGTGTCTACATTTGTTTGAGAAGAATCTTTGCATAATATTGCTTAATGATAAATGAAATTGCATTTTCTTGACGGGTCCAAACTTTCTCATTTATATATGATATATTTGATGATGACTTGTTAATTGACATGTAAATTGTGGTTTCACTTCATATTTCTTCAAAATCACATGCATGAGGTTCATATTATCGATTATGGTCAGTTGTCGGTAGTTGTTGACTTTTAATCATATTCATGTTTGCATATGCATGTAACTAGTTTTATGAAACAAGCCCCAACTTGGATTCTATGCACAAACTTTTAAAAAAACGTGTTACCCATGTGCACCCAAATTTATATGAGAAATTGATATATGTGTGTGTG
>JBAKGM010000001.1:15828483-15857151 GCA_037177215.1 Asparagus racemosus | reverse complement strand
AAATCCGTTGATGGCTGAGGGTTTGCCAAAAATCCTATAAGTATTGTGGTTAATTATTTCTCACGAAATAAAAGAATTATAATAAAACACAAAAGAGAGGAAGGTGTATTCAATTAATAAGAAATCAAGTACAAGAAGTTGCAGTTATCTAGACATCAAAATTGCGACAACAAATTTGCCGTTTCAGCTCAGATACTTCATCAAGAAAAGTTTGTTGAAGCTCATCCTGCAACTTGGCCCTGAAGGATTCTTCACTAATGCCCGATGTCCTCTTCGCTTCTTCCTCAAGCTTGGCTAGCTTTCGCCTCGAAGATCTAAACTGCTCTTTCAAAACTCTAAAATAGGTATATGAGTATAAACTGTTTTCTAATTTTTCGGGAAGTTCCCAGAGAATATTTCTATAAAAGGAATATTCTTAGGGATAACTCGAAGAGCGCCACTGAAGTGCGAGGAAAAGAAAAATTAATTATATCGACACCGGACAATGCGTCTCGAAGGAATTCCCCCACTATGATACTCCAAAACGGTACACGAATATAAACTGTTTCCTATTTTGTCGAGAAGTTCCTGAAAAATATTTCCATAAAAGAAATATTTTTAGGGAGAACTCGATAATCATAAATAAAGCGTGGGAATAATATCGATGCCGGACAACGCGTCACCAATTCACCGACTCACCAACAAAGAAGATGAGTCCCTATTTCCTCCCACAATGGTCAAAGTGATGATCAATCCATTGATCAAAAGGGCAAACCCTAATCTCCTCCCACTGGGATGTCACAACCAACGTCGCCACCGTAGGATTCGCCGATCAATGGTTCGAATCCGGGTAAAATCAAGACACCGGTCAACACCGCACTCACCGACTAAAGGTTGGAAATTCTGTATTTTGGGTGCCAATCAACGTGTCACAGTGGAGAACTCCCCGATCAATCAGGGAGTCCCGCAAGAAACTCACCGACACGAGTCGACCACAATTGAGCTTAATCAGCTACAGTTCAAGATTCTAACAATGGTCAGACAATAAATGCAGCACCGTCATGCCTTCAAATATCCTACAAAGAACTAGAGAATCTGAAAGGATTGGAGGAATCGAGCGTTGAGGCTAATCTCAAGAAAATTTTCTTTATCATCGACTTCAGGTCAAGATCTCGACAAGCGGTCAGACAATAAATGCAGTAGCGTAGCGCCTTCAGTAATCATACAAAGAACTGGAAAGCCTAAAAGCAACCGATAGGTCGAACGCCGAAGTTGTCCATAGGTCCCATTACACCGACTGAAGGTTGGGTCTATCATATCCAAGGTATCTATAGGCGTTGAAAATCGCTTATCAGTACCCGAACGAGACTCGTGAAGGTGGGTTCACGACCGACGAACTATCAACCGACGTGACCAAGAACCGCTGATGCCACAAAACGCATAAATCGGGTCAATGAATACATGAAGTGAGTCGACGAGGCGTGCAAATTGACGGAGCGACGCACTGCGGAATAAATCTAATGGTTAAGCTCCAGGACAGTGAGATTCAATGAATCAAGTCAACCAGATTCAAGTGACGACGTTGTGCCAGTCCAATTCTAGAATCAACAGAATAATCAACCGAGTTCGGAAAGACCGGAAAACAGGTCAGAACGGACGAAAAGTCAGAAAAAACGACGAAAAGAATGATCCGTGCCAAAAAACTTCGGCCACATGGCCGAAGCACTTCGGCCAGGCCGTGGTGCTTCGGCCATGAGCCGAAGTCCTCAGCCAAATGGCCGAGCAAGCATTTCCCCCCCTCAAAGGCTATAAATAGGAGGGGGTGCACAGTTCTGAGGGTTGGGAAAATTTTTCGGGCAAGTTGAAGAATTGCTGCTTAGATTCAGAGAGCACGGTGCTGCCGGTGAAGATCAAGTAGTCCTCCACAGATCTACGACGTTTGAGTTCAGATCTGTGAAGATCCAGGTCAGGTTTGTGTCGATCTAACCTCAAGTCTAAGCTGTGTCTTAGGCTCAGGGCAAGCGTGTGATTTCTCCTAGTAGATCACACGCGCTCCGGCGATCATCTCCTTCGTGAGATCGATCCCCGTCAGGCGTTTATTTCCTTTGTGAAATAAACCCCTTAGATCCGCAAACCCAACATCTAGATCCTTAATTAAGATCAGGATTGCGCGGTGGTCCACAGACAGAACAAGCCCCAGTCACAGGCCAAGATACCCACGCAAGCGAGGGTCCAATAAATGGGCCCCGCGTTTGTTCAAAATTAGAATCAAAAGTTGTATTTTTGTAATTTGATTTTTTCATTGTAAAGCCTTATAAAAAGGTGAATTCTTTCTTGAATTTTGTTGTAAAAATAAATTTGTAACGAGTTCAATTGCTGATTCAATGAAAATGTCAACAGTAACTTTTTTCCGTGCGAACACCCAGAGATAGGAGAAAAGATCCTCCTTCCTCTCCATTAGCAAGAGAAAGGATACAAAACCTTCCTCTCTTATTTCGAGTTCGTGGGCATCCGAAGATAGAATAGAAAATTCTCACTCTCTACTGGCAAGAGATAGGATACAAAATCTTCCTCTCTTGTTTCGAATTCGTTCCTTACCGGGAGATAGGAGACAAGATCCTCCTTCCTCTCCACAAGAAAGTGATAGGAGACAAGATCCTCCTTCCCTTGTTTCGAGTTCATCTTCATTCAGAGATATGACAAAAATCCTTCCTCTCCATCATCGTGAAATGGAATTTAAATTTCTTCCCTTCCCACATCAATATTTTCTAAACCTTCAATCCCATATTTATTTTGGGGAATTTGATCCCGAATCCTAAGTAGGGATAAGTCGACTCCTCACATGCATTGTCGATTTAATCTTTTTTCTGATTGAAGAAGACACCCGAATCCGAGTCGGGGATATTTTATCCTGAAGCCTAAGAAGGGATAAAGTCAACGCCTCACACGCATTGTCGGTTTTGTCTTTCTCTGATTGAAGAAGACACTAGAGTTTCATTCTAAGGATATTTATCCCGAATCCTAAGAAGGGATAAAGCCAACGCCTAACACGCTTTTCCAGTTAATTCTTAACCGTAAAAAGAATAAACGCCGATATATTCAAAAGTGTGGCGGGTCATTATTAATAATACCAAAATCTATGCCTTACATTGTGGGGAATTTGATCCTGAATCCTAAGTAGGGATAAGTCGACGCCTCACACGCATCGCTGGTTTAGTCTTTTACCGATTGAAGAAGATACCAGAGTTCGATTCTAGGGAATTTTATCCCGAAGCCTAAGAAGGGATAAGTCTACGCATAACATGCGTTACTGAGTAGTATCTTGCCCGTAAAAAAGTACTGAGTCTATGTATTCGACATCGTAGCATTCAGTCTAAACGAGTCTCATTCTTTTAGCACAACGTCACATGTGAAACAGGTTTAGAGAATCCACATGCTAGCCAGATTCAAGCGGTAATCAGTAAAGGCGCACCAAATCCATTGTTGGCTGAGGGTTGGCCAATATCCCTAAAGTCAATGCCTAGCATGTGTTGCCGGGTAGACTTTTACCCGTAAAAGAGTACCAAGCCTATGTATTCAACATCATAGCACCAAGTCTAAGAGAGTTTCATTCTTTTAGAACAACGTTACGTGCAGAATGAGTTTAAGCAATTTGCATGCTAGCCCAATTCAAATGGTAATAGGTAAAGGCTCATCAAATTCATTGATGGCTAAGGGTTTGCCAAAAATCCTATGAGTGTTAATGGTTAATTGTTGGAACTCCTCCTGCAGCTCGGCCCTGAGAGAGTCCTCATTGGCATTCAGAGTCTTTGCAGACTTAGGACACTAAAGTTTTCTCCCTCCACCTGGAGTTCTCGCCTGAGCTGCGCCATCTTGGCCACACTCAAAGCAAGACGAGAGTGGGTATCGCTTAGAGATGATGACTTCTCAGCAAGTACCGTCTTAACACAATCCACCTGATCCCTCTGCATTTGAACCTTGAGTCCAGAAAAGACTCTAGCATCGCATCATGCCTCCAGGCGGGACTCTACCCGATCAGCAGGTGCAGCTTCATGGTTCGGTAGGGCTATCGGAGGAGAAACCACCGTTGACACACCGACTGCTTCAGATGGTCTCATGGCATGGTTAGGAGGAACATTACTATGAGGAACTGAAAAAACGAGCCTCAATGGGAGCCCCTGCTAGCAATAAAAATTTCATCAAATTGGAGCCCTGTAATTAGCAAGAGGGAGAAGCCATACCTTCAGAGGAGAGGAACAAACCTCGACATATTCAAGAATTGTTGGCTCAAGTGATATATCACTGAGAGGATGATCATCTTGGGGTGTGTCATGTGTCAAGTCATCCATGAGGGTGTCCACAAGTAGGCCAGGGTGGCATCAGACCAGCCCCGAATCAGCCCACCAATTGGCTCCTTCTCTCTCCCACACACTTGGAGAGACTCCTAGACAATTATTCAGCGGGGATATCACCCATTAAGGGTCAATTTCCATCCAGCTCAATTATTTCAAGTCTCGAAAATACTCTAAAAAGGTATACGAGTATAAACTATTTCCTATTTTGTCGAGAAGTTCCTAGAAATTATTTTCATAAAATATTCTTAAGGATAACTCGATAACCTCCGAATGGGTATATGAGGATAAACTAATCTTTGAAACTCTGGTAAACGTACTAGTATAAACTATGTTGACGCCGGTCAACGCGTCACCGCCAAAGAATTCGCCGATCAAAGGTTGGATTCCCGAGAAATTTTGACACCAATCAACGCATCGCAACGAAGAATTCCCCGATCAACATGGGAGTCTCGGAAAGAGTTTGATAGTCAGTTGAATGACAACTCACCGATACGAGTCAAAACCAAATCAACTCAATCAGCTTCAGTTCAAGATTCTGACAACGGTCAGATAAAAAATGTAGCACCGTAATGCCTTCAGCTATCCTACAAAGCACTGGAGAATCTAAAAGGATTAGAGGAATCAAATTCTGAAGCTTATCTCAGGTTCCGTTACACCGACTGTAGGTAGGAGCCTACATATCTAAAGTATTTCAGGCTTGTCTAAAAAAGATCGAGACTGAAACACTTTGGAGGGGGTATCTGTAGGCGTTAAAAATTACCTATAAGTACCCGAACGTGACTCGTGATGATGGATTGGCAATCGACGACCCATCCGACGATGTGACTAAGAACCGCTGAGGATATAATCGTGCCGCAAAACGCATAAAGCGATTTGACAAATGCATGAAGCGGATCGGTGAGGCATGCAAGTCAGCTAAAGCAACGAATCGTGAAATAAATCCAATAGCGAAGCTTCAGATCAGCGAGTTTTGATGAGGCAGAATCAACCAGACTTAAACACTGACGAAATGGATACAAGGCAACCAGATATGGGAATCAAGGCAACCGGATAGACCAGGCCGAGGTGGCTTGGCTGAGTCTGGCTTGGCCAAGGCCGAGGTGGCTCAACCTTGGCCGAGCCAGACTCGGCTAAGACTGAGCCAAATGCTCCCGTAACCGCTCCCCCCTCTCTCTCATTTGCCTATAAAATAGGGAGGGGGTCTCATTTTCTCCGGGTTAGAATTTTGGAGATTTCTCTGAGCTAAAGGCGGGCTTTTTTGCACAGATCTGACTTTTTGTAGAGGCGAGAACACCAGATCTAGACTCAAAAGTACGAGGAATCCTTCCACATAGATCAACGCAGCGGGCAAAGGATTTGGACGAGATCCAGATCAGATCTACGTTGACTCCCTTCGGATCTAAGCTTAGTCTTAATCCCGAGAAGAGCTGTGATTTCGCTTGGTCGATTTCACTTGCTTCAGGCGATCTATTTTGATAAACGGATCCCGCGTTTGTTTACAAAAGGGTGATAAAGTTGTAATCTTTTTCGATTTTTCGTTGTAAGCCTTATAAAAAGGCGATCTTTTTATTTGAATTTTGTTGTAAAAGCAAAAAGATGTAACGGATTCACAAGCAATGAAAATGAAAACAACTTTCCCCACGAACAGATAGCACCTTGAAGCTCTACTTGGTGATCGTCAGTTGATGCAATGCTATCGTTCAAACCTTGAACTTTTACATTGATCCGTTCCATTTCTGCACGAGCAGACTCTCTAGCCTTACAGTGAGTTGCCAAGAGACAACAAAACTCAATCTCAGTCATACTATCGAGATCAGCTGTACAAAGCTTCTGTAACTTTTGAAAATAAAGCTCAGCTTTGTCAATCACCGTCTTGAAGGGTTTAGTGCATGCAGAGCCGGCAACTGACAATAAAAAACCAAGCTGATCTCTCAACAACTTAAGTATGAATAGACAAGCATATCTGCAAATTCAAGGCAGTCACAGCAATCTGGTTGAACAATCTCACCAGACTCTCTATCAAGATCTTTATCTCCACCTTGATTAAATCTTCAGGATCAGGAGATTGAGGAACCTCAATGGGACATGAAGGGCTTGCTCCTATGGAGACCACCATGGTAGTCGGAGTGATAGTTTGGAAGACTTGCATGGTAGTCAGAGAGATAGTCGGCAAGACTTGAATCCATTCATTGCCCGACATAAGGAATGGTGCGAGGGTGACCAAGATATTTGAAACATCTATAGTGGGCGATGTTGTAGGCATCGCCATGGTAGACGAGATGGCAGTCTTCACAACCACTGTCGTGGTCATTAGCACATCCATAGGCACAATTTCAATACCTGCGGACGAGACCTTTGACTCATCAAAAGTAGCTGCAGCCATGCTTGGACCCTCATCAGAATGAGGGTTAGGATTTGGTGGCGCTACCCTTTCAACCCCTATTGGTATCGGAGAAACTGAAGCATCGTCATCGTCATCAGAAGACCCGTGAACAATCAACCTTCGTCGCACTAACGACATGGGTGCTGGTGCATGAGCTACGGTCATATCAATAGTTGGCGCAGACTCTAAAATACTGGAAGCGCCCTCAAAATCAATCACAGACTCAAAGTGGCGCTAGTAGGAAACGATGCAGGGACTACTCCACCCATGGCTCCAAAGTCAGGTTCATCATCTGTTAAAGAAATGAACGAAACGTCAGTTACCAAAATGAAGTAACCACACAAAACTAACTAAATAAAAAATATTAGGCATATACGAAGAGCTGCTGATATCGCCATCAAAGCATGTATCATCAGGCTTAGTCAAATATGTGTCAGTATCATCATGCCCATAATCCAATTGCTCCTCATCATCATCTAGAGGAATGGGTTTGCCTACACACAAGAAGCGCGCATCAGATAAAGGCACTTCAAGACAAACAGTGCAAATATATAAACAGAAATCACCTGAAGAGCCAACCTTAGGCTCTTGTGTTGGGACCACAAGAGACTCCTCCTGAATCCTCGAAGAGTCTCCAGCTCAGGTGACATCAAACGTTGAATCTTCGAAGGTGGCGGAGGAGGAGGTACGTGTAACGGCCTCTTTCCTTTGTTGCTTCATCCTCTACCAAGGTGCTCAGGTGGCACTTCCCAATCTTCATCCGGCACACCTTCTGCCAGAAATTCTTAGAGTCCAGGAGCTCTACTCTTCAAGCCCTTCTTGGAAAGATCCTTACACCTCCGACTAATCCAAAACAAGCTAGTCTTATTTGCCTAAAAGTTAGGATGAGGAGCACTTACTTTACTGTACCGTTTACAGAACCCCAACGTCATGTAACAGTTGGGCATGTGATGGGGAAGTGAGAATCTAGCTCCTGTGACCCCAACAACAAAATGATACCAAGCACGAGCCCTGTCTATCAAGCTTCCCGTACGCAGCAATCTAGGGTTCGGATTCCCAACATACAGCTGATCATAACTAAACTAGCGAGTGAATTGACAGGGCAAGTAGGGTTCAATGTAACACTGAGTCCCATTCAACCTCTTGAAAAGGTGACCTAGTCGAATGTTCACCAACCAGTTGAAGCACCCACTAGGTAAGCAAGTGAAGCGCTCAGTATTCATTCCATCTTCATACTCATCCCTAGGATTTAAACCATCAATCAAGAGGAAACAGAAGTAAAGGCGATAATGATCCTTATTCTGAAGAAGCCTCTGGACCCATGCATGGTATTTGATTACCCACTTCGAACGTTCATACCTCTGAAGAAAAAAGACATTCGCTCCACCAAGTGTAGCAACTGACATCAGTGGATTGCAGTGCTGAATAAATCATATCACTATATATATATATATATATATATATATATATGGTAACTCCACTCTAGGATTGAGCACTTGATTCCTTGGACAACAGTCTTCCTGTTTCAAGTATTCGGTGGCCAACTTCCTTAGGCCATGGTGGATATAGCTAACCATTGCCAGTAGGAGAGCTAAGTTATAGCGAGCAGCAAGCAACACGGCAGGGTACAACACTTTGATGGAGATACAGTCCTTCAATCGAGAAGGCATAATGCAACCCTTTAGCCAAATTGAGAAAAACCATGCAAGCAACGTCAACTCAGATATCAACTCCTTTGCTTGGTGATGGAAACTCTCAAACTGATCACTAGCACACGTCTGATTCGACAATATATAATACAAAGCCGTCTTTGAAGATGCGAGTCTCAACCTCAGCGTCTGTAGATGGAGGAATCTAACCTACATTTCCCTTCTTACTAACATTGGGAAAAAGGTATTCAACCTAAGGAATGCGAAGGACGGTAGAATCATGCCCAGCGTTCGCAGTAGTCCTGTGACAGATGAGGAAACAATATATCAGTTCCTGAAATGCCTCCACAACATGGGCAACATGTAAGAGAGTTTTCAACTCCTCGTTAGTAGGAAAACACTCCTCATACGGACAATCCCCCATAGCAAGCGAGACACCTCGAACATCTCGTGCAAAGCAATCCTGATTTCTCTTGCCAGAGTGAAGAAGGTATAGCTATCAGTATTGTGCAGCTCCAGAATGCCGTACAGTATGGGCGCATAAATCTCAGCACCATACTTTGAATCTCTCACTACACCATAGAGCCTCATAATTTGTAATCTCTCCTCAAAGGTGACAAGAGCAAAGTCCACTAAACGGGTCCACCACTGGGTATCCGTTGATTTAATCCAACCAGGGAACCTAACATCCCTGTCAGGATACTGAGCTTCAGTCTTAGCAAGCTTAGTCCCAAAGGTATTTGGGACAATAGCAACTTCGTTAACAGGAGTGTCCTCATTTACAAAGCCCAGACACAAGCCTTTGATGTTGACTCCATAGAGCCCGTCTTGACGAAAATCACCTCCATGCTTCAAGGAGCCTATCTTAACGCTATCTTCTCTATTAGTGAGATTATAGTGCATGAGACGGGGCAAAGCGAGGTACTGCAAAACTAGGAAGGAGACTTGATGCTCTATCGCCCGTAAAGCAAATTGACGATCTCCCTGAGTGTAGTACCCGTACTCTTCTCCATAGCGGAAAAGAGAATTGCCAGCAGGAGTACTGTCTCCAAAGAGAAAATGTGGCTTCACCGATACGTCTTCATTGGGAACTGAGAACTTGACGTCGGTGATTATTTCCCATATAGTCCTATAACTGCCTGAATGGTTGGTCTCAATCCTCTCTTGGCTACTGTCTTCAAGGAATAGAGGGACATTCCTGTTAAAAGCATATGCCACCTCAGGGTCGTGGGTTCCTTCATGACCGTAGTGGTTACGACGATCCACAGGAGCTTTCAAAAAAGTAACTGCATAAAAACAACAAATGAGTTAGTAGACAAAAATTAAATTAAGTTGTCATACTAAAAAGTGAAGTTCATCAATAGGTGAACTTCACTCATTTGAATTGGTGAAACCGCACCTAATTTAGACAGGCGAATCTCGCTTGAGCGAAGGTCACCCAAATTGGCGAACGTCACTCCAGCGAAGATCATAGAAGTAGAACAACGAACTCCACTGTAGAAGTCCAAAAGGCTAACAATACCGAACTCCACCTGAGAAGCGAAGCTCGTCACATTAAGCACCATTAATGACTGCTAATGAAACTTCATCGCCACTAATGGAAGCTCATTAGAAATACCATGGTTGGTCATAGAGATCTCACCTTTGGTAGCGGTCAAGTGTTTTAAGTGTTTTGAGGCACTGTTTAAAGCCCAATGGAAGTTTATCCACTGCCATCTCCAGCTACGTCAGCACCTCTTCAGCTCTTGGCCGATGAGCTTCTCGAGTAGAGCCTCTTCCTCTAGAGATGGTGCAACGAGGAGCCATTGATAACGAACTTTGGGGATTATGAGAAAGCTAGGGCTCGAAGAAAAGTGGAGAGTTTTTGAAATCAAAGTGAAGAAGAAGGAGGCTAACATTCTATTTATATACCAACCCTGAACTTGGCTGAAGATTTTTCACCTTAAACTTCACCGAGTATCTCACTACTAAACTCCGCCGAAGATCTTGCTACTGAGCTTCACCGAAGATTTTGCCCTAACCTTCACCAAAGATTCCAGCCTTGAACTTCACTAGGAATCTCTCTCCGAATGAACTTTGCCTCAATTTCAAGCACACAAGACCTAAATTTTAGATCCTTAGGCTGAGTCTCGCTTAACCGAGTCACTAAGCCTCACCTAAATTGACTTACTGAGCTTCACCCAGACGACTATTTCTCAAGTAAGCGAACTTCGCCCCATTCAACAAGGTATCAAGGCCAACCTTGCCAAAGCATCATAGTGAATATTACTAAGTCTCCAAATTGAGAAAAATCATAACTCAATTTGTATGAGGCCTTATATTAAACCCCGCCAAAATGACTTAGCAAATTTCACCAAGTCTCCAAATTGAGAAAACTCCATCTCAATTTGTTTGAGACTCTGCTTGGCGAATTTCAAATCGACTCTTGCCAACACAAGGAAGCCTGAGCTTTGCTTCTAAACATAATAACTCCATGCAGAGTTCAAATTCACTACAGAAGTAAAGTACGTACAGATCAAGCACACAAAAGATGGACAATTTCAACATTCAGAGAAGTTCATTTTTATTGATAAAAAATACTACATAAAGGCAACATACAGGCTATCCAATTACAAGGATGAAGGGTATTTGTTGTTACTTGCTACTACCCTATATTCCTAAGATATGGGTAGTGTGACGGCAGAGGAGCATACACGAGCTGCACCAAGCTACAGCCATTGTTCCTCTAATGTTACAAGACTTAGGGAGCTAAGTTACACCCCATGAAGACAAGAAGTGTCCCCGTTGCTGCAAATTGAGACATATCAGCAGCAAGAATTCCTTCTTACAATCAAAATTTAACGTCAGACTTGAGTCAGTCATACGATGTCTAATTACGATCTAGGTTCACGTTTGTGATACCTAGTTACTATCAGAGTCTTCACTCATGGAGATCCAAGGATCTTTCTTCAAGCACTATTTCAGTCGCTGAACGGTCTTACGCAGAGCTCGATTCTTGAAGCTCCATGCTTCTCTATCACAATTCAACTCGCCCTAAGCTATTGACTGGTTCTCAACGATCTGCTCGAGTATCGCCTTTTCAGCCGACAGCAACTCTGTCAGGCAGCGAAGTATGCCAAGTTCTCGACGATCTGTCAGAGTTGTTTTATTTTAGCTCCTCTAGCGAGGTGCATCTTTGATATAGGTGAATGGAGACTTAGACATGGATAAGAAGAAGAAGAGATGAAGGCGGTAAGAATGGAAGGGGATGGTTACTATTTATAGCCTCTTTCAAATCCTAACCCCCAAGTGTAGGCATTGAAAATTGCCTATAAGTTTCTAGACATGACTCGTGACAGTGGGTTGATGATTGGCGAGCTATCCAACAATGCAACAGTGAACCATTGATGCTCCACGACCATTGATGCCCTACGCAGAGTTTTTGGTGGTCCCACTAACCGGTTAGCGGACGGGGGTTCAAGGGGGTAGCGGCCCCCTTGCGGGTCTGGGGCAGTGCCTGGGAAAGATTTTTTCCTGGACTTGCAGTGGGCCATTGACGATATAGTTAGCGATGTGTGCAAGTCAACGAAGCGATGGAATAAATCTAACTGCGAAGCTTTGAATCGATGAAACCGACAACTCTGAGCCAAATCGGACTTGGATCGATAGAATCAGACTCAGGACCAACAGAATTGCAATGTCAAAAAGTTATAAAACCCCGGAAAATGGCAGAACGAGGCCCGAAAAGCTGCCTAGGTAGCTTGGCCAAAACCTGAGCCACCTAGGTGGCTAGGCGAGCGGTTCGAGCACAGTTTCAACCCGCTATCTGCTTTGAGAAGGCTATAAATATGAGGGGGGTGCTCATTTGCACAGGGCTAGATTTTTGGAGAGAAGCCGAAGCTCTGCCAGATTCAACTGTGACTAAAGCTCAACTCCGGCATTCAGATCCAGGATTTCTGTGAGACGACCATCACATCCACAGATCTACCCTCTAGATTAAGCTTTGTCTTAATCCCAGGGTTTGTGCTTGACTTCTCTTGGTCTTTTGCAACCACTCCGGCAATTATCTCCTTCGTGAATTAATTCATGTCGTCGATTATTTCCTTCGTGAAATAATCCCCGTAGGTCTGTAGATCTCGCATTCAGATCACGATCACGTGGCAGTCCATGGCTGGAACAGAGTCCTCAGCACAGGCAAAGACATCCACGCAAGCGAGGATCTAATAAACAGGTCCTGCGTTTGTTCATCCAGAGGAAAAGTTGTAATCTTTTTTATTCGATTTTCATTGTAAGCCTTATAAAAAGGCGATCTTTTTCTGAATCTCATTGTAAGCGACTGAAGTTTGTAACAAATTCATCAATGGAAATCAAAGCAACTTTTCCAGAGAACACCAAGAAAATCACATCTTTTGAGATTTGATTGGACCGAACAAAGAGGCTAAATTTTAGCCTAAAACTCGATCAAATCTACAGTGGATCTCATGAAATCTCCAATCAAGAGATCTCAATTGCAGATCATGGTGCAAATCTAGAGGCGAACCTCAACAAACTTCACCAGCCAGTGGATGTCACCAACCGTCGAGCTTCGCCAATACAACTCAAAATAAATTTAGTCTTGCCAGCTAGTGAATATCACTAATTGACGAACTTCACTTAGCAACTTGAAATTGAGCAAGCTTCACTCATACCTAGAATCAGTCAAACTTCGCTGATTTCTTAACATCACCTCAGCAACAGAAAAGGCGAATTTCATTCCAAACATGGAGTTGGGCAAATACAAGCATCATAGAGCCTTTGATACAAGTCTACAACCAAGTATGCTACATTCAACAGTACACCTGTGGCAACCAAGTAGGCAAATGAAAACAAGTTTCAACCTAAACAAGACAATTCAAGCTACGTTCAACAATATACCTCTGGCTATTTACCCAAAGTATGTCAATCCTAACTACAAATCGAAATGCAGGATCTTGAAAACTTTGTGGGGGGGCCTTGTAGATGGTCACAATATATTTTCACTTAGGCCAATGATCACTTTGGATCTAAGAAGTGAACACCTATGGGTTAAAAACTTTAAATGGACCCAAAGTGAAGCCTACAACAAGCTGCAGCGAAGGTCACCTGACAATTGAAGCGAACCTCACCAAATAGCCCATGTCGACTCGACTTGACCAAGTCAAAAGCGAGTCGACTCCTAACACCCCAGACTGAGTTGAAAGGCATCATCAGTCAGCCAAACCTAGTGTCGAGTTCTTTGTTAAATTCGAGCTTATAGGCGAAGTTCGCCAGCTAATGAACTCCGCCCATGACAACTCAAGTGGATCAAGTTATCTATCCCTGAAGAAGACTCGCCCACATCTACAGTCGCCCTCGCCCACGACCTCAGCGACATTCGCCCACGCCTTCAGCGAACTTCATTAAGTCTGCGAAGTCCACCAAATAGCCGTTTTGAAGACTATTTTTAAGGAACAACTGACCTCCATTATCTCCTACTTTAATGGCTACTTAATCCATAATTAATGGCCATTAAATCTCTCCTTTAGCCTATAAAAGGAGGAGAGATCACTTATTTTAAAGCAGTGAGGAAGATCGAAGGAGATCATAGAGAGATCAACTCACACGAAAAGAGAGATTTCTATTATCGCATTTGTGATCTAATTGACTAAAAGTATCAGAAGAAGACTGAACTATCTTCCAAACCACTAAGCTCTCATCCAGAGTTAAAAACACGTCGTTTTAGTTGGTGCGTCAACGGAGTACAAAACTGACGCTCCATCGGCACATAGAAAAGAACCCTCCTAGGAAAATATAAATTTTCCCTTCGTTTTAGTTTTATTCTTCTATTGTAATCAGAGCTAATTACAATACAAAAGAACCTGAAACTACAGGCAACTAATTTCCTAGAGAAAAAAATCATGATTTCATTAACTATTTGCCACTTTTAGTGGTTTTGACCCATTGGCAACTAATTTCTCGAAAGCAAAACTCACCGCTTCATGAGCTATAACCGCCCCACCTTTTGGTCATTTTTAATGGTTTTAACTCGTTGGCAAAAAGTTTTTCTGAAGGTCAAAATTCATGATTATATGAGCTATAACCCTTGCCATTTTTAGTGGTTTTGACCATTGGCAAAATAATTTGTCAAAAGCAAAACTCACAGCTTCATGAGCTATAACCCACAATTTTTTACCATTATTATTGCTTTCAACCTGTTGGTAAAAATATTTTCTATAGGCTAAAATTCATGATTATAAAAGCTATAACCCTCGCCATTTTTAGCGGTTTAACCTGTTGGCAAATAATTTCAAAAGGATAAAAAATTACGATTTCATGAGCTATAACCCATGCTTTTTACAAGTTTTAGTTGTTTCATCTCGTAGGCAAATATTTCTCGAAAGCCAAAATTCACGACTTCTTGAGCTATAACCCATAATTTTAAATTATTTTTAGTGGTTTCGATCCGTTAGCAAATAATTTCCTGAATACCAAAATTCACGAGTTCTTGAGATATCACCCATGATTATTGGCTATCTTTAGTTGTTTCAACCCGTTGGTAATAAATTAAAGAAGGCCAAAATTCACGATTTCATGAGCCACGAATTTTCACTATTTAGTTGTTTTGACACTTAGGCAAATATTTACCAAAAGACAAAATTCATGACTTCATGAGCCATAACCCATGATTTTTGACCATTTTTAGTGATTTCAATCCGTTGGCAAATAATTTCCCGAATACCAAAATTCGTGAGTTGATGAGATATAACCCATGATTATTGGCTATTTTTAGTTGCTTCGATCCATTGGTAATCAATTCTACAATGCCAAAATTCACGATTTCATGTGTTATAACACATGATTTTTTTACCATTTTTAGTTATTTTGACATGCAGGCAAATATTTACTAAAAGCCCAAATTCACGACTTTATGAGCTATAACCCATAATTTTTGGCCATTTTTATTAGTTACTATCTGTTTGCATATAAGTTTTCGAAGGTAAATCTTCACGGCTCTATGAGTTATAACCCATGATTTTTGGCTATTTTTTGTGGTTTCAACCCACTAGGATATAATTGCCCAGAGACCAAACTTCATAATTTTATGAGCTATAACCCACGATTTTTAGCTTTTTTAGTTGTTTCGGCCTATTGGCAAACAATTTACCAAAGGTCAATATTCATAATATTATGAGCTATAACCACGATGTTTGGCCATTTTTAGTTGTTTCAACCCACAGGAAGATATTTTTCAAAATCCAAAATTCATGATTTCATAAGCTATAACCCACGATTTTGGCCATTTTTAGTGGTTTCGACTAGTTAACAAATAATTTCATGTACTATAATTCATGATTTCTTATGCTATAAGCCACAAATTTTGGCCATTTTTGTGGCTTTGACCTATAGGCAAATATTTCTCGGAGATAAAAATTCACGATTTCAGGAGCTATAACCCATGTTTTTCACCATTTTTAGTGATTTCCACCCGTAGGCAAATAGTTTCCCAGAAGCCAAAATTTACGACTTCATGTGCTATAATCCACAGTTTTTGCCCATTTCTAGTGATTTCGACCCATTTGTAAGTAATTTATGAGAGGCCAAAATTCACAATTTCGTGAACTATAATCCACAATTTCATATGTTAGAGACAAATAATTTCCTAGAGGCTAAAATTCATGATTTCATTAGCTATAGCCCATGAAATTTTACAATTTTTAGTGGTTTTGATCAGTATGCAATTAATTACGCAGAAGCCAAAATTCACAACTCCATGTGCCATAAACCCACAATTTTTTGGTCATTTTTAGCGGTTCCACCCCACTGAAAAATAATTTACTGTAGCCCAAAATTCAACCCATGAATTTTGGCCATTTTTAATGGTTTCGACCTATTGGTAAGTAATTTTAAGAAGACCAAAATTCAAAATTACATAAGTTATAACTAATGATTTTTTGCCAGATTTAGTTTTTTTGACTCGTAGGCAAATATTTTCCAAAAGCCAAAAATTATGACTCCATGAGTTATAATCCACGATTTTTGGATATTTTTAGTTGTTTTGACCCGTAGAAAAAATATTTTTCAAAATTAAAATTCATGATTTCAAGAGCTATAGCCAACAATTTTTGGCCATTTTTAGTGGTTTCAACATGTTGGCAAAAAGTTTTCTGCAAGTCAAACCTCACAACTTGCTGAGATATAACCCATAATTTTTTACCATTGGGAAATAAATTTCGTGAGCTATAATTTATAGTTTCATAAGCTCTAATCCTTGATTTTTGTCCATTTTTAATGATTTCGGCATGTAGGAAAATAATTTTTTAGAGGCCAAAATTCACAATTTCATGAGCTAGAACTAATGACTTTTGGCTATTTATTTTTTTAGAGGTTTCGATCCATAGGCTTTTGGTTATTTGTTTTTTTAGAGGTTTCGATCCATAGCCAAATAATTTATCAGAAGTAAAAATTCACAACTTCATATGCTATAACCCATGATTTTTTGCCTTTTTAGTGGTTTCGACCCGTAGGCAAATAATTCCTTGGAAACATAAATTCATGAAGTCATGTGCTATAACTTATGATTTTTGACTATTTTTAGTGGTTTCCACCCATTTCCAACTAATTTCACAAATGCCAAAATTCCTAATGTCATGAGAACCCATGATTTTTTATCGTTTTTATTGATGTCAACATATAGGCAAATAATTTCCTTGAGGACAAAACTCATAATTTCATTAGCTATAAACTATGAATTTTGGCCCTTTTTAGTAGTTTCGATTCCTTGGCAAATAATTTCTCAAGAGCCATTATCCACGATTTTTAGCCATCTCTTGGCAAATATCTTCTAAAGGCCAATATTCACGATTCATGAGCTATAACACATGATTTTCTGCCATAGTTTGTGGTTTGGCCTATCGGTAAATAATTTCAGGAAGTCTAAAATTCATGATTTATGAGTTGTAACCCCTAATTTTTTGCCGTTTTTAGTGGATTTGACCTGTAGGCAAATAATTTATCAGAGGGAAACTTCACAATTTCATGTGCTATATAACCCATTATTTTTTACCATATTTAGTGATTTAGACCAGCTAACAAAAAGTTTCACATAAGAAAAATTCACGTTTTCATGGGCTATAATCCATAATTTTCTACCAATTTTAATTGGCCATAATTCACGATTTCATGAGCTATACCCCATGAATTTTGGCCATTTTTAGTGGTTTCGACACATAGGCAAATAATTTTTTAGAAACTAAAATTTACAACTTCATAAGTTATAGCCCCTAATTTTTGGGTATTTTTGGATGTTTCGACCCATTACAAAATAATTTTGCAAAGGCAAAATTTCACAATTTCCCAAGCTATAACCCATAATTTTTAGCCATTATAGTGGTTGTGATCCATTGTCAAATAATTCCCATTAGGCCAAGTTCATGATTTCATGAGCTATAACCTACGTTTTTTGGCTATTTTAAGTGGCTTCGACTCATAGGTAAGTAATATTCCAAATGCCAAAATTTTCTATTTCATGAGCTATAACCCACGAGTTTTTATCATATTTTCTAGTTTCAATCCGTTGGTAAATAATTTTGTGAGAATTAATTCATGATTTTATGAGATATAATTTATGAGACTTAAGCAATTTTTAATTGTTTCGACATGTAGGCAAATAATTTTCTGAAGGTGAAATTCGTGAGTTTATGAGCTATTACTCATGATTTATGGCTTTTTTAGTGGTTTCAATCCATTGGCAAATAATATCCTAGAAGCTAAAATTCACGACTTCATAAGCTACAACCGACAATATTTGGGCATTTTTAGTAGTTTCGTCCAGTTCCTAACTAATTTCACAAAGGCCAAAATTTATGATTTCATGAGCTATAACCCACGACTTTGGCCATTTTTATTGGCTTTGACCCGTTGACAAATAATTTTTTGAAGGTTAATATTTACAATTTTGTGAACTATAATCAACAATTTTTACCTATATTTTATGTTTTCGAGCAATTGGCAAATAATTTTGAGGAGGCCAAAATTCATGATTTCATGAGTTGTAACCCCTAAATTTTTTGTATTTTTTATGGTTTCAACCTGTAGGCATTGAATTTCCCACGGGGCAAACTTCACGAATTCATGATCCATATAGCTCATAATTTTTGGCTATTTTTATTGGTTTAGACCAATTGGCAAATAGTTTCACTAAGACTAAAATTCACGATTTCATGAGCTATAATCCATAATTTTTGGCCATTTTAATGGCATCAACCTATTGGCAAATATTTCCTTATGGCCAAAATTTATGATTTCATGAGCTATACCCCCACGAATTTTGGCCATTTTTAGTTTTGACCCGTCAGCAAATATTTCCCAAAAGTCAAATTAACGATTTCATGAGCTATAACCTATGATTTTTGACCATTTTAGTGGTTTTGATCTGTAGGCAAACAATTTTCTGAAGGCCAAATTTCATAATTTCATGAGCTATAACCTATGATTTTTTGCATTTTAGTGGTTTCGACTCATAGGCAAATAATATCCCGGTGGCCAAATTTTCATATTTCATGACCCATTACCCACTATTTTTTGCCATAGTTTGTGGTTTCAACCTGTTGGCTAGTAATTTCATGCGCAACAATTCATGATTTCATGATTTATAATTCATGATTTTGTTTGCCATTTTTAATGGTTTCGACATGGAGGCAAATAATTTCCAGGAGGCTAAAATTCATGATTTCATGAGTTATAACACACGAATTTATGCCATTTTTAGTGGTTTTGACCTATATGGAAATAATTACCCAAAAGCTTAAATTCACAACTTCATAACCCATGATATATGGCTATTATTTTTAGTGGTTTCAACCTATTTCAAAATAATTTCACAAAGGCCAAAATATTATAATTTCATGAGCTAAACCATGATTTTGACCATTTGTAGTGGTATCCATATATAGGCAAATAATTTCCCGTAAGTCAAAATTCATGGTTTCATGAGCATAACCCATGAATTTTGGACATTTTTGGTAGTTTCGATCTGTTAGCAAATAGTTTTCGGGAATCTAAACTTCACAATTTCATGAGCTATAACCCATGAATTTTATCATTTTTAGTGGTTTCGACCTGTTGTCAAATAATTTCTCGAAAGCTAAAACTCACGACTTCTTAAGTTATAACCCATGATAGTTGGCTAAATTTAGTGTTTTCGACCTGTTCACAAATAATTTCGCAAATGTCTAATTTACACTTTCATGAGCTATATACCCATGATTTTTTATCTATTTTTAGTGGTTTCACATATAGGCAAATAATTTCCTAGAAGTCAAAACTCATGATTTTATGAGCTATAACCCAAGAATTTTGGTTATTTTTAATGGCTTCAATCCGTTGGAAAATAATTTCCAAAAAGAAAAAATTCACGATTTCATGGCTATAACCCACAATTATTGGCCATTTTTAGCGGTTTCGACTGGTTGGGTAAACAATTTCCCAAAAGCTAATATCCACGATTTCATGAGCTATAACACACTTTTTTAGCCATAGTTTATGTTTTCAACCGGTTGGCTAATAATTTTGAGGTGGCCAAAATTCACGTTTTCACGAGCCATAACCCCTATTTTTGGGTGTTTTTAGTGGTTTCGACGTGTAGGGAAAAAATTTCTCACAAGGCAAATTTCATAATTTCAGTGTTTGCAACCTATATGCAAATAAATTTCCTGACTTATGAGCTACAACCCACGATTGTTTGCCATCTTAAGCAGATTCGACCTGTTGGCAAATAATTTCTCAAAAGTCAAAATTCAAGATTTCACAAGATATAACCCATATTTTTTGGCCATTTTTAAGGGTTTCAACCTGTGGCAAATAATTTTTCATAAGCCAAACTTCACGATTTTATGAGCTACAACCCGCAATTTTTAGCTATTTTTAGTGGTTTCGACCCGTTAGCAAATAATATCATTGATGCCAAATTTACAGATTTCATGAGCTATAACACACAATTTGTGGCCATTTTTAGTTGTTTTGACCTTTAGGAAAATATTCCCCAAAAGCTAAAATTCACGACACCATGAGCTCTAACCTACGATTTTTAACAACTTTAGCGATTCATTGAAAAATAATTTTCTGAAGGCTAAAATTCATTATTTTATGAGTTATAACCCCTGATTTTCAGTCATTTTAATGGTTTCAATTCTAGGCAAACAATTCCCTAGAGGCCAAATTTTTGGATTTCATGAGATATAATCCATGAGTGTTATCCAAATTTTGTGGTCTTAACCTGTTAGCCAATAATTTTGTGAGATATAATTCATAATTTCATGGGTTATAAGTTACGATTTTTTAGCCATTTTTAATCTTTTAAACATATAGGCAAATAATTTCTCGGAAGCTAAAAATTACGACTTCATAAGCTATAACCCATTATTTTTGAGCATTTTTAATGGTTGCGACTCATTTCTAAATAATTTTACAAATGCCAAAATTCATAATTTCATGAGCTATAACCCATGAATTTTTACCATTTTTAGTGGTTGCAACCTATAGACAAATAATTGTGAAGTTTCTACCTATAGACCAAAATTCATAATTTCATGAGCTATAACCCATGAAGCGTAAAACAATTAGCAGAATTTTTACCATTTTTAGTGGTTGTAACCCTTTTTTAGCAGTTTTGACCCATTGGAAAATAATTTTCCGAAAGCCAAATTTGAAGATTTCATGAGTTATAACTGAAAATTTTTGGCCATTTTAATGGTTTCAACCCGTTGGTACATAATGTCTGGGAAGCCAAACTTCATGATTTTTATGAGCTATAACCCATGATTTTTAGCTATTTTTAGTGGCTTCAGCCCGTTGGCAAATAATTTTTCGAATGCCAATTTTCATGTTTTCATGATCTATAACCCATGATTTTTGGCTCAGTTAGAAAATATTTCCCAAAAGCCAGAATTCATGACTTCATGAGCTATAACCCAATGATTTTTGACCATGTGAATGGTTTCAACCCGTTGGCTACTAATTTCCTAGAAGCCAAACTTCACATTTTATGAGTTATAACCTATGATTTTTGGCTATTTTTAGTGATTTCGACTCGTTGTAAAACAATTTCCCAAAGGCTAAAATTCATAATTTCATGAGTTATAAACCACGATATTTAGCCATTTTTAGTTGTTTTGCATCGGCAAATATTTCCCAAGAGCCAAAATTCATGGCTTCATGAGCTATACCTCATGATTTTTTAATATTTTAGTGGTTTTCAACTCATTTCCTAATTATTTCCCGTAAGCTAAAATTCACGATTGTATGAGATAAAACCCAAAATTTTTAGCTATTTGTAGTAGTTTTGACCCATTGGTAAATAATTTCTTGAACACCAAAATACATGATTTCTTGAGCTATAACCCACGTTTTTTCACCATTTTTAGTTATTCTGACCCATCAGTAAATATTTCCCAACAGCTAAAATTCTCGACTTCATGAGCTATAACCCACGATTTTTGGGCATTTTAGTGGTATCGACGCGTTGGCAAATATTATGCCGGAGGCCAAATTTCTTAATTTCATAAGCTATAATCCACGAGTTTTCGCCGAATTTTATGATTTCAATCCATTGGCAAATATTTTCGTGAGATACAATTTATGATTTTTTTGAGCTATAAGTCACGATTTTTTGGTCATTTTTCATGGTTTCGACATATAGGCAAATAATTTACCACATGCAAGAATTCATGATTTTCTAAGCTATAACCTATGAATTTTGACCATTTTTAGTGGTATCGACACGTAGGCAAATAATTTCTTGAAAGATAAAATTTACGACTTCATAACCTATAACCCATGATTTTAAGCCATTTTTAGTGATTTTGACTCAATTCCAAATAATTTAGCAAATACCAAAAATTACAATTTCGTGAGGTATAACCCATTAATTTTTATCATTTTTAGTGATTGCAACCTAAAGGCAAATAATTTCTAGAGTTTAAATTTTATGAGCTATAATACACGATTTTTTACCATCTTTAATAGTTTTGATCTGTTGGCAAATAATTTTCTTGAAGCCAAAATTCACGATTTCATAAGCTATTACTCATGATTTTTAGCCATTTTAGTGATTTCAACCTGTTGACAAAGAATTTCCTGGAAGCCAAACTTTATAATAATTTTATGAGCTATAGCCCATGATTTTTGGTAATTTTTAGTGGTTTTGACCTGTTGGCAAATAATTTCCCTAAGGCCAAACTTCACGTTTCATGATCTATAGCCCATGATTTTTGGCTATTTTTAGTTATTTTAACTTACTGGCAAATATTTCCCAAAAGCCGAAATTCATGACTTCATGAGCTATAACCCAATATTTTTAGACATTTTAGTGGTTTCAACTCGTTGCCTTACAATTTCCTAGCCAAACTTTATGATTTTATGAGCATCCATGATTTTTGGCTATTTTTAGTGGTTTCGAACCATGGCAAATAATTTCTCAAAGGTCAAAATTCATGATTTCATGAGCTATAATCACGATTTTTGGCCATTTTTAGTTGTTTTGACTCATCAGCAAATATTTCCCAAAAGCCAAAATTCACGACTTCATGAGCTATAACCCATGATTTTTGGCCATTTTAGTGGTTGCGACATGTAGGCAAATGATATCCTAGAGGCTAAATTTCTCGATTTCATGAGCTATAACCCATAAAGTTATGCTAAATTTTGTGGTTTCAATCCATTAGAAAATAATTTCATGAGATATAATTCATGATTTCATGAACTATATTTCATCATTAATGTCCATTTTTAATAGTTTTGGCATGTGGGCAAAAAATTTACCGGAGGCCAAAATTCACGATTTCATTGGCTTTATAACCCACGATTATTGGCTATTTTGAGTGGTTTCGGCTTTAAGCAAATAATTTCACGTAAACTAAAATTTACGACTTCATAAGCTATAATACTTAATTTTTACCATTTTTAGTGGTTTTGACTCGTTTCTAAATAATTTCGCAAATGCCAAAATTCAAAATTCTTGAGCAATAACACGTGTTTTTCCATTTCTAATGATTGCAACTTATAGTGAAGTAATTTTCTAGAATCTATAATTTCATGAGCTATAACCCATGATTTTTTGCCTTTTTTAGCAGCTTTGACCCACTGGCAAATAATTTTCGATTTCATGAGCTATAACCCTAGATTTTCGTACATTTTAGTGGTTTCAACCCATTTGTAAATATTTCCTGGATGCCAAACTTCACTATTTTATGAGCTATAACCCATGGCTTTCAGATATTTTTAGTGGTTTCGACCCGTTTGCTAATTATTTATTCGAAGGCCAAAATTCACGACTTCATGAGCTATAACCCACGATTTTTTACTATTGTAGTGATTTTGATTCATTAGCAAATAATTTCCCGAAGACCTAAATTCATGATTTTATGAGCTATATCCTAATATTTTTTGCCACTTAAATGGTTTCGGGTCGTGGACAAATAATATCCCACTAGCCAAATTTTCTAATTTCATAACCTATAACCCACGATTTTTTTGTCATAGTTTGTAGTTCCCATTGGAAAATAATTTTTTGAGCATAATTCATGTTTTTATAAGTTATAATCCACTATTTTTTGGCAATCTTTAATGGTTTCGACATGTAGGCAAATAATTTACTGGAGGCCAAAATTCACATTTCATAAGCTATAACCCACGAATTTATGTCATTTTAAGTGGTTTCGACCCATAGGCAAATAGTTTCCCGGAAGTTGAAATTCACAATTTCATAAACTATAACCCACGATATTTGACTATTTTTAGTCATTTCAACCATTTTCCAAATAATGTCGCGAAGGTAAAAATTACAATTTCTAGAGCTATAATCCAAGATTGTTGACCATGTGTAGTGGTTTCAACATGTAGGCAAATAATTTCTCGAAAGTCAATGTTCGTGATTTCATAAGCTTTAACCCTTGATTTTTGGGCCTTTTTTGTAGTTTTGACTTGTTGACAAATAGTTTGTAGAAAGTCAAAATCATGATTTTATGAGCTATAACCAACGAATTTTTTCCATTTTTGGTTGGTTTCGACCCGTAAGCAAACAATTTCCCGAAAGCTAAAATTCATGACTTCATATTCTATAACCACGATATTTTGCTATTTTTAGTGGTTTTAACCCATTTCCAAATAATTTTGCAAATGCCAAAATTACAATTTCTTGGGCTATAACCCATGAATTTTACGGTAGTAATTGATCTTCCATGTCAATTCTTTGTTTTTTTTTTGTTATTTAGATATTGGTTGTTCTAAATTTTTAAAAGAAAATAAAAATTCTTTTTTAGCAATGAGGATATTTTTTCTATTTTACTTTGTTTAAGTCTTTGTTTTGTTATAGATAACAAAATAATGGAGAGAGTAAAGAAAGATGATTGAGACTATTAAAGAATATGGGAAGAAATATTTCAAATTCATTCTTCTAATAATGATAATTTATTTTTAATTACCAGTGAGATTTTCTTTTGTTTTTAGGGTTGAGAATCTCTCTCATTTACTCCTTTTTTTGTTATTGATTAAAAAAAGGAAAACTTTAGAGAATGATGATTGAGACTATAAAAAAATATAATAAGAAATTTTCTGGTTCATCAATTTAGCATTCTAATTTGTGTTCTTCATTAACAATGAACTCTATTATTTTTAATTTTACTTTGTTCTAATTATTTATTTTTGATATAGTTGAACTAATAAGGACAAAGTAGAGAAATATAATTGAGGATATAAAAGATTGTGAGAATGCATTATTTTTAGTTTTATAACTCTTAGTTATATTTATCATTATTATTAACTTCATAATAATCGAACTTAAGAATTTTAAATTTTGAAATTTCAATGTTTGAATTAGTATTCAAACAAACAAGGTAAAACTCTTTTTCCTCTTTTTCATTTTCACCAATTGTTTCCACCTTCATCTAATTATTTCAATTCTATATTTTGTCATTTGTTGCAGACGTAAAAATGATAAAGAAAAATAGAGAATGATGATTGAGGCTACGAAAGATTAGAGAAGAAAATTTTTATCTTCATTCTTTTAGCTCTTTTTTTAAAGAAAATTTCTTTATTAAAATTAAAAGAATAATGAAAAGTGTAAAGAAAGAATCCAGGCTATTAAAGAATGCGAAAATAAAATTTTTAAGTTCATTCTTTTATTATTCTAATTTGACTTTTTTAGGTATTAATAAAAAATAATTATTATATTTTGTTCTAATTCTTAATTTTGTTACTAATGGAAAAATGACAAAAAGAATAGAAGGAATTCGAGTTATCAAAAATTCATGAAAAGAAATGGGAAAATTGTGTCAAGGCCCCAAATAAAAGTTTCATGTGGTCCTGGACCCCGTATTATTTTCTTTGTGGATTGGCCCCAAATAGAATAGGCTCTTGTGATTAAGCCCTTATTCACACTACCCAAGAAAAAACCCAAAAAGATTTCAAGAATACCCCCCCCCCCCCTCTTTATCTCTATCACTTTCTTCTCTCCCCCACACCCTTTCCCCACCTACAACCCCCCCCCCCCATTCCTCCTCTCCCCTCTATCCTAACTCTAACATTCATGGTTGCTCCTCCCTCCTCTCCTTATCTCTCCTGACCCTAACCATGTCTCTAACCTTCCTCCTCTCTCCCTCTTCCTCATCTTCCCATCCAACCCCGCCATCTTCCTCTCCCACCTCCCTCTCAAGTATTATCGACCTCAAGCACACCCTCTGATCTTGTCGTCTCCCTCTTACACCTTCCTCTTCACCACCACCGACATCGAGTGCATCCTGAATTAGTTTGACTCTAACAGTGACGATAAGATCTCCTCCTCTGAGCTTGCCGCCATCTTCTTCTCCTTCGACCACCCCTCACCTCCCTTAAACCCGCATGATGGCCAAGACCATCTCTTTATCAAAATCCCTCCCCTCCCCTCGTTGTTGACAACTCCTCTGCAAACCAACCTCCTCAAAACTACCTACAACATCCTCTCCTCTTCCCCCTCCCCCCACCATTTCTCTCAAACAAATCTCATGATTGAATTAATTTATGATTTTATTTTTTTAGTGGTAGATTGGATCTTGCTAGTTTATTTTTAATTAAAATGGATGAATGAGAATTGGTTTCTTGAAGTACTATGTTAAAAGGGTATATTATATATGGCGGTTTGGAGATTTCTTGCAAAGTGTTTGATGACATGCCAAAGAGAGATGAGGTTTTATAAACTGTGATTGTAACAGGTCACGTACAAAGAAAATGTAAAAAAATATCATGGAGATCTCACCATAGCTATGTGTATGTAAACGTCAAAACTAGACAAAAATATAATTATATGGATTAATTGTGAACTATTAAGGATTAACTGTGAAGCTTACCTAGTTGATGTTAACTTTACTCATTAGATGTTAAACCTATAGCATACCTGTTAAGTTTATACAAATGTTAATTCTGAACATTGAGTGTTAAGTCTACCCATTTCTTATTAAGTTTACCCATTTGATGTTAACTATATAGATTATCATTTAACTTTAATAAATAGATGTTAGATATATGACTTAGTCATGAATTTTGACAAACATATATTAACAATTACTTGATACTAACCAAGAATAGACAAAGTTTAACATGTACATGATATAGCTAATATGTTCTGGATATAATAACATATCTTTTAGTATAGTTATCAGATATTGGATATACTTAATAGATACTTCATATAGTTAACAGATACTAGATATACTTAACAAATACTTAATATAGTTAACAGATATAAAGTACATTCAATAGATACTGATTAGTCTTACTACTAAGCTAATACAGTTAGTATCCAGACTTTAACACTTACAACCAACTCTAATTCTTTACATCAACATTTGATATAGTCTTGTTCTATTTCTCCCCTTTATTTTAGTAGTAATTGGAAGCAATATCTCTCTCTCATCTTTTAGTACACTACGCTTCTCATAATCTGGGATAAGATAAAGGATAAGCTCATAATTCTTTTTTATATGCTTAACAGTACAGATAGTAAAATTAACTTAACAATTAAATAAAAAAATCTGTAAATATAATCTACAGTTATAAATATTTAAATCAAAATTAGTCAAATATACACTGCAATTATAAACTTAACAGTTATAGTATAAATTTAATATGTACACCATAAAATTAATAATAATGGCATAATCTTAACAAATAAGTGACAAGTTTAACATGTATTGCATAACCCTCACAGTTATAATATAAACTTAACAGGTGCTTGATATAGTTAACAGATATGGCCTAACTTTTAACAGATATGCTAGAACCTTAACATGTACTTCAAAATGTTAACAAGAATGATATAGAGTACATGTTTAGCTATCTACGAATAAGTGTAACATTTTCCTCTTCAAAAGGTGAAACCATAGAATGTTATGCTATAGTCTTATACCACCTTCCTAAAATTCCTAATTTTCCAACCCAAATGCAAAATTTCTTATGTTTGTAAATAATCAACATACGTCCATTAATTGAAATGAACACTTTTGTATGTAAGCTTTTCTCAATTACCAACGCATTATGTGCAGTCTACATATAATTTCCAAGCAAACAAAATGGTTGAAAAATAAAATTTTAAACAAACATTAATCCTCTCAACAATATTTCTCATATCCTATGAACGACCAACAAAATAAAACAATAAAACCATAGCAATTTGAGCTCCTTCTTTTGACGAATTCCGGCTTCAATAGTATAACAAAGCTCCAAGCACATTCTTGTGAGGCATTTCATCAAACACCTTTCTTGCATCTAACTAACATCTAGACTTGAAGTGACAAAACCCTAACCCTAGCCTCCAATTCTGCCTCGTCCCCTTCTTTGGTCCCCAAGCCTCCAACTTTGCCCGTGGGCACCCACACCTCTCCTAAAATAGCAGCACAGCCTAGCCATTGACCGGGGCTATCTTCCTCAGCTCAGCACACAGAACCTCATAATCGGGGTTCCTTCCCTGCTGCCCATCATTCCACGGCAAATCCTTTATCTTCATCCACTCTTTCCCCTTCTGCCTCATGCAATCCTCAGTCTAAATCTAGACGTTGAACTCCAGCGCCTTTTTCAAGCCCTTACATCCAGGGTTTCTATTATTGCGAAAGCAGAATCAAGAGATTCTGAGGAGGGAAGGAGGAGGAGAAGGAGGAAGAAGAGAAGGAAGAAGAGGGGCTGGTGGTAGGGTTAGGGTTAGGGTTTGGGAGAGGACTTAAAGGAGGCGGCGGGGGGGGGGGGGGAGGGGGGGGGGGGGGGGGGGGAGAGGGGGGGGGGGGGGGGGGGGGGGGGGGGGGGG
>JBAKGM010000001.1:15803745-15824136 GCA_037177215.1 Asparagus racemosus | reverse complement strand
GAGTTTCATCATCGTTCCAACGAACCAAGACGGTCGGATCGTCAACGGGATACAAGATTCAAGCTCCCATCGCTACCGTGAAGAACCCAGTTTAAATAAAAGGAAAGATCTCCGTCGATCTTTCCTTCTTTTGTAAATCGGGTAACCGATCGAGGAAATCTGTAATTTCTTTTTATCTAAGTCAGTTAGAGAGAGAGATTGCACCTGAGAGATTGTACTCATTCCTTCTTTAAATTAAATCAGAAGGAATAACATCGGTTTTACATCTTCTCGAACTTTTTCCCGCGAACAGCGCTCACTACTCATACTGTCTTCAAACTTGTCCCCATGGTTTACACCATCAATCAAGGGGAAACAATAGTAAAGGTGATAACGATCCTTATTCTGAAGAAGCCTCTGGACCCCGGCAAGGTAATTGATTACCCACTTCAAACGTTCATCCCTCTGAAGCAAGGCGACGTTCGCTCCATGAGGTGTAGCGGCTGAAATCAGTGGAGAGCAATGTTGAGTTAACCATATCACCAGATGCGTGTATGGTAACTCCACTCTAGGATTGGGCACTTGATTCCTCAGACAACGGTCTTCCTGTTTTAAGTATTCGGTGGCCAATTCCCTTAGGCCATGGTGGATGCAGCTAACCATTGCCAGTAGGAGAGCTAAGTTATACTGAGTAGCAAGCAAAACACAACAGGGCACAACACTTTGATGGAGATTCGGTCGAGAAAGCACGACGCAACCTTTCAACCAAATCGATAAAAAGCCCACAAGCAACGCCAACTTAGATATCGGATCCTTTGCTTGGTGATGGAAACTCTCAAACTGATCACCAGCACGGAACCCACATACGTCTGATTTGGCAGTATGTAATACAAAGCTATCTTTGAAGATGCGAGTCTCAACCTTAGCATCTATAGTTGGAGGGATCGAACCTACATTTCCCTTCTTGCTAACATTGGGAAATAGGTATGCAGCCTAAGGAATGCAAGGGATGGTAGAATCAAGCCTAGCGTTCGCGGTAGTCCTCTAACAGATGAGGAAGTGGCAGATCAGTTCCCAAAATGCCTCCACAACATGGGCAATATGCGAGAGAGTGTTCAACTCCTCGTTAGTAAGAAAACACTCCTCATATGAATGATCCCCATGGGCAAACGAGGCACCTCGAACATCTCATGCAAAGCAATACCGATCTCTCCTGCTGGAGTGAAGAAGGTATTCCTATTAGCATTGTACATCTCCAGAATGCCATATAGTATGGGCGCACAAATCTCAGCTCCATACTTTGAAGCTCTCACTGCAACATAGAGCCCCATAATTCGTAATCTCTTCGCAAAGGTGACGAGAGCGAAGTCCACCAAACGGGTCCACCACTGGGTATCCGTTGATTTAATCCAGCCAGGGAACTTGGTATCCCCATCAGGATACTGAGCTTCAGTCTTGGCAAGGTCAGTCCCAAAGGTATTTGGGACAAGAACAACTTCATTAACAGGAGCATCCTCATTCACAAAGTCTAGATGCAAGCCTATGATTTTGACTCCATAGAGCCCTTGTTGACGAAAACCACCTCCTTGCTTCAAGGAGCCTATCTTAACGCTATCTTCTCTATTAGTGAGATTATAGCGCATGAGACGGGGTATGGCGAGGCGCTGCAAAAACAAGAAGGAGACTTGATGCTCTATTGTCGGTAAAGCAAATCGATGATCTCCCTAAGTGTAGTACCAATACTCTTCTCCCTAGCGGAAAAGAGAATTGCCACTAGGAGTACTGTCTCCAAAGAGAAAATGTGGCTTCACCGATACATCTTCATTGGAAACTGAGAACTTGTTGTCGGTTATTATTTCCCGTAGAGTTCTATAACTGCCTGACGGATAGTCTCGATCCTCTCTTGGCTACTGTCTTTAAGTAATAGAGGGACATTCCCGTTAAAAGCATATGCCACCTCAAAGTCATGGGTTCCATCATGACCGTAGTGGTTACAACGATCCACAAGAGCTTTCGAATAAGCAACCACACAAAAATAACAAACGAGTTAGCAAACAAAGATCAAATTAAGCCTTCATACTCAAAAGTGAAGTTCATCAAAAGGTTCATATATTCGAATTGGAGAAACTCCACCCAATTCAGACAGCGAATCTCGCTCAAACGAAAGTCAAACCAAATTGGCGAACGTCACTTTAGCTAAGATCGCAAAAGTAAAACAATGAACTCCACTCAAACAAAGTCCGCTGCAGAAGCCCAAAAGGCTAACAATAACGAGCTCCGCCTGAGAAGTGAAGCTCGTAACATAAAGTCCCATTAATGGCTGCTAACGAAGCTTCATCGCTAGCGACTGAAGCTCATCAGAAAGACCAAGGTTGGTCGTAAAGATCTCACTTTTGGTAGCGGATCAAGTGTTTTAAGTACCTTGGGCACTATTTAAAGCCCAATGGACTGAGAATAGATTGATTCAAAGATCTCCATTGATGGGTTCAAAGCTTACCCACTGCTATCTCTAGCTGCACTGGCGCCTCTTCAGCTCTTGGCCGACGAGGTCCTCGAGTGGAGCCTCTTCCTCTAGAAATAGCGTGACGAGGAACCATTGATGACAAACTTTAGGGATTCTGAGAAAGCTTAGGCTAGAAGAAAAGTGGAGAGTTTTTTGAAATCAAAGTGAAGAAGAAGGAGGCAAAGAGTCATTTATAGACCAGCCCCGAACTTCGCTGAAAATTTTTCACCTTGAACTTCGCCGAGTATCTTACTATCGAACTACACCGAAGATCTCGCTACCGAACTCCACCGAAGATCTCGCTACCGAACTTCGCCAAAGATTCCAGCCTTGAACTTCGCCAGGAATCTCTCTCCAAATGAACTTCACCGCAATTTTAGGCACACAGATCGAAGACCTAAATTTTAAATTCATAGGCAAGCCTTGCTTAATCGACTCACTGAGCCTCGCCTAAACCAACTCACTGAGCCTCGCCTAAACCGACTTACTGAGCTTCGCCAGACAACTATTTCTCAAGTAAGCGAACTTCGCCCCATTCAACAAGGTAGCAAGGTGAACCTTACCAGAGCATCATAGTGAATTTCAATAAGTCTCCAAATTGAAAAAATCACAACTCAATGCGTATGAGGCCTTATATAGTGAACCTCGCCAAAATGACTTGGCAAATTTCACCAAGTCTCCAAATTGAGAAAACTCCAACTCAATATGTTTGAGACTTTATCTGGCGAACTTCAAATTGACTCTCGCCAATGCAAGGAAGCCTAAGCTTCACTTCTAACACAACAACTCTATGCAGAGTTCGAGCCATGTAGAGTTCAAATTCACTACAGAAGTAAAGTACGTATAGATCAAGCACACATAAGATGAACACTTTCAACGTGTAGAAAAGTTCATTTGAATTGATCGAAGACTCTACTACATTAAGGCGACATGCAGACTATCCAATTACAAGGATGATGAGTATTTGTTGCTATTTGCTATTGCCCTATATTCCTAAGATATGGGTAGTGTGACGGCAGAGGAGCATACAAGAGCTACACTAGGCTACAGCCCTTGTTCCTCTAATGTTACAAGACTTAGGGAGCTAAGTTACTCCCCATGAAGACAAGAAGTGTCCCCTTGCTACAAATTAAGACATATCAGTAGCAAGAAGTATTTCTTGAAATCAAAATTCGATGTCAGGCTTGAGTCAGCCACACGACGTCTAATTACGATCTAGGTTTACTTTTGTGAAACCTAGTTACTATTGGAGTCTTCTCTCTTGGAGATCTAAGGATCCTTCTTCAAGCGCCAGTTTAGTCACAGAACGGTCTTACGCAGAGCTTAGCACTTGAAGCTCCACGTGTCTCTATCGCGATTCAACTCGCCCCAAGCTATCGACTGGTTCTCGACGATCTACTCGAGCATCAACTTTTCAGCCGACAGCAACTCCACCCGATGGCGAAGTATGCAGAGTTCATCCTCTTGATTGCCCTTCACTTGGGCGAGCTCCTGTTGGAGCTGTTTTACTTTAGCTCCTCTTGATAGCCTCCTTCAAATACTAACTCCCGAGAAAATCACATCTTTTGAGATTTGATTGGACCGGACAAAGAGGCAAAATCTTAGCCTAAAACACAGTCAAATCTATAGCAGATCTCATGAAATCTCCAATCAAGAGATCTCAGCCGCAGATTACGGTGCAAATCCAGAGGCATCTCAACAAACTTTGCTGGCCAGCGAACGTCACCAACTGACGAGCTTTGCCAATACAACTCAAAATAAATTGAATCTTGCTAGCTAGTAAATGTTGCTAGTTGACGAACTTCACCCAGCAGCTCGAAATTGAGCAAGCTTCGCTCGTACCCAAAATCAATCGAACTTCACTGATTTCTCAACATTGCCTCAGCAACAAAAAAGGTGAATTTCATTCCAAACATGGAGTTGGGTGAATACAAGCATCATCGAGCCTTTGATACAAGTCTACAACCAAGGAAGCAACATTCAACAGTACACCTCTAGCAACCAAGTAGGTAAATGAAGACAAGTTTCAACCTAAGCAAGACAATTCAAGTCACGTTTAACAGTACACCTCTAGATATTTACCAAAGTATTTCAATCCTAGCTACAAATCGAAATGCAAGATCTTGAAAACTTTGGAGGGAGGGAGGAATCTTGTAGATGGTTAAAATATATTTTTACTTAAGCTAATGATCAGCTTGGATCCAAGACGTGAGCGCCCATGGGCTAAACACTTCAAATGGGCCCAAAGTCAAGCCTGTAACAAGATGCAACGAAGGTTGCCTGACAATTAAAGTGAACCTTGCCAAACAGCCTATGTCGATTCGACTCGACCAAGTCAAAAGTGAGTCGACTCCCAAAGCACACCCCAGGCTGAGTCGAAAGGCGTCATCTATCGGCCAAACCTAGAGTTGAATTTTATGTTAAATTCGAGCTTATAGGAGAAGTTCACTAGCTAATGAACTCCGCCCATGACAACTCAAGTGGACCAAGTCATCTCTCCGAAGAAGACTCACCCACATCCACAGCGACCCTCACTCACGACCTCAGCGACATTTGCCCACGCCTTCAGCGAACTTCATTAAGTTTGTGAAGTTCGCGAAATAGCCATTTTGAAGGCTATTTTCAAGGAATAACTACCCCCACCATTATCTCCTACTTTAGTGGCCACTTAATCCACAATTAGAGGTCATTAATTCTCTCTTTTAGTCTATAAAAGGAGGGGAGATCACTCATTTTGAGGCTGCTAGGAAAATTGAAGGAGATCATAGAGAGACCAACTCACACATAGAGAGAGATTCCTATTATCGCATTTGCGATCCAATTGAGTGAAAGTGTCAAAAAAAGACTGAGCTATCTTCCAAACCACTAAGCTCTCATCCATAGTAAAAGACTCGTTGTCTTAGTCGGTGCGTCAACGGAGTATAACATCGACGCTCCATCGGTATACAGAAAAGAACCCTCCCCAGGAAAATATAAAATTTTACATTGTTTGATTATAATCTTTTATTATAATCTGTGTCATTTGCAATACAAAGGACTCGAAACATATATATTTATATTCATTACAGTGAATCAATTACAATCAATTACGTAATCTTTACAAGGTAACTAGCTTTTCTTGATCTCCAACCTTTCCTCAATAGGTGGTTTCTTGCTGTCCAACCCTTCTCCAATAGATTATTTCTTGTTGCCCAACCTTTCTTTAATACGCTGCTGCAAACTGAGTATGGAGCAAATGCATAGTTAAGCTGAAACTCATGGAATCGTATAATAGAAAGAGCCTTGATGAGCACATCAGTAATTTGATCTTGTGAGGGTTAAAATCCTAGAAGATTACCGTGCTCCAACTTTTCGCGAACAAAATTAAAATATACTTTGATATGTTTGGATCTCTTGTGAAAAACTGGGTTAGCTGACGTATAAGTAGCTGACAAATTATGACAATATAATAATCGAGGAGAAGGAAGAAAAACACGAAGTTCACATAGCAATTATTGCACCCAAATAATCTCAGTCGTGGCTGCATCAAGGGTGGTATTATGCTTCAGTACTGGACCCACCCACGACATACTACTTACAAGATGACCAACTAATGAGATTCCCACTAAAATAAATGCAATACCCTTGAGTCGATCTGCAAAAATTAGGATCCGCGACCCAATCTGCAGCAGAGTAAGCAACTAGAGCGTGACTAAGAGAGGAGAAAATGAATACACCATGATTGAGTTCCTTTAAGATAACACAAAATGCGCTTGACTACCTTCCAATGATCATAAGTAAGAGAATGCATACACTGACATACTCGATTCACCGTATAGGATATATCAGGATGTTTGATTGTAGCTTACTAAAGGGCCCTACAATTTTACAATATAGAATAGGACCCTCCATAGCTTCACCAGAGTGAGAACGCTGTGAGCCAGGATCTGAAGGACTGGTGATAGGCTTTGAATCACCCATGTGCACTCTGGTCAAAATCTCCAATATGTACTTTGACTGCATGAGAAATACTCTAGCAGAACAAGGAATAACTTTAATGCCAAAAAAATAATTCAGAGTGCCCAGATCCTTGGGTGAGAAGGCCGAATCAAGGGTAGTAGTAAAGTTAGCTAGATAACTGGAATACAGGGAAGCATCCTTGAAAGCCCCGCTCAAGAAGGAATGTGCGGAGCTTGTGAAACCAAGTTCTAGGAGACTGCTTAAGCCCATAAATGGATTTTTGTAATAGAAAAACATGATTAGAAAGAGCAGCATCCTTAAAACCCAGTGTTTGAGCCATATAGACCTCCTCTCGATGATCACCATCAAGGAAAGCATTATTCACATCCAGCTGACCAACCTTGGGAGACAACCAAAGACAATATACCAAACGCATAGTCGTAGGTTTAACCATAGGAGAAATTTTTTTAAAGAAATTAATCCCTGGTCATTGGCTAAACCTTTTGGCTATGAGCCAAGCTTTATAACTATCAACTAACCCATCAGAGTTACATTTGATCCAGAATGCTCATATGTAGTCCACAATGTTAGCACGAGAAGGGCAAGGAACAAGTTTCCATGTGGCATTTTTTTGAAGAACATCAAGTTCTGTTTGCACGACATGTTTCTATTTGGGGTCTTCTATGGCTTGAGCATAGCATGTGGACTCAGGTAGTGGAAGAGGATAGTTTCTGGCTATAAGAGCCTTGGGTTTAAGGGAGTTTGTTTGGGCTCGGGTGACCATAGGATGCATGGAGTTATTTGCTTGTCACAAATGTTGAAGGATTGTAGGTAAAAGTGCTACGAGTGCGGTCGATGGTGCTAAAGCTATGGACTGATTTGATGATGCCATTGTCAGTGACTGGTCCTCATGAAGAGAAGCATAAAATTCTTCTAGAGAAGGTGTAGAAGGGGAGGTAGGTGGATTGGGAGGGGTAAATGTCAAACAACTAGGCTATCGACTAGGTGCATCTTGAGGACAATCATCACTGGACATATCAGAGGAGAGTGGAGGTATTGGAGATGATAGGGTTTAAGGAACAGTTGTAGCATAATGTAGAAGGGATAATGATGTCATAGATGTGGTGTTCGATGTAGAGCTAAGTCGAATCATGGAACGATATGGAAATTTGGCCTTGTCGAAAGTAACATAGTGAGCAATATATATTCTATTAGAAGGAAGATGATAACACAAATACCCGTTATGTTTTGTGCTAAACATAAACATGGTTTTGAACAAAAATCCAACTTATGTTGATTATAGGGACAGAGAAAATGAAAGCATAAGCAACCAAAAGTACTTAAAAATTTATAATTAGGTTGTCTACTATAAAGCAATTGATATGAGATTTATTTTGAAGGGTTGGTATTATTGTACGATTCATTAAGTACACTGCAGTGGAAAACGCTTGCTCCCAAAAGGTTATCCCTTAGCTACTATGTCTACAATGTCCTTGTGATTTGGGTGGAAATGAATCGAATTTGATCAAATACATTTACATTCGAATTAGATTTTGATTTTCTTTGTCGAATTTAAATTCGAATTTGTATCCGTGTCGAATAGGTAAGAGGTGTTCAAAATCAATTTGATTAATTAAATCATTATTCGGTAAGTGTTCACTAATACTTGCTAGCATGCTTGGTTTAGGCATTTTCCTCTTTAACTTGAGGTCATGGTTAGAATCTTGTGTTAGTAAATTATTTATTTTGTTTTCTTTTTACATTTTGCATAACTAGATGATGATTATTATGATATGTCACAATTAAAATTATTAAATTTATATATTTATTAGTTAGTAATTTATATATTTATCAATATTAATAGTAATATTTATAATGTTGTATAAGATAAAAATAATTTAATACAATAATGTAGAAGTGGAGCAGCATCTTATTATAGACTTCAAATCTATATAAATTCATTTTCTAGAAGAGTTGTTTTAGCAACTTAAGAATATAATCTTAATAAGAATATAATCTTAATTAAAGTTAGAACAAGAATTTATTTCTTATAGATATTTTGTTATGGTATATGTTTGCATGATGGATATGTCAACTGTAACTTTAAAGGATAAATAGTTTATGATAAATTAAATTTAGCGGAATAAAATATAAAGCATAAACAACTATTTAATAATCAACCAAATCGAATATACCTCTAGTTAAATTCTATTCGTTTATGAGTCGAACACTAAAAAATATTTGTTTACTATTAAATAAACTACCAAATCGAATATGATCGAATATCTGAACAAATAATAACTGAAAGTTTCTTAATTATTTGATTCATTTCCACTCCTACTTGTGATGTCTCTTTGGAGCCCCATTTTGTTCATGTGTGTGAGGGAAGTGAAAAAATTGGATAATGACCTATACTCTCTCACCTCTAGTCCATTTGTACCTTTTTTTATTTTGCACCCAAATTGTCGCACAACCATAGTATTGAAATGTTTAAACAGGTCAAAAACTTGATTTTTACTTGAGATGAAATACAACGTTACAAATTTGCTATTGGCATCCAAAAACTGCACAAAATAATAATTGTTATTCATGAAAGCAATAGGGCAGTGGCCCCAAACATCACTGAAAATCAATTCAAAAGGGCCAGAAGCCCGTACATGTGAACCAATTAAGTGAAATTTATGGCTCTTTCCTAGTTGACATGCACCACACAATGAAAATTATTTATTTGATGAAACTGGTAAGTTAAAAGTAGAAACCAAGTTTTCAGATGACCTTGTCATTGGGGTAGCCAAGACAATAGTGTCATCCTTAAAGAGAAGTTCGCTCCCCAACACAGCCAAGTGGTGAGAGGATGCTGGAAGAATTGCTGAAATAAAGGAGTAACTAGAGGATGAGGAACAATCGCCCGGCAATTTGTAAAGTCCATGGTCAAGCGTCCCCTCGAAGAACCACTTTTCCCTGCATATACTTAACACTACAACCATTAGAATTAAACTCCAGCATGCCATTACTATCTAAAGTAAATTATGACACACTCAAATGATTTTTTGTAAGTTTTGGAACATGCAATAAATTAGTAAGGTGAAAGACTTTGTTGTGTACGGTAAGGGTATCTGAACCAACATGTAATATAGGTAAAAGCTTACCATTCCTAACTTAAATACGATCCTCACCATTGTAATTGGAGTGAACAGAGAGGTTGTTGAGATCAGAAGTGAGGTGAGTGAATGCCCTAAAATGAATGTACCAAGAGTGGTCGGTTACTAGAGGAGGTGAGGCAATCATGGCTATGACTTTGTTTGGCTTTTCGGAGGTAAAAGCATGGTTGAACCTTTCCCAACAATTAGTGGCCGGGTGCCTTTCTTATTGCAGATCTGACATATGATCAGTCCCTTGCCTTTTCCTTGTTAATTGTTTGAGCCGTGACCTTGATGATTTTGAGGTTGCCCACCACAATAGTTACGCCCTTGGTAATTGCCACTGCCCCTTCCATATCCTTGTTGATGGTTTTGTGAACCTTACTACTACCCGCAATGTCTTTGTGCAGCATTGGCAGAATGAAGATTGAGCTGTTGACCGGTGATTTATTGTTGTGTCTCCTCATCCACGAGGAGACCAAGAACCGTATCCACTGTCATGGGATCATTAGCTAATTGAACTTCAAGAATAATTCCAATAGAGGCATACCTTGAGTCGAGGCCATTGACAATAGGCATGATGAGTTCACTACCCGAGATAGGATTGATTGTCGAGGCTAATTGATTAGCAAGAGCTTGCTTCTTATTCATATAACCTAGACATGAAAGAGACCCTTGTTGAAGAGAGGAGAGTTGATACCTAAGAGACATAACCCTGGAATCAGATTGAGGCTTGAAAACATTGTCAAGCTTGAGCCAAGCGTGGCGTGAGGAGGGGGATATTGATGATGAAATTGGCAGCAAACTTAGATAGGGTTCCTCGAAGCCAAAGCAAAATAAGCTTGTCTTGCTTCTTCCACTGGAGATATTTAGGACTAAGAGTTGGAGTTGAAGTTGAGCCTTCGTCGGCCTTGTCTTTGTCCTTGTCAGCCACATACTTTAGCAGCTCGAGATTGTCCCTGTCAACGTAGTCTTCTAGGTTGAATGCTTCAAGAACATCGTGGACATATGATGCCCACGTGGGGTAATTTCCTCCATCAAGTTTGACATTGATGGTAGGAAGTGTGAGGTTCATGTTTTGATTAAAATATGGGGCAGACAGGACTTACAATAGATTTGTGTTTGCACTGTTCGAGGAGGTGTCAATGGAGGTGGAAGATTTGAGTGTAGTTCTTTTATATGGTATCAGAGCGATTATTGACTAATCATCACCTTCGATTCTACTCTAAACTCAATCAACCATGGCATCTTCTCCAAAATGTGGAGTGTATATATTTATTTACATTACAGTGAATCAATTACAATCAATTACATAATCTTTACAAGGTAACTAGCTTTTCTTGCTCTCCAACCTTTCCTCAATAAGTTGTTTCTTGCTGTCCAACCCTTCCCTAATAGATTCTTTGTTGTTGCCCAATCTTTCCTTAATACTAAATACCATGAATGCTCAAGAATGAAAAACACAGGCATATCATGTAAACGATCATTATCCAGGACTTCATTAAATGCTTATCTTGTAACCTCCATACCTTCCACGATTTGAGAAGAAACCAGCAAGAGATGAAACAACGATTTTGCTACCATTATTTAACACGAGATTAGTGGCATCCTCATAGATTCTACTTCCCATTTCCGCATTCTCCTAACCAAGTGTGATAGCTTGCAACTTCAAGTAAAAATACCTCCAATGGTTTGCTTTTAATGTACTCAACAATGGCATAATTCCAAGGCTAAAAATCCCACTTAACTTTGGACTATTATCAGATAACCCCCAATAACTTTCAAAATGAAAAAAAACCACTAACTTTAGGTGTTAACAGAAAACCCCCTTTAAATTTAATATTCTATCAGAAAACCCCTCTAACAGTGTTAACCGCTACTTTCACATGATTGGGTAAAATAATGTTGGGGGATACTTTTCTCACAGAAAATTATGGTTCACGCTTTTAGGGAATTTTTGAAAACTCCTAAGGCGAAGGTAGTTTTCTGATATTTTGAAAAATGTGGGGGTTTATCTAATAAGCATCCAAAATTATTGAGGTTTTCTGATATTTAGTCTAACTAGTTTAAGACCCGTGCTATGCACAGACTTATTTATTATTGAATTTGAAGTTTTTATGAAAAAAGAAAATTATTAAATAATCAAATTGTTTGTAATTTTTAAGAAAAGCTAAATTATATAGACTTGAGCATCCATTATATAGCGCAAGTTAAAGATGATAATACCTAATATTATATAAGTACTTTATTTAAAGTTAAATATACAAAATTTTTGAGTTTACAGTAGTGATCAGATATTAATAAAATCAAAGAAAATCACATGGTTGGCCATTAACCCGAGCATGCAATCAATAAAAGTACAATTTAAAATGGAAAAAGAATGGTGATAGATTTTCTAGTCGGAAGTTTATAAGAATCATCCTTATAGGAGTGAGGTGATATACCATATATAAAAAAGGTTGTAACTTTCAAACTAACACTCTAGCCACCCATGAATGGTATAAATCACTTATTTTTATTGGATGTTCTGATAGAATTTTTACTCGTGATTTTCTATGGGAAGGCCCTTGAACACACAACAAAATAGAAACAAAAGTTATAATTTCTAACAAAATGCACAGAACAATCCCTTAATTGTAATTCTTTCTTTAGAAAAACTAACATCAAAAAATAAATTTAAAAATGATAATTTTTGGAGTTTCAGATCCTCAATATCGTCTGCGAAATATGTGCTTTCGGTCGAACCTTCGAAGATCTGAACATCGGTCGCAGAAGTACTTTGGACCTTCCGATATTCAACCTTTAGAGAGAAGAAGTGGATGGCTTGAATCATCATCATCTAATATATAAACACGTAACAGAATAAAAACCTCCACAGAAAAATTGAAAAGAATGAAAATGAACACATAATAAAAGAATTGAAACAAAAAAAGAGAATGAACACATGAATCTCAAACAACTTTCCTACAAAAATGACAGAAAATAATTGGCTTGAACCATCATCATTTATAACTAAATTTAACACTATCACAGGGAAAGTTGATGATAGGAAGACAATGTCAGCTATACATCATAATCATCGAGATTAGAGTAAGAAAATTATAATACTGTACAGTATTTTCTTGAAGCACAACCTAAGGGTTCTTTCATTCTCAAATCAGATACAAATATTGAACACTGAAAAGAATGAGTCGTGAAACTAATGATAAAGAAAAGGGTTTTTGTTTATGGGCCCAAAAGTTTACTCTAGTTTATCTTTAAAATCAACTAATTTATTTTGTATCATTGAACTCACTTATTTTTATGTATTTATCTCTAGACCCAACTTCTAAAATACAATACACACTACATATGTGGGCCGCCCTTAAATTTTTTAAAAATCCAATTATACCCTTCCCCAATCTCCCTCTATTCATATGGTCTTTCATATGTGGGCTCCCTTAAAAAATTTTTAAAAACCAAATTAATTGTGAAATGAGGGGGGGGGGGGGGTGGGGGGCTGTTCTTGTGATCTTTCTCCCAAATTAATTGGGAACAACCCCCCGTTTCTCTCTCTCTCTCTCTCTCTCTCTCTCTCTCTCTTCATTTCTCAATTAATTCCCCTTCTCATCCATTATTCTCTTTATTTCATTCTTCCACTCTTATAAACCCATCAATTAATTCTCAATCACTTTTATGATTCCATCAATTAATTCTCAACTTAATTAATGTGTAGGTTGTGGTTGCTTGATATTGGTGGAGATTCATCACTTTCTTAGTAATTTAAGGTATAATTTTACATTTTACTCGACTACTTAATTTATAGCATTAATTTCTCATTTTATTCATCAAACTTATTTCACATTATTATTCGTGAATTCATAAAAAATTATTTCACATTTTACTGTTAGTTAAATTTGATTTTAGTTGTCAGTCTTTGATGAAAAATTCCTCTATACTTTAATATTATCACACTATAGTTTCAGAATATCCCGCTATACTTTCATATTATCACGCTATAATTACAGAATATCCTGCTATACTTTCAGATTATTCCGCTATACTTCATATTATCACGCTATACTTTTATATTATCATGCTATACTTTCAGAATATCCAGCTATATTTTCATATTATCCCGCTATACTTTCATATCATCGTGCTATACTTTCACAATATCCCGCTATACTTTCATAGTATCATGCTATACTTTCATAATATCCCGCTATACTTTCATATTATCTTGTTATACTTTTATATTATCAAGCTATACTTTCAGAATATCCGGCTATACTTTCATATTATCCCGCTATACTTTCATATTATCAAGCTATACTTTCAGAATATCCCATTATACTTTCATAGTATCATGCTATACTTTCAGAATATCCCGCTATACTTTCATATTATCCTGTTATACTTTCATATTATCAAGCTATACTTTCACAATATCCGGCTATACTTTCAGAATATCCCGCTATACTTTCATATTATCACGCTATACTTTCACAATATCCCACTATACTTTCATAATATCACGCTATACTTTCATATTATCACGTTATACTTTCAGAATATCCCATTATACTTTCAGAATATGCCGCTATATTTTTATATTATCATGCTATACGTACCAAAATCACTTAAAATACTAAAAGCACAGATACAACACAACCTTTAGTATATACTTTCATATATTTTTCACTCGATTTCTATACTAATTATGAGAGAATTAAAAGAGTCTCAAGTCAATTTTCATAATTTCAACTAGATCTGCACAAAGGAAACTAAAATTAAAATATAAAATCATCTGGATACATCAACACGTACCAAAATTACTTAAAATACCAAAAGCACAGATACAACACAACTTTCAGTATATACATTTATCCAATAACTATTAACCATACATTAAATATGCACAAAAGCATAGTTTCACTTCTAACAAAAGCAACAACTAGAGGTGAACCATCATACATCAAGCCCAGAGTAGGAGTCAATAAATCAACAATAAAAGGCCATACATGAAATTGAGCATGTACAAATGGCAATATCATAACTGTATTCTCTTCTTTTTGGAACTTTGATAAGAAGAATCTCGGCTTAATTGATCCTCCCTGACTGGTCGATAAGAATACAAATATGGTCTCCACATAGTGCCCATAAATAACACCTGCTTTGCCAACAACATAAAAATCCTTGCATTATAGCTATCTTCAAATTGATCTATATCCATTCAGACAAATGTTAAAAGTAAACTACTTACTAACGGGCATATTTATAAATCTTTAAATACTATCACATAGTTTCATGCAGGAGTATATATGTGTAGTTAACAAAAGCATGACTTGTGCACTAAAGCAAATATGTGCCTAGAACCAAACTGAAGTCATGAAGAGTATGCTTAGTCTGGGTGTCAACCTATCAGCCACAATGTGCAAAACAAGAAATAAAAATAATTCAAAATAGGAAACAAAATCATTCAAACTAATATAAGTAATTACCATTTTCATGTTAGAATTACAGTATAAATGCATCTAACAGACATCAAAGATTAAAAAATGACAATATAAATGCCAGGAGAAACCAATATCTGAATTTCGGTACTTAAAAACTGAATGCCAGGAGCAACTTTGAATGCCAGGAGCAACTTTGAATGCCAGGAAACAACTTTGAGGGGTTAAATTCTCTCTTAAGGAGAAACAATAGCAAATATGACTGCCAAAAAACAGCCTCTTAACACTCTTTGATGCTCATAATGTTTTTTCTAATGACATATTTTCAGATTAATCAACTTATCAAGCTAAAACTTTCCTTTTTATCCAACAAAGATTTCTCTACACTCAATTATGTCCCAATGAAAAAATATCATCGTGAATTGAACACAAAAACAAAATCTGGGTATAAAAATTATAAAAAATAATTATTTACAATGAACTAAATAACATACCCCTCAAAGTTGCTTTGAGGATATCCAATGAACTAAATAGGAAAACAAAAAAGGATTCATATAGCTAACCCCACAGTCGGCATCGTAGTTGGAGTCGAGCAACGGTCAGGCAACGGCGGCGATCGAGCACCTGTTAGCGTCGCAGCTCGAGTCGAGCGAAGGTGAGGCGACGGCGGCGGTCGAGCGGAGGTTGGCGGTAGAGCGCAGGTCGGCGTCACAACAATTAGGGCTCAAATTTTTAACCAAATTGGGATAGGTGTAGAGAAATTGAAAGAGAGGAGAAGGTTTTTTCTTCGAGGACAAATCAGAGCATCAAGCATGACCCGACGATGAGAGCTACCAGACGACGAGAGCGAACGAACAAATCAGATTTTGTGTAGAGAGAATTTGACTTTGAATAGAGAGAAATTGAAAGAGGAGAGAAAACCATATCTTTAAAATTATACTATTTTGGGGTTTTTACCCTAAAATGTATAAATGCAAGAAACCATATCTTTAAATTATACTATTTGTGTTTAGAAATAAATATATAAAGTTATTTGAGTTCCATTATACAAAAAAAAATTATTGGGTTTATAGATAAATCAAGGTAAACAATTGGGCCTAGAAACAAAAGCCCCTTGTTTTTTTATGCCCATCTTCCAAAGTTCTATGGAATTGTTATATTAAGAAGATTAACTAAGTAATCTTTTATGTCATTGTTTAAGATTCCCGTTACTGTGGCAAGGAAACTTGAAAGTACTGTTCGACGCTTTCTTTAGTATGGAAGTTCTGAAGAGAAGAATTACCCACTCGTGAGCTAGGAGAATATTTTTGTATCCAAGGAAAGAGGTGGCTTGGATACAAGACAGTTTGTTGATATCAATAAAGCGTTGTTGTGTAAATGGTTATAGGGATTCACAACTGAGACAAAGAAAATATGGAAAGATGTGACTGAATGGAAAAGTGGTACGGAAGAAGATTTATTGAGATAAAAAAAAGGGGTACATTATTGTATGGGTCCCGCCTCATTAGAGGTCACGTGACAATAAATGTGGGGCGGTCAAAGCCATTGTGTTTCATGTGAACAATTAAGGGCTACAAAGTAGTAGCTCACCAATTTTTAAGAGAATTGTTTTTTTCACAGTTAATGAGGAGAAGACGATGTTTGCAATGTTGAATAAATTGCAAATGTGAAGATAGAAGTCCACGTTAGTGGGCGGGATAATTCCGCTTTTGTGGGCTTGACAAATGCACCCTACACTGACAATCGTCTATAAATGAATTTGGAGTTCTCTGATTGAAGATGCAGAGCAATAAGCAAAACAATTCAAGATGCAGAGCAACAAGCAAAACAATTCAAGTCACAGAGAACTTGAGAGAGAGAGAGAGAGAGAGAGAGAGAGTTAATCTTTTGTGTTCCTTCTTTAGTATAGAAGAAGTCCTCTTTCCTGTCCTTTTTTGTTGTTGTACCTCTAGCCAAGTGTCTAGAGAGAATTTGTGTTCCCATTATTTTCATAGTGGAAGATTTTTTTTCTAGACTGGGTCCCGTGGTTTTTACCTTCAATTGAAGAGTTTTCCATGTTAAAAATACTAGTGTATTGCTGTAGGCTGTAAAAAAGTTATTGAAGACATCCAATATCCATGAAACACTGTCGATGAAGGTTACAGATCTGACGACTTTCACGACAACAAAGGAGAGTTAGAATCCTTGGGAAAAGAGATCATGATTATTGATCTCTTTAAAGTAAAACGCAGGGCTCACTCCCGCGTTTCAAAACAAAACGCAAGGGTCGTGCCCAGCGTTCCAACCCAGAAACGCGGGGCTCACCACTGCGTCCAAGCTCAGAAACGTGGGGCTCACCACTGCGTCCAAGCTCAGAAACGTGGGGCTCACTACCGCGTCCACGCTCAGAAATGCGGGGCTCACTACCGCGTCTAAGCTTAGAAACGTGAGGCTTACCACCACGTCCAAGCTCAGAAACACGAGGCTCACCACCGCGTCCAAGCTCAAAAATGTGGGGCTCAGAAATGCGGGGCTCACCACCGCGTCCAAGCTCAGAAACGAGGGGCTCACCACCACGTCCAAGCTCAGAAACACGAGGCTCACCACCGTGTCCAAGCTTAGAAACACGAGGCTCACCACTGCGTCTAGGTATAGAAACGCGAAGGGCGTGCCCAGAACGTGAACCTCGCGTTTGACTCGTTCAAACACGATCTAAACAGTTCCAAAACTGTTTTGCACAATCTGAGGGCCATTAACCCTCATTCAGGAGCGATTTTAGGGGTCAGTTACACCCTTTAAACCCCTATAAATAACTAGAAAACCAGTTGAAAGGGGGAAGGGTTAAAAAGGTTGGCTAGAAAACTAAAAAAGGAGAGAGGAAAGAAAAGTCTCTTCTGCGCGGTTGTGATCGGTGCAACGATCGGACCCTCATCCGTGGTTCGATCCGCCTGAAACTTGGAGGGAGGCTTCAGCACTCGTCTTTCCCAATTTTGAATGGTGGAGTTTGGATTCTACTAGTTAGATTTAGAGATATTGAGATTTTACCATAACCAACCATTCCAAGAGCGCACACAACTGTTTCTTCTGCGCAGCTGTGATCGGCGCAACGATTGGACATTCATCCATAGTTTGATCGGTGTAAAACTTGGAGGAAAGCTACAATACTCATCATTCGTAATTCTGAACGGTGGAGATTTATTTCTATCAGTTGGATTTAGAGATATGGATATTTTACTGAAGATCTGCTTCTCTTTTTAAAGAAAGGATCAAACCTCCTTTGTGAAAATTCGCTCTTCTAAAGAGTTCTTATAACTCAACAGAGTTTAAAACTTACACAACAAGTTCTTCTCAGCCATTCTTGGCTAAAATATGTTCGCGGTGGAAATCAAATCTGCTGATTTTTCCATTGCTTCGAATCTGTTACACCTTTATGGAATTACAAATAAATTCAAAATAAAAAGAGATTGTCTTTTTATAAGGCTTACAACGAAAAAATCAAATGAAACTTACAACTGTAAATCCAATTTGAACAAACGCGGGATCTGTTTATTAGATCCTCGCTTGCGTGGGATTCTTTGCCTGTGATGGTGACTTGTTTCATTCGTGGACCACAGTGCAATTTCGATCCAAATAGATAATAGAGATCTGGGTTCTGGATCTGCAGATCTGAGGGGCTTATTTCACGAAGAAAATAAATGCCTGACGGGGATCAACTCATGAAGGAGGTTATCACTGGAGCGGGTGCGATCTACCAGGAGAAATCATGCGCTAGACCCTGGTCTAAGGCGCAGCTTAGACTAGAGGGTATATCTGCAGATCTGACCCTTAGATCACAGATCCAATCTCAATTCCTTACCTCACGCTGTAGATCTGGAGCAGACGAGTTCGCCACCACTTGGATCTGTGCAGCAGGGACTCGTAGATCTCGCGTAGGATTCTCTAAAATTTTCCCAACACACATAGCTTTGGCATCAAAAATCCAAACTGCAGAGCTCTGTCCGCCTCAAAAAAAATTCAACCTCTTCAACTGAGGAACCCCTAGCCTATTTATAGGCTTTGAACAAAAAGGGGAGGGCATGAAATGGCCGGGCACCATTTGGTGCCTCGGCACTGTGGCCGAGGCACCAAATGGTGCCTTGGCTCGGCCAAGGTGGCCGAGGCACTAAATGGTGCCTCGGTCTGAGCAGCGGTGCCCATTTGGGCTTTTCTTGTTGCATTCTGATTCTTCCAGCGTTTTTTCCACTGTTCTGTCAGAGTTCGGCCCGTTCGGTTTGTGCCGGATCGAGAATCTGGTTGATGGGATCCTGTTAATTCTAGAATCTGATCGATGTAATTCCGTCGACGCTTAAATACGGTTGGTCCCGTCTCGTCAACGTATAAATCCGGTTGACTCACTTTGTCGAGTCCCGCTAATCTGAAGCTTCGTTGCTGGAACACATCGCTTCCTTGACTTGTACGCCTCGCCGACTCACTTCATGCGTTCGTCGACTCACTTTATGCGTGTTGTAGTTTGGTCGCATCGCTTAATGGTTCGTCGGTAGCGAACTCGCTAACACGAGTCTGATTTGGGCACTGATAAGCGATTTCGACACCTGCACTAGCGGCAGCGACGGAAATCGCCTCGACGATGATCAGCGTCGACTGGCGGCGATGAGAGGCAGCGAACGAATCAGCGACGAACGAGCGGTGATGACGGTGGCGGTTGTGGCTGAGGGTGTGTGTAGGGAGGGGTTGTTTGGGTTAGAGGTTTGTTGAGGGGAGGTAGTGGTGTTGGCTCGGGTTGGGGCTGGCTGGTGGCGTGAGGAGGAGAGAGGACGGTGGCGCCGGTAGGGAAAGGGAGTAGCGAGGGGCTGTGGGTGCTGGTTCGAGGGGAAGTGTCCGGGGGAGGCGTTGGTCGGAGCGGGAAAGAGATGGAAGAGGGCTGTGGGCATCAAGCTTGTGGTTGAGGGGAGGCCGGCATCGGACGGAGTGGCGAGAAGTGGGCTGAGGTGGTGCTGGGTGGCGGGTGTTGCTGGCGACGGGGAGGGAGAGTGGAGCTGGTGGTGGCTGGGTGTTCGGGAGGCAGTTGAGGCTGGGAGGCGGTGGTGATGGGGAGGCTGGAGGAGCATGGACTAGGGCGGTCAAGTAGGCGACGGTGGCTGTGGGTTGGCTGCTGAGGCGGCCGAGGCGGCGCGCAGGGAGAGGAGGCGGTATGGGTTGGCTGGTGACAGTGAGGTGGGGAGGTGAGGTGATAGCCAAGGAGGAGGAGGGGGCTGTGGGCGGAGGAGCACGGAAGAGGGCTGGCAAGTGCGGTTGTCGGTGAGATGGGGTGGCGGCGTGGGTGGGCACGAAGAGGAGGGTAGGGATGTGCGGGAAGATGAGCACGAGAGGGTTTTTTGTGTTGGCGGCCGAAACGAGAAAAGAGAGAGAGAGAGAG
>JBAKGM010000001.1:15782990-15803645 GCA_037177215.1 Asparagus racemosus | reverse complement strand
ATAAAACTCCTAATTGTCGCACACAAGAACCAATATTTGATAAACTTCCTACTTCCCGTTCATCGTGGGATCGATATCTTTTATACTATAACTTGTTAGTTGTATACTTGCAACTTAAAAGGAGGTACTATTTTTACCACAACACAGTTCCTTGAACTGGTCAGATAGTTACTCTATCTTGTAACTACTGCAAAGCTCTAATGCTTTTGCTTATTTATTATTCACCTTGTTGATTCAGCGCTTGAAACAAATCTAAGCCCTTTGTTAGGTGCAAAATCAAATACACATCACCACAGATAGATGAATAACCTATAAATGTGCGGAAATAGGGTGCTCTACTTTGTACCTTCATAAATATCAATCTGCATGTATAAGAGTGTACTAATTATAATAGATTTGTTCTTGTCATTACTAAAATATTTCCTAGTAATTTTACCAACGAGACTGTACTCGTAGGTGGACAGATACTTGTTGGTGCACATACTTAGGAGGTAGCCGCTGGCGAACCTATATATATCCTCCAATGTGACCTAGTCTATAATACCATAAATTAGATCCAATCTTAATTCTTGGTATAAGACAAAGTAGAAGATAAACACGGTGATCTTATAATAAGTCACATTTTAAAATCAACTTAGAGATTAGCTTGATATCTTATGTGAAGCAGAGAATTCAAGAAAAAAATTTATGTAGGTCACCCACATATGGGAAACTAACATGAATCTCACAAGCCTAATTACCGAGATGATTCCACATTTATGGTGTGAGTATCACAAGATCTATTTGTTCCCTAAACTTAGAGAAAATCTTTATGCATCGGTGCCCAGCACCATTACATATTCTCTCACTAGATTTCCACTCCTATTTGGAATCTTTTGAACTCAACAAACAATTCTCTGTGCAGATGTAGTCAATGAGCCCTGCATTTTCTCGATTGTGTGCCATCATGCACCAAATGATCGACTTGTTCGCAGTCAAAATAATCAACCTTGCTCTTATTTGTTAGTTTCTTCACCCTTTTAATTGACTTCTTTTATTTCATAATCCATTACAAAAATCTCTTAGCATACCCATTGCAATTCGACTCTAATCCTTGTGTTTTAGGTATTTAGCTACCAAAGTCGAAGTAGACATGTTAGCCTTGAACACACCCTGGTGTCTAGAATCCAACTTCACTTTCATTTGCACATCCCCAGAAGTTGTCACATCTACGACGTGCAACAAAAGTAATATATGTCTTTCCAGGAGTTTTGAAAACCCTGATAACCACTTGGATTTGTCGCTCCTAGCACGATACAGTTCCAGCCAACTTATGATCCCTGATCATAAAGGTTATCATCCAAAAGTGAATTCGATGTTCTGCCAAGTAGACATGTCCTTTGAATCTAACTTAATAATAAGAATTCGGATCCTCATCGGAGAGACATATTTGAATATCGCATTAAGAGCATTACTGAAGCCCTTTGCATTCAAATAAACCTCGAACTCCTCGATCAAATCACTCATCATTGCAGCCCTCCTAGTGAACTGCTTGAACAATCTCTTAATTTTCAGACCTTGTACCAATCGTTCTCACATCTTTGAGTCCGAGTTAAACCTTGTTTAGATTTGGACATCACCGCCTCAGTACTCACTAAAATCTCCTACTTAATTAAGAGAAATTAGATCTTCCGACAGAAGTATTTATAACTAATCCATTCTAGACTGAAGTTAGAAAATTATGTTGGTACCTCTTTAAGAAAAGGACTAAGACACTCAAATTTTGGATATGTTAAGATTATTGGCACTTTACGTGGGGTAGTGTTCTTCCCGAAAGAACATTCCATCTCATCAAGCCTTTTATACTAATAATAAGAGTACATTCCAACCAAGAAGGCCTAAGACCCCAACCATAGTGTTCAAAGATATAATTTTTAAAATTATTATAAATTTTTAAAAAAATAGAATATTAGATTTCTTAGAGATAGACTAGATTGGGTAGTTAAATCATAGTACCATCTCTATCCGAAATCTCCCACTTGAGATTATTTGTTTATGTATCACTATGCGTCTGAACATACGACATGACCAGCATAAATAAGAAATTTCACAACTATTTTATTTAGCTACTCTAATTAGTCTTGCTAATATTAGGGTATTTTATTTCTCATGAAATTGGTATGGCACCCAGGCACTCCCACTGGAACAACTACCCATCACAAGTATCCAAGACTAATTAGAACTTTTATAAATTAATTTTGGCATTTAAAATAAATTTTCTAAACTTCCAAAGCTTAATAATTATTTTTCAGTAAAAATACACAAATTCTAATTATTGACTGTTGTAGCATATGTTGATCTTGAACTAGTCCAGATGGACACAGAGACAGCTTTTCTCTAAAAGAACTAGAATAGGAGATCTTGTGGATCGACATACATGTTTCAATGTCAAGGGACTTGAGTACAGGGTGCCCAAGTTAAAAAGCTCTACCTATGACTTGAAATAATATTCCAGTGTGTAGTATTTTTGATTATATTAGGTCATATTGGGTTATGATTTCATGATGATCGATAAAGACAATAGTGTGTACCTACACAAAGATGGTAAGAGTTTGAGATCTATCATCATATATCAATGGCATATTACTGATTGGATATAGCGTGGAGACCGTAGGACTCCAATTACTAGAAATTAGGCTAAATATAGAGTAATGTACCAACATTAAAGCCGAGAAGAAGTGAGTGTTGGTTATCCCTTATATGAGTGTAGTCGGCAGTCATGTACGAGTAGAAAACCCGACGCATCCTTTGTAGTACGATTGATGAGAAGACATCGATCCAGTCTTGATGAATTATTAGGATGAGTCAAGAGGATCCTCATATATTTAATTGAGACTGCATTTATGCATTATGCTTTGGCAGAATTGACACTCGCTATGGTATATTAAGATGCCACTGGATCGATGATCTGGATGAGCGAGCATCGTCTTCTGGTCATATTTTCTTACTGAATGGCTAGGCCATTTCATGGAGTAGTAAAAACAATAGTGTATAGCCTATTTTCACTAGGGACAAAAATACAATGATATACAAGATACACTGGATGAAATCTTGTTGTGCAGATTCTCAGAGAATCTTGCTATAGCTGGACATGCAGAGAATGATGCAATTCTCTATTGTGATAGCATTTCAATCGTTGTTATTCGATAGACCCAAATTAGTTTAGAAAATCAGATAAAATCTAGATCAGGTACCATTTCATTAAGAGCTAAGAGAAGAGGTGGTGTTGTGTATCTCTATGAGTCAGATGATCAGGGATCTACTGATAAAGGGAATAGTCAAGGAACAGCTAGTGCAACACACTTGACTCTTAGAGGCTATGCCTTTTAGTGACTATATTTTGGTTGAGACCCCGGGCACTTAGGAAATTATGAATGACGATTTTATAAGACAGTATATTTGTTTTGATTCCTTTTCCATTTAGGCATATCTAGGATTGCTAATGTCTTACTATTGCTTGATTATCATGGCATGGAGTGTATTTGTATATGATGTGTACGGGTACACAAAGGGCACTAGGTGCACCATTAGAAAGTTACATCAGTAGGTATGAGCTCTTATCACACAAGAGATCTCCTTTGAAACTCTAGCAGTTGTTGAAGTTGAGACCACATGCTAGATGTTATTTGGCTTGGAGCAATAACAACACTGTCATTTTACTAAGTATAGCAATAGTGGGAGCACTCTATTGATCGCCCTGACTGGGTCAGGATGAGGTTGATGTATACTTATACATTGAGGCTACTGAAGTGGAAACCCCACGTCCACTTTACCTATTTACTATCAGCCAGACTAGAGGTTTGACTTAGCACACGAGGTGCGGGCTTGTCGGGAGATCCCAGGCATATCGCGGGGCAATATGGTCAGACACGTTCATTACGGGGTAATAGAACTTGGGTGGGTCTGTACGATATTCATTTAATAATGTATACTCTCTAGGAGAGAGAAGTAATACCGTAGCATGTTTCCATACGATGTATGCTTGGACCAGATATAAGGAGGTCGTGGGATGGATCCTTGCTCCCTCGCTGTGTGAGCCCTTATAGACGACCACCAGTAATGGAGGGCAGTCACTGTACCCTTAGAGACACTGGGCTATTTGGGAACGCTGTTATGAGCGTCTGCTACTTTGGCTGCTATTTCCTGCTGCAATGAGACAATACTGCACACATGGAGCAGTGTCAGAAAAGTGGGTGATTAACACGCTCAACTATTGAGGGTTAGAGGAAGATTGATTGACTTGTCTCCTGATTGCATCGTTTGGCCAGCTCTTATTTATGTCAGGGATAGAATCTAAGAGTGCGATGAATCAAGGTAGAACGTGGTGTTCATGTACGCTTCTTCGAGGGATCGAAGGTACTTGAGCAGACATGGATCATTAGATCTGGGGTACGAGATACTGCATACTTACACTTTTTGTTGTGTGTTTTCTTTTAGGGAGATCCTTGTATTGGTCCTAACGGATCTGGCTATAAGGCTACCCGCTTGTAGGTTCTTAGCGATCCACACTGCACTATCGATGTATGGACATAGATTTAAAGAGGAAGGAGATTCTTGGGGAGACTTTAACTCGAGGAGTCAACGACTCAAGAAGTCGGCTCAGGGAGCAACGAATGACACCTACTCATTTGTGTGAGTGGGGGTATATTGGTTATTATTATGAGATAGACACCTAAATAAGTGGGTGGATAATATCTTATCTTAGAGATAAGATATTCATAATCCTAATAAGTGTAAGATTCTATCTCTAAGCCATTTATATATAAAAATAAGGTTTCATGATGGGAATAAGGGAGAATAGACCATAAACCTTCACACAGCCATCATCACCGTCTCCGTTTGAATTCGTGCTTTATGCAGTAGCTGCGGGTGATATCTGGGGGCCTCTCGCCTGTTGCACGGTGTGGTTGGCTTCTGACCATTGAGCAAGAAAGGCGTGACGTTCCTACAGAATAGATCCGAATCGGTAACCCTAAACTTATTGTTTACATTTCCTAGATGCATGCTGGGGTTTTTTTATTTTCGTTGTGCATTGTTTATGTAGTAGATTTACCCTATTGCATATGTGTAGTTATCCAGATTCAACACAATATAAATATTTACGGCTTGTACATAATAAAAATATACGTGACATTGTGTCAAATAAAGTTCTCAATTTTGAAGCCTTGACACAATGTTTCCTTTTTTTTCTTCCATTTTTCTTCTGACAAAAGGATCTTGTCAAGATCTGCACGTGATGGGTTTCAAACTTCAAATTTGGACCAAACCAACCGCACATATTTTTGCCTCATTCCTAATAATTTACATGATTTAATGTTTAGTGAGGTGAATTTTTTTGGCAAGTTTGTATGATAAATATATGCATCAATCAAGTTTAACTTCTAGATAAGTTATTTATAAGACGTTATTAGGGATGCCAACTTGTCGAGTTCATGTGGTTTTAGTCTCGAATCTATGGGAGTTTACATCTGAATGCTATAGTAGTTGCACGTTGAAAAGTTATTTTAAAAGTCAAGAATATAAATATGAAGTGAACTTGATTAGATAGTTCACCTTAAATTTGGTTAAAAGGTGAAGAAAATAAATGTGAGATAGATTTCAAACTTACTGATTTGAATATATCTCATGCTCCATGGAAGAGAAATTAGGTAGTTAGAATTAGGGTAAATTGCACTGAACCCCTAAGGTCTTTCAGTATTTTGTAACAAACCCCCAATAACTTTTGCAGATAATCCTTAATATCTTTTGGGTAAATTACAATGTATCCCCAATAACTTTCAAAATGCATTTATATGTTATTTTTTAGGGCTACTTAATGGGGGTTATTATCAACAAATTGTAGAAACTTACTGGGGGTTTTCAGCAAAATGCAAAAGTTATTGGGGGTTTACTGCATTTTGAAAGTTACCGGGGAATTTACTGCAAAACGTTGAAACTTCTTATGGGTTTAGTGTAATTTACCCTAAGAAGTAACATGGACGGATCTGCATGTAGGAAAAAAAGACAGTTGAGGTGAAAGAATAAGTTATAGGTTTCTTTTCATGCCTTAGAGTTGCTTTTGCTTCATCGTTCTCTTACTAGTTAAAATGAAGTTCTTCTCATCTTTTGTCCTTTCAGTCTTCATCATATATCTTATCGAACTCATTCTGAACTTAAGCTTCCAAATATATGAGCTAACTCTCATCACTTTTTCCTCCTCACTTCAATATATCTTCATTATATATCTTATCATATGCGTATACTTAATCTTAGCTCAAGCCTCCAAATAAATGAGCTAACTAAAAATGGAACAAGCAAAACCTAGCTTCATACTAGCAAGGCCTAGGTGGTTGGACGTCTCCCTTGCATTTCATGGATTTGAATCTTTTCAAATGTTTTTTGAATCACAAATATTGCGCTTGTAACATCTTTCTAAAAGTTGTACCGACGTGTAAGTCATTGGCATGCAAAGCTGGTGTGGAGATGACTCAGATGTTTGCTCTTTAGATTAGGGTAAAGCACCCAAATTGAGCAAAAAGAAACTCGGAATCTAACCTTTAAGGTATCATTGGGACAAATCCATGGTAAAAATCTGAGGAGTAGTCTTGGTCGTTTGAGGAAAGTTTGCATGATAAAGCAAGTATCAGTTGCATGCAATGGTAACTACTATGTATGTAGTCGTACTTGTTGCAAGTTTTGGTTTAGTTGTAAAATTTTACTATTTGCGATTGCAATTGTAATTATAGGTGTTTGTTTCTGCAGCGTGCGGGCTTTTTCGAGGTTGCAATTGTAATTATAGGTGTTTGTTTCTGCAGCGTGAAGGCTTTTTCGACATATATTGTGAGTTGATTTTCGAATCTTGTTTACGCTCAATTTTACGTAAGTCATTAGCTGCAATTGAAAACCATTTAATTTGTAAATATTGCTCGTAGTTATAATAAAATAAACTGTTACAACTTACCTGAAGTGAAATCTTCCAATTGTATGCAACTACAGCTACTCTCCAGTTACAATGAATCAACAAACCTTAAGCAATATTATAATTGATCATTAGTTGTACAACTGGCTACAGCTATAGGAGCCTATACTTGGTTCAGGCCAATGCAAAGTACAGGGGTTTTTAGAGAGCGAGTGTCAATGAGTTGTATAATTCATTTTTAAGAGGTTGATAAGCACCATTAATTGGAGGATAGTATTGGTCGTTGTTACTTGTTGCTGTGGGGCCCACCAATTTTTTAAGGACATCTTAGGATAATATGCAAAAAGTGCGGAGGTTGAAAGCGATGGGTGAGATTTTGGACGGTTCAAAAGCATTGGAGATGGGTTTATTTGGAGGCTTAACCTTTTTAAGATTTTCTTCATAAAATGGGTTATGGTAAAATATTGGAAGTGTGATTCTTTCAAAAATATCATGGTTAACTTTATGCCGCATCCCTTCAATTTCTATGTAAAGCGATGTTTTAAAAAAATGACCTCTAAAGATATATTAACAGTGGAAACTCTTTTTTTATGTTTTGAGAGGTAATGTAAAGGTAAATCACATAACCTATTTGATGAGAGCCCCAATTAACTTCACACCACTGACGAATCAAGCAGTGTTAAGCCTCTATGCAATCACCGATGAAATCAAGCAAAATATACGTAGCCGAAGAACGTCAAGAACAAATATGGAATTCTAAAGAAAAGAAACCCTAATTTTATTGATAATTCTCCCAAGTTTTCAATCATCAAAAAACATAATAAAAACCCTAATACCTAGCCGGCCTTAAATAGCCTCTGTTTTGGCTTCCTACACAAATTCCTGCTCCTAAACAATTCCCTACTTCAGAACAAATCCCTACTCCTAAACAAATCCTACTTGTAATCAAATCAAATCCTATTTAGACTCCAATTCCTTTTGAATGTAGCTTCTTGTAGTTGTGCACCACTCGAGCATGATCACTCCTACACACCGCTAGATTTGGAATCATATCATTCTCCCCTCCTTCAAGACTACACTTGTCCTCAAGTGTAAGATCAGGAAATCTCTCCTTGAGCTCATCATAGTCCTCCCATGTAGCCTCGTCCTTTGTCAATCCCTTCCAATGCACTAGAACTTGCCACACCCTCTCTCTAGTATGCCGCTTTACCCAACTCCTATAGTGAAGCACCTCATTAGATACCAATAACATGTTATCCCCTGAATCAAATGAACGTAATTCACCCACGGGCAAATTAGAATCCTCTACTTTCTTATTCAAAAGATATATGAAAAACTGGGTGCAAAAGAGAGGACTTTGGCTACTCCAACTTATATGCAACCTCACCAATCCGTTATAATACTTTGAAGGGCCTATAATACCGATGTGACAACTTCACGTTGAAATTCTTCTTCAAGGATCTTTGTCAGCATGCTGCAGCTTCAAATACACCAAGTAACCCAGCTCAAAGGTCACATCTAATCGCCCTTCATCGTAATACTTCTTCATCTGATGTTGGGCTTTAGCTAACTCCCTCTTCACACCATGCAAAATCTCATCCTTGGCCAACAGCTCATGCTCCACCTCATCATTCTTCCCACCCCTAGCTTATAAGACTATAGCATAGGCGGTGACTGTCCATGCATCACCTCGAATGGGCTCTTCTGGATCAACAAATGGAATGAATTATTATACCAATACTCAGCCCATAGAATAAAATCATTCTACCTCTTCTGCTCCTCATGACAGCTACTCCTTAAATATTGCTCTAAAGTGTGGTTCACCACCTCTATTTGTCCATCTGTCTGCGGATGATATGATGAAGTCACCTTCAACTTACTCCCCTGTAATGCAAATAACTCCTGCCAAATGAAACTCACGAATAGCTTTTCCCAATTGGTGACTATGGTCCTCAGAATCCCATGCAACTTGACCATATTTTTCATAAAAGACCGAGCTACGCTAGCCATAGTAAACAGATGCTTCAATGGAATGAAGTGCACCCCTTACTCAAGCGATCCGCCACGACTAATATAGACTCAAATTCCCGACAGCTAGACAATCCCTCTACAAAGTCCATCTACAAGTCCTTTGAAATTCTCTCTAGAATCAGCAAAGGTTGCATCAACCCCATCGGAGTCCTCTGATCATATTTTACCTTCTCGCACACATCACACTCCGCTACTTTTGCATTCAGCGCTGCCTTTAGTCCTTCCAAATAGAAAAAAATACTTCACCCTGACGTAAGTCTGAAGCCATCCTAAATGACCTCCCTCTCTGCTATCATGAAAATAAGATCGAATGTCATCCCTTAAGCCTAGTACTCTGGTAACATATACGTGGCTTTTGTAGAAAAGGGGAACTTGGATCTCTGTACCCCCAGGTCTCCTCGGCCAATCTGGTCAAGAATATCCCGAGATTGCTCATCCAACTCTACAACCTCAAGAAAAAGATCCCACACTCTCCAATCAATGCTACTAATAGAATGCAAGCTCACCTCCTCCTCACTACACACCAACCACAATATCAGACTAACCTCTTTCAAGGATAATGCATTGGCAACTCTATTCTCCCTCCTGAGCTAATAAATGATATCAAACTAAAACCTGAGAAACTTCACCACAAACTTCTGCTATTCTAGAGCAATAATCTTCTGCTTCATCATGTGTCTCAATGCATATTGATCAGTGACAATGATGAACTTCCTCCCTAACAAATATATCCTCCACACCTTCACTACCTACATCGTTGCTAACATCTCTAGAGCATAAGTACTCCAGGTCCTCTTTAGCAGTCCTAACGCCTTAGACATATAGGCTATCGACCTTCCTTCCTATACCAGAAATGCCCCTATCCCCTTGTTATTGGCGTTGGTGTGCACCTAAAACTCCTTTGAAAAGTCTACCAATGCAAGTACCGGAGTTTCAGACATAGCCTTCTTGAGATTCTCAAATGCTTGCTAAGACTCATCTGTCAAAATCCATCCTTCTTCAACACATTGGTCAACGGCCTGACAATTAGTCCATAGCATTGAAGAAATCTTTGGTAGTAGCCCGTCAACCCTAAAAAATCCTTGCAAAGCTGATACATCCTTAGGCAAAGACCAATCCAATATCGAAGCAATATTCTTCTCCTCTACCTTCACCTCCTCGCCTTAGATAATGTGTTCCAAATACTCTAACTTTGACTTTGCAAAATCACATTTTGATAACCTAATGAAGAAGTTGCTTTCCTTCAAAATTCTTAGAACCTCATCCAAATATCGCAAATGCTCTTCCATAGTAGGTGAATACACCAATATGTCATTAAAAAACACCTACACTTCCTGAAATATGGCCGAAACATGGTGTTCATCACTGCCTGGAATGTAGAAGGCGCATTACACAATCTGCATGACATCACTAAGTACTAGCAGTGCACCGAATGCGCCCAAAATACTGGCTTATGTACATCCTCCTCTCTCACTGAAGCTGATGATAACCAACCAGCAAGTCCAGGTTCGTGAACACTGTAGCTCCATGTAACTCATCTAACATCTCGTCCACAATAGGAATCGAAAAGCGATCCTTCACCATAGCCTAGTTCAGAGCCTTGTAGTCTGTGCAAAATCTCCATATCTTATCATTCTTCCTCACTAAGACAATAGGTGAAGAAAATGGACACTGACTTGGCCTGATCAATCCACTTTTTAACATCTCCTCCACCTACCAGATCTCCTCCTTCTAAAAGTGTGCATAGCAATAGGGTGGTATGTTAATTGCTTTGACTCATCCTTCAGAACAATCCGATGATCCTATTCCCTCGATAGTGGTAGCTTGGTGGGCCTCTCTGTGAGCCTTTGATGTCTTGATACTACCTCCTACACCCTAGCATCCAAATGGATCAACGGATCCTCTCCATCACCTGAGAACTAGTTTCAGCCAACAGTAGAAGACCCTCGAAACCTCCCTGATCCCTTACATCTGTGACAATAGCAAAGCACTACGCTCCCCCTCAGCAGAATTGCTCAAATCGTCAAGATAACATCCATACCAAACAACACCAACACATGAAGATCAGCCGTAATCCTAACCCCCTGGATGTTCATACCAACATCCCGGACAATTTCATCACACTGCATCTCCTCCCCGTTATCGATCCGCACACAATGAAATTGTGTGAAGATCTAGGATCAATGAACAACAATGCCTCATATTTCCCTATTCAAGCTGTTATCCTTAGAGTAAACGGTCTAGAAACCCTGGTCATCGTGTTCCAGGACAACTCAACACTCGTCATATCCTCATCCCTGTCATCTACCCCCTCTCTATCACTGTCAAAACCTAATGCATCTTTGCCATCTCCCTTGTCACTAGACTCCATGATCATGAAAGCTATTTCTGGCTTGCAACGATGCTCCTTAGCCCACTTCTATCCACACTTGAAGCACAAACCCTTCTTTATCTTGTCTTGTACCTCATTTCTAGAGAGCTTCCTCAACTCCTTCTTCACCTTCCTAGACTCTACATGTGTCAATTTCTTGCTGCCAAACTCCTTATTTACCTTCTAGCTACTAGATTTGCTTTCCTTTATAATCTCCGCTATCCTCATTGTCTCGGTCAATCTCCAAGGCTGCTTTAACTTCTGTCACGCCCCCAAAATGCATAGCATATTGTAAGATGCATAACAACAACAACACGTGCGAAAAGTACATGCTAAGCCTACTGTGAACTTCCATATCACAATTAAAACTTTCAATAAAAGAAACTTTATTGGCACATAGAAGTCTCAGGGCAAAAGCTACATTATAACAAGTTCACTCTAATGAGTTGAAGACCCTTATTACATAAGCATTCAGCATATCTAAGAGAACTATAAGCTTAGCATCAGAGCATTATCTAGAAGATCCTTCTCATGTCCCAAACTCCATGCTATAGATAAAGCTGTCTAATACTCATATGAAAAAGATTAAAAATATTAGAGTGAGTTTACACTCAGTGAGCAGATAACTTATCATTAGTGAATCAGATGAGTTTATGAAAATCTTCAATATTAAATATAAATAAGCTATTATCAAAGAGAACAAATTTGGGAAACATACACTTTTCAAACAAGAGAAACTTAAATTAATAGCATGTAAATATTGATTTAAAATCATATTTATAAAACTCCCTTAGTTGTCATATTAAGGCTACGAAAATTATAGCCTAATAGCATGAGAATGCGCATTGAATTACTATAGGTCAACCCGGGGATAGAATGTACCTAGCACTATTATAAGTTGCCCGAGGACCACTTCACTTTTAACAAAAAGGCTGCTTTAATACTGGTCTATACATTCAATACCATATGTTATGCTTAAACAAATCATTTCACTCTATAGTGGACTTCCAAGGATTTTTAACATTTGAAATACTTTTCTTTTCACTCAAAATATGACTTGCAATATTCACTTGTACGAAAAGCCATATAATATGTTTTAACACTTTTGTAGACTTTCTCATCTTTTTTTATGAAAATAGAATATTCATGAGTCTTTACTAATTAAATTATATTTGTCAAATGTACATCTTTTCAATAGATGTCATATGAACAATAACTTTAAAACATATTTTAAATAGTTTGCATATTAGATAATATTTATCTTACTAAAGATAAATAACTACTCAATATCAAATTCTTTATCAATTTTTCTATAATTGAAATAGAAATAACATATCTGATCCAACCGTTTATCTTTACTGAAATAAGATTACTGTACATGATAGATTATTTTTATACTAAAATATTTAAAAAAAATAACTAATGATAAGAAATCTACTTACCTTAAAGATCTGATCACACTTTGGAGAACTATACCCCAAGAACCCTACTCCTTGATCAAACCTATAAACATACAATATATATAAATACCAAAGATTTCTAAACATAAACTATTTTGGGTATGAAACTAATGTTTCTATTTCTAAGGGATTTCTTAAATTCTGTCTCTATTCTTTGTTCTAGAACAAGGTTAGATCTAAGAGAAAACTTCATATAACTAAGGGTTTATATGCAAAATTCTATTTCATCTTCTTCTTCCTTCTGTTTGTTGACAGCCTATGAAGCCAAATGGGTTTGCTTGGGTTCATTGACCGGGGCACCACCTCCATCGAGAGCCTTGATCGAAGATTGCCCCGAGGTCATTGGACATCGCTGGAGACAACGCTAGTGATTGAAAAAGGTTAGGTTTTTCTCTTGTTCCCTTAACTACATAGATCTAAAACTAAAAGGATAACAAAAAACTTACCTTAGCAAAATGTTTCTCCTCTTCCCTCTGCACCTCTCAGATCTCAAGAAGAAAAATCGTTCTTTTCTCTTTGTTGAATGAAACTTTGAGGTTTTTGCAAGCTATATGAAATTTCCATGCCCTTTGGCATTCTATAACTCTAATTAATATTAAATCCTAATTAAGGATATTAATATGGCCTAATTGAAACTCTTAACTTATTGCATCTGGTATGAAACTCTTGATTTTCCCTTTTTTTAATAGAGAAAACCAGTTCTCTACAACTTCACCTTTGAAGCAATCCAGGGCTTCAACGCACCACAAAAATCCCCAGTAGTGAATCTTCTAGCTAATTCTTCACAAGTACTTGTATCCTTCAAAACTCCTCAATATATTAAACAACTTTCCCATCTTGTCTCAGTTTAGCTAACTAACAGTGATGGTTCACTATTGGCGATGATCCCCACTGAAGCATGAACTCCTCCACAAAAGAGGTCCATCCTTACCTCTTGCACTTTTTTCCACACTGTGCCTTCAACTACCTCCACCAGTTGTTTGCTCGACCATCAAGATAAAAATTGGCCACCTCCACTCTCCTATCTAGGTTCACCTCATGCATGCTAAAATAATGTTTGGCCTTCCCTAGCCATTCATGTGGATCACCACCCTCAAAGTGTGGAAGGTCGATCTTCGGTCTTCGAAGCCCCCAATCAAAATGGTAATCATATCTACCATCTCTATCATAATTCCTACATCCATATCCACCTCGACGACGCTGATATCCACCCCTACCACGTTGAGATCGTCTCTAGTCATAGCCCCAATCTCTCTTCGGATATGAGCTCGAGTCCCTATAGTAATCATCAATGTCTCCGCCTCTAACAAGATGTGGCCCTAGGCCATTAAATCGGTCATCATCACCCTCAAGTTTCTTCTCTTCCTCAGCAATTTCATCTCCTCCATAATCTCTCCAACGGCCATATCCATACCCTTGACTTGTCGCACCACCACGAGTACCATTGAAGCCCTTCTGATTGTCTGCCATTGCTGCCACGGTCTATGGTCTACCACGGCCCTGCCCATTGCTTGCCACAGCCCTACCACTCTGCCCCGTTGCTTACATGGCCCTGATGTTCTGCTTGCTGCCTACCATAGCCCTGTCGCTCTGCCTGCTACAGCTCTGTCTACTGCTGCTCGGTCTACCATGGATTGATCTGCCATAGGCCCGCCTGCCGTGGCTTGGTCTACCCCTGACTATCGGTGCCAGTCACGATGCTATCACCCAGACCCCATCCATCATCCAACCCTTCTTAGCCTCTATCTCCCCCATGAGTCCGCCACCATCGATCATCATCGTCATTATTTTCTTTGTTGTTGATCACTTTATTCACTAACAAAGTCAATCATTCGATCACCTCCTCTAGACCTCTGATCTCTTTCTTGTTCTCTTTGAAGCCCTTCTCTAATTCATTAAGCTTCCTTCGACTTGACAAAGTTGGATTATCAGTAGTCGATGACTCTCATTCCACCGTTGTAGATGATCGAATGCTCTCAACGAAAGCACCAAAATTGATGAGAACCCCAATTAACTTCACACCATGGATGAATCAAGCGATGTTAAGCCTTTACGTAATCACTGACAAATCAAGCAAAATACATAGCCCAAGAATGCCAAGAACGAATATGGAATTCTAAAGAAAAGAAAACCTAACTTTATTGATAATACTCTCAAGTTTTCAATCACTAAAAAACATAAACCTAATTCCTAGCCGGCCTTAAATAGCCTCTATTTTGGCTTCCTAAACAAATCCTATTTGTAAACAAATTCATGCTCTTAAACAACTCCCTACTCCTAAACAAATCCCTATTCCTAAATAAATCCTACTTGTAATCAAATCAAATCCTATTCAGGCACCAATTCCTTCTGCATGTAGCTTCTTGTAGTTCTACACCACTTGAGTACGATCACTCCTACGCACCGATGGATCTAGAATCATATATAAACTCTCCACCCTCCGTGGGGTGATTTTTTTGAATGAAATATTTTAACATACTAGAATAGTTTTGGATTTTTATCATATTAGACCCCCGACTTTTCTTTAATTGTATATTAGACCCCTAACTCCTTACATAGTTAGACCCCATAGTCTTCATATCTGTTGAGATGGGGTGTTATTTAAAACAGCTTAATAGATTTGGGCATGTATAAGAATATCAGGGTATTTTTTAAAATTCTTAATAAATTTTGGTTCTAATTTAGAAATATGCAAAATTGGAAGTTTAATATATAGCTAACATGATTTGGGGGTCTAATTTGATAAAACTCTAATATTTTCTAAAATTATAATTAACAAACATATAAATAATCATATGCAGAAGTACTTAAATGAATGACTAAATAGCACCTAGCACTACTACAAAGGTGACCAGCCCCAACGGGTAGTGGGAACCGTTGGGGCAAATTTTAGCATCCCCAATGGTTCAAAATTTAGCAGCCCCACGATTCTAACCGTTGGGGCCAATACTTTCACAATGGAGGGAATTCTCCTCCTTTTTTTAACAAAAGAAAAAAGAAAAAAAACCACAAAAGTCCCACCCGTGAACCCTCTTTTGCTTCGTTCCCCACTCGTCAAAAACCCCCAAATCAAAACTACTCCTTCGTTGCCTCTCAGAGATCCCAACCACCACTGCTTAGAGATCATACCCCTCCCCCCGATAATTAGATTGGACTAAGTAGCAAAAGTATTGCTAACTAACTCAACAAATATGAAAAGACACTAGTCCTTTAGAGAATCTCAATAGCTTTCCATTTACTTTGGCATTATTATTGTGATTTGTATATAGCAGAAGGTTTGAATTCTAGGGTTTTGTTAGGCTCTTTCGGTTAAGGTGTCGTTTTATTAATGATGATTCATTGATATTTTTAGTTATCTCATTCCCTTACACACCCTCACTCACACCTGTATTATGTTATGGGTTGATTCTTAGACCACTCATCCACCTCCTGTTGTTCCTGCTAACACTACACCGACTTTTGCCCATCCTTCCTCGGACGCTTAGGGTTCTACATCTGCTGCTCAATGTTCTCCTCAGAATATTTCAACACACAATCCTCTGCTGGTCGATTGGGAGGCATGCTAGGGGGTGCGTTAGGGGGCTTTACGCATGAGGGCTACAGCGAGGAGGACATTCTCAAAGCTTTTGTTGATTATTTTCGATTAACTAAGCCGTGACTTGTACTTTTACATACTTAAGACATTTGTATATTTCGGATATCCTCTTTATGTTTGGGACTTAAGTAGTTTATAAGTTACTTGTCGTATTTTGATTTTAGTCAATCTTTTGCTTTGGTTTTATGCGTGGGAATATATATGTTGTGAATAGGATGATTATGTATTTCTGTGGGAAATGAATTGTATGCACGGTAGGAGGAATCTACAAAAAAAAAAGAAGCAAAAACACTATCACCAACGGAAGAATCTGCACCAACGGTTACAACCGGCGGCGCTGATCTTGCACCGGCGGTTGAAACCATTGGTGATGGTTTTTTTTTTATAATTTACTTTAAAATTTGAAAATTAAATTGAATAGTTATTTGTACAAACGGTAGAAACCGTTGGTGCTGAATATTCGCCCATTGGGACTGTTTTAGCCACACTGCTTGTTGCACCAACGGTTATGTTTTTTGCCCAAACGGTTACAACCGTTGGGACATCATCAGCCCCAACGGTTACAGCCGTTGGGGCTGGCCACCTTTGTTCTAATGTAGGTGCCTTCTTGTTTTCACTATTTTGGACTTGTATACCCTCACTTATTTTTTTGAAGCACTTATATAGCCTGAAGTTTTAAAAGTTGCACTTTAATACTTTATGTCATGCAAATGATAGAATTTTGTCCTAAAAGTTTCCATGTGACACCCACAAGCTAAATAAAGAAATTTTAACTCTTAATGTTTATTGAAGTTATTGTAAAACCCACTATAATTCTATTTTAAGTACGGCGGGGGTATTTTTAAAATAGAATTAGTTTAATAGTAAATTCAACAAACAATAAGGGCTCAAAAGTTCTAAATTTAGCTTGTAAGTGTCACGTAGAAAAATTCCAAGCAAAATTGTCACATCTGCATAAGGTATATAGGTACAGTTTTTAAAAATTTCAGGGTATATAAGTGAAATATCCAAACTAAGCTCCATGTGGCATCTCAACGGATCACAGCGTTTCAGACGGTGTGATCTGAAAGAATGTGCACCCATGAAAGTACTGCAAAGGTTGAAGAAATTATAAGGTATTTAAGTGCTAGTTATTAGCCTAAACCTTAAAAAAGTGGGCAGATTCGCGGTGCAAAGCGAAGATAAAAAAGCGCCGCATCTTCTCGTCATGTTATCTCAACTTTTTCTATTTTAACCGACGACCAAGAGCGAGAAAAAGAGGGCTGGACTACGGAACTCACACGATCCGTACTCCTCCTCTTTACCCGCACGGCAGTTACTTCATTACGCTCACCTCCGGTTACTTTTACTTTTTCTAATGTATGTTTTAATTTTGCTAACTAATATGAATTTGTCGCCTAATCCAGCTTTACATCCGCTTGTTGTCGTTTGGCGAGACAAATGAAGAGTAATTGACGGCTGAAGTTAATGAAGCCCTTTCTGTTTACCTCCTTACGAACCGTACCATTTCAACCAATTTTCTTTTTACTCCCGGAGAACTTTTTTTTTTTTCAAGATGAGGGGGTTCTCTTTTATTTATTTTCCTCCTCTGTGTGAGCTGTGTGGCAAGAGGGAGCTAGCTTCTAGTCTTCTAGAAAACTAAGACCAATTTATTTCTAGATAATCTCTTTCTCTAGCTGAAACTATCATGATGCATTTGAGAAGCTGAGAATTCATAATACTTCATTTGTTTATGTTTTCAGAGGTTATATACAACCAATATCTAATTTGGTAAGAGAAGAACCAAAACACCAGCTAAAATAAGGAATACTGTATCTTTTTTTTTTTTGGGTACACTTATACTAACTATAATTCGTGCTTGTGAATCAAGTTACACCATAATCAAGACTTTTTATATGAAAGATTGCATTAAGCTCATCCATGTGTATTTTTTAATCATGACCTCCTGGGTAATTACAATATCAAATCATAGAATTAACTCTGTATATACATTTCCCAGGATCGCCAGTGTAGTTACATGATTGTAAAAACTTTGATCCTCATACTTCTTCCAAGAAATCATATTAAGAGGCAAATAAATCAACATAGGAAGGACTTGACTGGGAAAAATGACCAACAAAAAGATTCCGTTGCCCCTTTCGTAATTATCCCCAAACCCCAAGCCCCTTGACCTAAACCTCCATCTACAAATACTCGCTCCCCGAACGCTCTCCTCCCTCCCCACCCCTTCACCAAAAAAATAAAAACAATAAAAAAACAATAATATAAAAAAAAACCCCCTGGAAAACCCAAAAATGTCAAAGACCTGCAAGATCCGCCACATCGTCCGCCTCCGCCAGCTCCTCCGCCGCTGGCGCCACCGCGCCTCCTCCCGCTCCGCCGCCGCCCCCGACGTCCCGGCGGGGCACGTGGCGGTCTGCGTGGGGTCCGCCTCGCGCCGCTTCGTGGTACGGGCCTCCCACCTCAACCACCCCCTCTTCCGCCGCCTCCTCAAGCAGGCCGAGGAGGAGTGCGGCTTCTCCTCCAAGCCGGGCCCACTCTCCCTCCCCTGCTGCGACGAGTCCCTCTTCGAGCACCTCCTCCGCCACGTCACCTCCTCCACCTCCAACATCTGCGCGAGTTACGACGACATCCAGAACTTCCTCTGCTGCTGTCCCAAGTGGGGCCACGGCGGCGAGTCGCTGCCGCTGCTCCGGGGGTTCGTTGAGACGTCGTCCCAGTTTTCCTGCTGATTGAGGGGTGTTTTGGTAATTTGCTTTTTTATTTTTTTTAAAAAATCTGCCGGGGGCGGAGGGGAGCGAGAGATGGCGCCGAGTCATCCGAACGAGAAGGGAGGGAGTAGAACATCAATGAGGGTGATTCGGTGAGGATGACTTTGTAAATAGTGTGATTATGGTGGTCAAAATCGTTGTTATTGTTAACCATTAAAGTGAATTTTTTTGGACCTCATTGGAAATTGGTAAAATTGCTGATAATCCCAAGCCATTTGTATATTAAACAGCAAAAAACTATAACTGAAAAATTAGTGAATTACAGATTCCCGGGCTCTTCTTGTGGCACATCCTGATAGAATTTATACTCATGTTTTATTATTTCAGCGGCAGGACCTTTGCATCGAACTTTTGTTACCTTTCTTATTTCATTAATTAAACTCTTTCTAAAGATTGTTGTTGACTGTAATCTTACCGCTTTTGTCTTGGCATCTTCCGTGTGAAATGAAGATGATAAACAGTAACACAGTGGGAAAAAAAAAAGAAAAAAAGAAGGAAAGAAGGAATTGTAACAAATGTTAAGGATGGTAAGTGCGACCGAGACTGCCGGCAAGAAAAGTAAACTGAATTTAACTTTGAAAAGTTATATAATTTTATTTTTAATTTTTTATTTGGGAAAAAGGAAAAAGCTGTTGGAGGCACATGGGGTTACCTAGATGTCACATGAGAAAAAGAGGAAGAAATCGGACGCTGGCATTGGCGGTTTTTGCATTTTGGTGTCGCTTTCTCGTCGTGCGCGCGGAGCCTACTGTCTGGGCACGTGCTGAGATCATTAACTATAGGTTAACTATATTCGGGTACCTTATTAAGTGATCTAATTACACGGGGATCTAATTACACCTTGAAGCCTATCTATTTGTTTTCCTTCTCAGGTTGCCAATATAAATACAATTAGAAATCTTAAAATTACCCGTATTCAGATTCTAAAATCACCAATGTAATTACACTATATCTCAGAATATTTGAATGTAGCTAATCCTTAATTATTTCTTATGAAAGCTGCAAAATTCTCAATAGTTTCACTTTATAATTAATCGTAGAAAAATTCTTCTGAAATATATAAGTAATTAGTTAATTTATACTATACACAAAATGAATTGGATACGAAGGCCAATTAATATCTTGGAAAACAGACTGCAAACTGCAATTATATGAGGAAGTAACATCCATGAGTTCCATGACTAAAAAATATTGACTGTACTGCAAAAGAGTAAATAAGAAGCAGAGGACTGGTGAAACAAGAGCTTCATCTAGGTGCATTTGTAGAAGGCAAGAAGCATGATCACGTCTCTTTGTTGGACTTGATTTGATCACATTATTTGCTATTATTATTTACCTAATTATAAACTCGGCTCATCTATCTTCAAAATTTGAAAACTCGAGGTCCATACAGTTTCTGTTGTTTGAGTAATAACTGTTGGAGGAAACAACGGCAAAGCAAATAGAAGTATAATATGTATGAGGTGAGATTTAGCGGGAGAAGCAAATAA
>JBAKGM010000001.1:15718104-15741338 GCA_037177215.1 Asparagus racemosus | reverse complement strand
CCCCCCCCCCCCCCCCCCCCCCCCCCCCCCCCCCCCCCCCCCCCCCCCCCCCCCCCCCCCCCCCCCCCCCCCCATCATCCTAATTTGGCATTAATTAACCTAATTGAAACTGTCTCATTGCGATATTTCACCATACAAACACTAGTAAATATTTTTCAACTAAACTAACTTTAGATTTTAGTCCCAGAATAAGCATACATCTGTGTTTATGTTAATACGTGTCTTTTAATCAAGAATACAGTATGCATGTAAGTATGTGAATCAACATCTCGAGTGAAAAAGACAGAAGTGTAAGCAGTAAACATGGAGATGCCATTCTCTCTAACTTCTTCAACTAAATCAGCTTTCAAATTAAGGGCGCAAAATCACACGCCACCACCAATATACAAATCCAACCCACTAAACATCTCATGGGTATCAAATCAAAACCACTATCAAGTAAAAAAGAAGAAGAAAAAAAAAAAAATCTAAGCTCTAAGAAACAGAGCACTCTGTTTTCCTCTATTTTCAACTGATCATTGATGCAAGTTTCCTGAAAACCACTTCCTCACAAGGAAGTGTGATTCCCATCTCATGATGGAATCCAAACTCCTCCTCGGCCCTCCTCAGCAAGATCTGGAACTCTGGATGTTGGAGGAAAGATATCGGCACGATGTATCGGCTCCGGTTTTCTCCGACGTACACCGGAAAGTGCCCTTTCGGCACGTCGAGGGGGAACTCACTTCCTCCTCTCCCCAAGCTTGAACACCTCCTCAGTATCTGTTTCAGTGTTGTAGCCTGTGAGAGCTTGTTGCTGGATTTCTTGATGCCCATTATAGAGAAAGTAGTGAAGAAAGAGGTTTTTTTTTTTTTATTTAAAATTTTAGTGTTAGTATGAGATGAGGGGGTTTGGAGAGTTTGAGAGGGTATTTATGGAGGGAAAGTGAGAGGAGCAGGGGCATGTGATCGGGTGAAGAGAGGGAAGGACAGGCCATGGGTGCAACTGGTACAAAAGGACAGTAATCGGGCTCTGACCCCTCAAGACGTCTGCTGCCCTTGTATAGGACACACATGGCCCCCCCTCTCAGCTCATCTGTTGACTGTAAATCCTAATCAGGTTGTTTTGTTAGTTGTAATTGTAACTACAGCTGCATGTAACTATTTCAGCATCAGTTATAACGATTAAATGCAGTTGTAAAAAAGGCCTCCAGTTCTACCTTTTCCGCAGATTTTAAAACTCTTTGAGCTGTAAATAGGGTTTAAATTAGGGAATTGAGCTGGACCCCCTTAAACTTACGCTTTGGTTTCACTGTTTGCAGATAGACCCCAATGGTTAATTTCTTTTGACTTCTTCATCCTTGGTAAAACTTTGGTATATGTTGCCACAGGGTGAAGTTAGTGAGTCTATCTGCGTGCAAAAGCGTCAAAACTTTTTAACCGGGGAGTCTATTTGCAACAATGAAACGATATGATAGGTGGTTGTTGTGCAACTAATTCCTATTATAACGAATTCGTAACGTAAGTCCAAATAATGATACCCAAAACAAACACCTATAGCTAGAATTAATAGTGTAGTTGCAAATTGAATAATTTTAAAACTAAACAAACAAACTACAAGTATAACTGTATGCAACAGTAATCACACCGACTATCGTTTTATGCAACCGATAATTCAACCAGACAGTTCCTAAAGAAGAGTGACATGCAGAACACAATTATAAGTTGCCCACGATATTGCATACTTCATGCAAGCACAGAGGAGAGGCAGCATGGGTTTTTACATACAAGTACGATATAATATATGGTTAGCTAAACGCATGCAATTGAGTTGTGCTCAACTGTTGCTTTCTATGAGTCACGATTCAGATGCCAAATTCAAGCCACTTGTTTGAAAAATATATTTGTACCTTTTAAATTGTGTTGCAGGTTTTGAAAGTAAGCAGTATTATAAGTTTTCTGTTTGGTAAATAATAGTGCGAGCAATTGTTTGCTGATGTAGCAAGAGAAAAAGACTCTCTCCCGTCTAAGTTTTGGCTATAACTAGAAACACTTCAGATAGTATGCACAGTTACAAAAATGCGAAGACCAAATACCAATGATAGACAACCAAGCAATCAATCTACACGCAATTTTCTTGGGTTAATTTCACAATTCTGCCATGAACTTTGGGAGTTCTTGCACAAAACATCATAAGGTCATTCTATTAGAGAAACTACTCTGAGCATAATTTCAAAATTGCAGAAAAAATATCATGAACAATCCAAAAATTGTTACTATTAGTGTCCACGTCTATAAAAAGATCTAAGCTACCCTTGTGTGTATTTACCAACCCCCAAAGTTTGTAAGGGTAATACAGAAGATATATAAACCACATAAGAGAAAAAATGGTTAAACCTGTCATGTGTGAGAACTTACCAACGCTGTCCTCGTAACTCCTTGTAGGTTTCAATTTTTTTCATGTTTTACCTCAAAATAACACGTTCTCCTCCCACTTTCAGTGGCGGTAAAAGTTCACACTTAATAATACAAGCATTTCTTTCTGGATTAAAAAATTCATGGGACTAATTATGAGATACTACGTGTGTCCTTTCAATTCTCTTTTTTGTGATTGTATTCAAAAATGAAAAACTAGTAGGGAGGCATTTTAATTGTCCCATAATTGGTCCCATGATTTTGTGTTGGAAAAACTCTTACTTGCTATACTAGTTTGTACACTAGCAACAAAGAAAAATTATGCCAGGTCCCCCTTTCCCCTCGCTTGGAATGCCAACATATTCCTTTTTCTCTTTCAGTTCACTCTTTACACCCTCTCTTGCCAATTTCGGTTTGCTTGGAGGCTACACTTTCATCTTTGTTGGTTCATTTTGAACTTAAAATCTTCTTTAGACGTGTTTTGGAGATTTCTTAGTGTCTGCTACAAATTAAAAGGCTTTCTCTCTACTTGACTAGTCAATTTTCTACATGTCAGTGCATTCACCTCAAGCTTTTCCACAAACAATTCCTCTCAAGCTCCTTGGTGCAATGTACTTCTTTCTCCTTCTCTTTTTATGCCAACATCCCCTTACAGCAGAGGAGAGCTTTTATCCCCAAACAAACGCCATGCAGTTATTCCTCTATTAAGATTTCCATCCTCCTATCATTTTCACTCCTCAGGCAACATAATGGAGGAGATTCAGGTACAATAACAGTACCATTATGTTGCTTTTTGTTGTTTTCTAGTTGTTCACAGCTTGCAAGAGGGAAAATGGTACAGTACCATGCTGAAAACTCCTTCAGCGGGCTTACTATCTATGAAACAGACTCTGAGAGAAAGCAATGAAAGAGCCATGTGGTCTCTTTCCTCAACTGCAATGAAACAAGTAGATGAGCAGGGGACCAGTAATCACATGTGTTGGTGTTGAGATGAGACCTGAACAATCAACTCTTTCCCCTAATTCTAGATGTATTGCTTTTCCGGGTCAATTGTAATCCATTTGCAGATGCACACGACTTGATATAGTGACACTGTAAGAACATAAAACTATGACCATTAATCTTCACCACAAATTTAGAGTTTCGATATAGCAGCAAGGTTTTTCACATAGGACCAAAGCAGCATACATTTGAATCTTATTAGCCACTTTTAAAGAAAAGGATACCATTTCCTGGGTCCAGGTTTCTGTCCATGAAATGACTATCGACCTACTGAGACATGTTAGAATATAAAACTATAACCCTTTATCTCCCTGTAACTTCGGAGTTTTGGTGTATGGGTAGAATCTTTTCACACTAGGTGTTTATCCCCTATACCTTCCGCATCTCAGATTCTCATATAAGTTAATTTTCTCTCAATCTAGAGGGCAATTTAGTATTTTTTTTGTCCAAGTTCAACCGAGTGTAAAAGTTAATTTCTTGTCAGATAATTCTCACGTGACATCTCAACCTTATTTGGAAAATAATGTTTGTCTGGAGCGCACAAGTTGTAAGTGCTAATAAAATAACCTAGAAGGAATAAGTGGTTACATCCTCATAGCATAGGAGATGTATTTACAATTAACCCTATTTTTATGCCCATTTTTTATTGTGTTGGTGAAAGGTATCTCCTTCAATCAACATAGTGATTACATCATGAGATAAAACAATTAACCTCCCATGAACTGTAAAGGCTAGATTTGGATTCTCAGAAGTTAGAGAGAGAGAGAGAGAGAGAGAGAGAGAGAGAGAGAGAGAGAGAGAGAGAAAGTTGGGGTCATATTTTTTGTCCTTGTCTTCTATATTGTCGCATAATTGAAACTATACATGCTATTAGCTAATTATAAGTTTGATCTGATCACTAGAAAGATGGCGAGCTACATAAATAAGGAAAGCAATCAAGATACACAAATTGCTAGGAGGAATTGCCAGTAATAACAAAGAGGAGTTTTATTCTCCTAAGTTGTTATACATTCAAGTTGTGACCTTCAGCAACTTGCAAATCACAATTATTTTACCAACCCCTCTAATTCTTTTTATAGAATTGCAATAGTTATTACTGCTGCACATAAAAGCTTTCAAATTTGTTTAGCAAAAAAGTGTTAAAATTCTAAAAAGAAAAGAAAATTTTAACAGAAAAAAAAGACATCACGTCAACAAGGAAACTGCAAACAAAGCAACCTCAATTTCGCAGCTAAATACTGAAATTTCAGATATTCTGACCAAGTTGTAGCCATTGAAATAACTAAACATGTTAAAATACAAAGCAAGATAACACACCTCAGAACGATGATATCAATTGAACACGTAATATATTGTGGCTTTTTTTTTTTATCTTTTAAAATACAAAGCAAGATCTACCTTGGCTACCTTATGAATGTGGTTCTGCAGTTGCCAAGACAAACTATGCGCCCTCTCAGAGTGATGACGAAATCTATCCACAAAACCAATTGCTCGTTTCAACAAAGAAGAAGAACATTAAAGTACTATAGATATCAAATACTATCTAAATACTACAGTGTCCAATGAGCCAGATTTTTTGGGGCTCTGCATAAATACAGTTATTGTTCTACGGATGCGAAGGATTATCCAGAAGGTTATTTTTATGAGTACAGTATTATGTATTTTTATATTTTGATTTTCTCCTTGTACTTTTTTGCTTCATGCTCTCATGTAGTCTTATGTTTGTTAAGTTTTTTTTAATGAAATACTTTGAATTTCATGCAGCTGTTTTACATCTAATTACATGATCGATGGACGATCTTTGAAAATAACTATGGAAGCATTGGCCATGTAAATGAAAATCCACATTGTTGGAGGCTGTTTATATACAATTCAAAGACATAATACTAGTCTTCCCAAATATAGCATAATACTTTGAATTTCTTGCAGCTGTTTTACACCAAATCACATGGTGGATGTACGATCTTTGAAAATAACTATGGAAGCATTGGCCATATAAATGAATTGGGCTGTCCATGCAATTCAAAGACATAATACTGGTTTAGCAAAGATTCATCTTTTTCTGCCCATGACAAGCAAAGAGCAATGGATCTCAAAGAAATATGCATGTAGATGATGAAATCACACCGTCAATCACATAATTCATTAATTCTCAGAATAACATAGTTCCAATTCTAATTACAACTAGAGACTCAAAACTCAGCCAACTAACCAATATGTAAGTCTAATAATTCCAATTTCAATTAAATAATGAGAACTAACCAATCACATCTCTAACCTATTCTCATCTTGTTAATAACATCTAAAGATAAGAGCAAAATCAATAATCTAAGATAAATCCAAGGAATTTAACAGGTTATCCAAATCTAGGTCTAATAATCATGATATTTGACTTCTAAAGTGGAAGGTTTCGCTCTACATTCTTTATTTCCAAACTCATCCATTTCAAGATCGAAATGATGTTTATTCTGCATTAAGTTTCCACCTAACTATTAGGCACAAGTCTGAAACTGCAGCCAATACCTCTTGTCTGTGTGCCCGTGTGTACGTGCGTGCATGTGTATGTATGTATGTGTGTCTCAAGGCAGTACAAGGCGATGCGAGACAGGAGAGGCACCCATGCAAGGTGGTTAGGTGATTGAACTAGACATGGGTCACTGTCCATATCTATGGTTGGTATGGACCCCATAGTTACCATGAGAATGTGATGACCAGGAGAAGAGAGCATCAATGCCATGTCTAACTCTTTGTTGAGCACATGAAGGCCACGCTACTCTTGGCTCTCATAAAGCAAACACAGGGGACCCCCATTGATGACATCTCCTCTCCCACACTTTGTAACTGTATATAACAGATCAACCAACCCCTTAGCTGAAAACCACCATTTCTAACTTCTTATATTCACTCAGGGGTCTATCTGCAACCATAGAACTATCCAGGGGGTCTGTCTGCAATTAACCCGTAAATTCTACGTATCATATGCAATCAATATAAAGGATCACTGTAATCACAAAAACAACAATAACAAAGGTTTTATCCCGACTTATTGAGGATGGCAACATGAATTCTATTCTTTTCGTTCAGTTTTATTGAGAGCTATCTCCTTAGTGAGTTAATTAATATCGTATCACTATTTCCAACCAAGTTCTTTTAGGTATATATCTACTTCTATCTTCTCCATTAATTAAAATCTCTTAATTTCTCCTAATTGGTGCATTTAATGGCCTCCATTGTACATGACCAGACCATATTAAATGATTCTCTCTCATTTTATCACTCAAAAGGAGCAAGTTCTAACTTCGAGCTCATTTCTTATCTGCTCTCTTAGTGTATATCCAATGTAAAGGATTATTGAATCAAAAAGATTATTTATTTGGCAAGTGATAATAAAGAGCTTTAAAAAACATGTATAAAGAGGAGAAATTATCTTGCGTGCCCTTGGTTTGCAACTGCATTTCATTTTTTCAAACCTATGGCTGATTGTACCTCCAACACCTCTCTTGTCTTTTCACTTTCATTAGCTGTTCATGATGGTTGATGCACTAACCTCTTCCGATGATGGCTTTTGACAAAAAAACAAAAAGAAAAACTTTGATGATGATGGTTGATACAGAAGATCTTGATGTTAATTCCCTTGCTTTAGAAGATCTAGAAGATCTTGATGTTAATTCCCTTGCTTTCATGTGAAAGGGAGTAATTTTGGGATTACAAGATGAGTATAGTTCCATAAAATACTGTAATAGATGGACATATCATAAAATAAGTTTCACCCAGAACTTCATTAAAGTTAGGCCCTTAAGAATAATGCTGTGGCTAGCCTACTTAATTAAACCGGTACATCACCTTCAGCAAGTCTATTATTTTAAGATATTTTAGAATTATGACATAGTAACTTGGGCTGCTACACAACCTTAATTTATTAAGAGGCAACACTTTAGTCTGAGGCTGTATATAATTGTTTTCTTAAGAAATCAGTTTCAGAAATTTAGGATTTTAAAAAATCAGGCTACATAAATAAATGGGTAAATTTCACAAATCCCGTGAACTTTGGGGTGTGTTGCAGAAATCCTCCTGAATTTTACCCTGAAATTGTATCACTAAACATATCGTGACCAACTTCAGTTAGTTTAAGTTGTCACATGTTTTCCCTTTGATATGTTTTGGACAAATTTCCCTGGCGCTCTTTTTTTACTTTTAGTAAGAGAGTTTTTCTGGTAAGGGTTGACAGATTGTAATAAGGGTGGTTCAGACGTTTTACCCTTCACATTTATGCCATTTGTGACAATTTCCTCGAGGGTACTCTATAGTTTTGTAAGTAAAATGTAGTTTTACTTTCTTGACTTAGAATTGGCTCATATTTAAGGGATAGCTTCAGCTTCAGGTGGGAGTGTACAATTCTAGTTACTGAATAACTTTATTTCCAGCTATACTTAATTATAAGAATCACATTATGTTTATGATTCTAATTTCTGCAACAAATCGCCTTTAAGCCTATAATATCCTTAAGTAGAAAGTATCGCACAACCAAAAAAGTTATGTCATATACAGTTTCTCAATCTAACATGTTTATCGAAAATTCAAAAAGAGGATTACAACAAGATAGCTAAAATAATCTGCAACAAATTCATTTGCTTAGCATATTAAGCATCGTCAAGTAAAGTTAAGATGACATGATTGGATTTAATGATTGATTACCAAAGGGCAGGCAAACCATATCATCAGCATGGCTAAGGGCAGTGCGAGATTTGATAGGTCCATAATTACATAAGATCAAATATTAGAACAGTACAGACAACAGCAATGGAAATTGGCAAGAGCTACTGAATATAGGAATTTTTGGTAAGCAAGCATCTAATGACATGATTTGATTTAATGACTGAAGAGTTTTTTTTTTTTTTTTTTTTTCTTTTTCTTGCTTATAATGACACTTCAAGGAGTATCAGGTTGGCTTTCCAGTCCCAGAAGATTCATCTGCATTACATAATGTAGGTACCATGCTAAAATATACAGTGTATCATTTATAGAAAGGTTATGTTTTATACTAGCGCCTTAAATCTTTCATATTTTCAGTTAGCCCACAAATCTTAGAAAGTTACTCCGAAATTCCAAATTAATCCGTCTATTAGTTTTTCTGCTCAATTCCTTAATCCTGGTTGAGTTAACGACTAACCCAATAGATGATTATGTTTATATCCTCTCTCACTCATTTCCTCAAATTCTGTGAGTTAGATTCAAGCTTTGAGATAGAGTGATGGATGGGTAAAGATGATTTTAAAGGATTAAAAGGAGACAGCAGTAGGGAAAATGGGTTTGAGGAAGATGACCGTTAGGGAGAAGAATGTAGACATTTGGGTTTGAGTTTGTATCTGGTTTGAGTTCGGGTACGTATTGGGTTTTTGGCGTTGGGTTTGGACTCGAGTAGGGGTTTGGATGTCAACTTAATTTATAAAGGTATAACTGGAATCATGTCAAAAAAAGTGGAGTTTGATGGTATGTTCCTTACAACCTAAAAGAGCAACACAAATGGCAACTTACCATGAAGTCTTGGAGCCTAGTTTGGAGTAACTTATTGGAACTGGATGACTAAAAACCAATTTAAAATAGTTGGAGGACTTATTTAAAAATATATCCAAGCTAACCTAATTGACAACCATCCTCTCTTTCATATTCAGCCACACAGATTTTTTAGCTGTCGTAAAGGGGAAAAATAATAATGTAAATCTATTAAAGCTAATACATGTAATCAAATCGTCAGTTATCACTAGATAACATGCACATGCTAAAAAATATTGAATTGTACAAATATATTTGTTGAAATTAATTCAATATTTCATAAAAAGTTGCAGCCTATTAAGTAGCATATTTGTTTGTCATAGAAATCAATTCAAAACGTCTAAAAAGAATTATGTTGCACCTAAAAGTCATAATTGTGAAGGCAATTTTTATTTGAGATGAAAATAATAGGGGTGCTTAAACTTAGAATTCAGACGTTCCATATTTGAGCTGTGTTTTATGGACAAATACTTCTTTGGTGAAAACGACTTAATAACATATTAGGCCTAGCACAGTTCATCTTAAATCCAATGTCTACGAAGAGTTAAATTAGATTCAAGAGCCTATAAGACAGATTCATACCTCCATTCTTACTTCATTAATATTTTGGCAGCTTGTTCTCCTTGACTTACTAATGAGCTTTACATTACAATGTCTACATTGTCAAAATGAACAAATTTGCAAATGTGAGAAATAAATGGCATCACATACAAGTAAAAATGTTTTCATGGGTAGTTAGACTGAATGATCTTAATGCAAACTGTCTATGATCAGCTTCAAGTTTTAGCAGTTCATTAATTTGAGAAATTTATGAATGAGTAACTAAGTGGTCAATTTTTGGTGTACTTGTTCTTTTTTTCCCATTTGCAGTCCAGTGAGGCCTGTATAAATTACAAAGGGCTGCTATATGCAAGTTAAAAACAACAGAAAACGAGTTATTGAAGCAAGTGATGCCATACAGAGAATTGGCTAATAAGATTGACAGAGAGTAGCTTTTGCACCTAAGGGAATTGATGGTTCCCATAAAACAGTTCCATTATCCTCAGAATATAGTTTACGGCCATGATATCTGAAAAGATGTTTAACAGATGAACTTGGTTAGTCATAGGCAGTAAATTGGCAAGATGGAGAAAGCAATTGAATGATGTATGATATCTACTTACAAGAGAACTGCTTATCGCAAACATAGTTGTGAAGAAAGAGGAAGAAAACAATTACAATACCTCCTGTGATTCACATTAATGGACAAGATGCCAAATATGCTGCCATTGTCTCTACTTAACACAATTAGATTCAAAACCAAAAAGTACAATAGGCATATATTGTCATATCTTTCAGAGCTTGAAGCATTCCTTTTCCACTCTCAACTTAAATATCTCATATACTTTCCTCCCCTGAAAATAAAAACTTAATTTACTATCTTAAACCCACATGTTTCTTTAAATCCCTCTCCATCCCCTCCCTTAACCCTACAGTCTCATCCAACACAAAGACTCTAGCATTGACAGCTCCATGTTGATCCCCAACACTAAGCAGTTTCAAGTTGCGAGCCTTTGATGCTGCAATCTTACCATTTTTCAACATTGCCACAATTCCTACAAGAGCTAAGGATAACACCCGATACACTATCATCGAACCAATAAGCCTGTAATGCTGCAACCGCAACATCTTCATTCTACATAACAGAGAAAGCCCCACTCCCTCCAATGGGGCTTCCTTGTATACCCATTTAGTAGTGAAATTTACACAAACAACATTCTAATAGGAATTTTGTCAAACACCTTGGTTGATTACCATGTTTTTACATTTGGCATTCCCTAGTCTACTCCATCTCCAACTCTTAAAATGAATAAAACAAACTAATTTAGTTTAGTTTTGATTCCTAGAGGAACATATACAATTTGAAATCTGAACAGAAGCACGATTTGAGTTTTAGCGTAGGTGTAAGTGGGAGGAGAAAGTTTGTACATTGTTAGCCATCAGTATTAAAGAGTTTGCTCAGTCTTTGAAGGATGAACAATTTCAGTTCAGATGATAACTTATAGTGTTATGAAGCAACTTTATTTTTCCTTCTTCAAAGCTATACCATGTTTTGCTTTCCTTCTGTAGGTTTTGATGATATTTGTGGAATAGTTCAGTTTGGCTCATTTATTTGTCCAATACTAGTTCCTATTGGTTCACTACTATCAGTTTCAAATTGGGCTCATTTCCACCTAATATTGGACAAATAAATGATCCCAATCTAAATCTGATTGTATTCAACCAATAAAAATATTGAGTTTGTCGGGAAAATAAAGAAACTTCACTCAAAAAGTTTTTAAGTTATTGGATAGTGGGTGAACAATATATATCAAGCTAAACATTAATCCTTAACAGAGTTAAATTTCTGAATGATGATCGTGATCTCTAAATAAAGTTCGCCAATAGCTAATCCAATGCATCTCTAGTAAGAATGCTCTACTGATATTGTTTATACTTCTTTACATGGTAATGAGATTAAAGTTGCATGTGCTCACTCATCACACTATGCATTTATGTATCCCAACGTATTAGCATTCTGCTACATAGAAGACTCGGCTATGCCACTGTCTCAATAATTTTGGCGGTCTAATTCCATCAGAATACATTCTAAATACCCTAGGATATCACAGGTAAGTATATTCCCTAAACGAGATTACAAAAGAAATGTAAATCTATTCTACAAAGCATCACGCATAAGAAAAATGAATGTAATACATCAAAATAGATCAGATAGGAGGAAAATAAGACTTCGAGCTTTCCAAAGCCAAATTACACCAATTTCAAGACTATATTCGCACTAAAATCAGTCTAATATTGACTTTGCTAATTACATCCAAATACGACTACCTTCGATTAATAAAAATACTAGCATAGAGAATAGGTATTGTATGAAATTTTATACAAGATGCATGAGGATTCAATTGCAAATACTAAAAGAATGCAAACTTTAATTATACTACTGAAATAAAGTGCAATGAAAAGGGAAAGGACTGGGGCACTCGAGAACCAGAGAGCCCTAACAGATTTAAAAACTTGGAAGGGCCAAATCCAGCGAAGCTCTAACTCTTTTCGAAAGCAAATTGAACTAAAAGAACCAAAATGCAATTTTAAAGAAATGGGAGAGTTAGGGAAATTTTTTTTTCCTTTTTGGGTTTTCTTCGGTCTGTCTAACGAATGAGAAGGGGAGGGGGATTTATAATGAAATCCCTCTCAGCAATGTCCGCCAGGTGGCACCGATCCAATGGCATGCTAGTGGGGTCACCCCACTCGCGCGCTCATCGTGTTGACGCGTGAGTGAGAGCGGAGAGCGGACAGGGTGGTCGTACAAAACGGAGAGGTGGTCAGAGTGGCCTGCGACGGCGATGGTGGTGGCTGGGAAGGCAACATAGTTCGCTGAAGGGAACGGAAATCGACAGTTAGCTCCTTTCTCAATGGCGGTGAATGGAAAAATAGCAACATCGAGCAATAAGGGCCGGTGACGGGTCCTTGTCGACATTGGTGGATTCATAGTGGGGGCAATGGGGTCAATTGCCCCCACTAATCCCCACGAAACTATATTTAATATTTGGTCCAAGATTTTCCAATTACCCCCACACTCTTTCAGCCTATTGAACCAAATCCTCATATCTTATAAAATAAACACTAAATGGGACAAACGCAACCCGTTTACCAACTTTTCATTACTCTATCTCTAGATAACCATTGTAATTTCTACCAAATTCTTCTGAATTCCCTCCGCTATCTTTTGTAATTGCGTCTTTGCTCTGTTGCAACGATTGTCAATCGATACAATACGCTGGCATCAATTCCTCCTCCCAATCACAGACCCTCATCGCGCTAGACCGCTGCAACACTCTCGATATCAAGGATTGAGCAAACTTCCTCATACACAATTGTTCACCGTAAAAATATGAAAATGTGGCAAGAACCATTAGAAAGAATTCCAATATAACACTTTCATTGGCTTTATTTTGTTTGTACATATAATACGATGCATATTTGGTTTTGATGTCATAATATTTTAGGTATAAATATCACACACTAGTTATACTTGTAGTCTTGCCCCCAGTGAGGCCACAATAGAATAGGTCAAATCACATTTCACTTTATATACATGAAAAATAATAAATAGTCAATTTTTTAGCATAAGATCAATCAAATGTAGTACTGATGCAATTTCACATTATAAAAACACTAATGAGAAATGAACTCACCTTATAATACTGTCCGAATGTCTCAAAATATGATCCCCTTGATATCAACAGGATCCTAATATGGAATTATAAGATTAATACTAATTCAAGACAAACCCATAGTATAGGTTAATCAATCTAAAATCTAGGCACAAATAGAATCAAATAATACTTATGACTCATAAAAAGGGTCACATATATTTATTACAACTTTTTGTCATGCCCCGGGCCTACGGGCGTCAACTATATTTATTACAACTTTTTGTGATGCCCCGAGCCTACGGGCCTGTTGACGCAATACAAACTGTGGGACTCACTAAGTGTAACGCGTTGTTTGGCTCAATCCACTACTAAAATTGACTAGTCGATGTTACACTTGAGCCTTGGGCTTACTTATTTAAGCTACACAACTTTACACTTTTCCCGATATGGGACTAAATTGGGTGTCTCACAATCACTCCACCTTATAAAGGCGACGTCCTCATCACGACATAACAATTGGCACATCCCAGTATCGTTAGGCAATGCGGACTCTAGAGGTGACTCTTACGGGCTCTAGAGGTGGTTCCCGCCGCCATCACGCGGTGTAGCACTAATCCCCGCATGGCACTTAGTTCCAGTGTTATCAAGGCACAAGGCGCAAGGTGCAATGTGAGGCGCAAAGTCCCTTTACGCACATCATGCGCAAGGCGCACTATGATGCACGCGCCTCGCTGAAACGAGGCGTACACCTCAAACAGATATATTTCAACATAAGACAAACAAGTATGAAGAAACATAAACAGGCTAAGATAGAATTTCACCTACTAAATCATGAAAATAGTCTTAATTAACACACCTAACATAGTGAAGTTCATGAGTTTCCACAAATCAAAAGCCAAGGCAAGACCAATATCCAACAAAATTAAAAGTCTACAAAACAAAGCAAACAAGTAGCACAACACAGTAATGAAATGTTTAGTCATCCTCCTCATCATCATCAAAATCAAGTGGAATATCCTCATCCTCGATTTCCTCCTCTTCATTAAATTCTTCTTCATCCTCCAACCCGGCATCCAGCTCCCTCCTAGATGATGAGGCAACACCACTTGAAGATCCTTAAACCCTAGCGGTAGACCTTATATTTAGTCCAATTTCTTCATTAACACCCAATGCATCAGCTACAACACCAAATCATTCTCCGCATTGTTGCCCACACCAAATTCCCCTAACAACCACTCATTGCTTTCATTTATGTTAGTCAACTTGATTGGATCAACTATATCTCTACAGTCAAATCTTTCCTTCAAAACTTAATTGTATTTGCAAAATACTAGATCCTACAACCTCTTATGGTCCAACCTATTGCTCTTCTTGGTGTGTATCTGCAACTCATGCAAAGTCTAAATAATCAAATTAGAAATCTAAATGCTTATGTAGATTTTTTTACAATTAAAAGAAACTAAACATACTTGTTCAAAAGTACTCTAGTTTCTTTCAAACTCAGAGGAGCTACAAGTGAGACTAAGGACTCTTATAGTAACTTTCTGTAGATTTGGAATTGCTACACCATAAGAATCCCACCAATCAGCTGCCAAGATAAACAAAGTGATCAATAAAACAATTTAGTGTTGCCAAAAGTATGTGTACTTAGTTAATTGACTGATATTGTTTACCTCGGGACTTCTTTTTTCGGTTTCTAATCGCTATAGGCATGCCAAATAGATCCTGTACTTATTTGTATAAAGTCAACTCATCAGAAATCTTTTCTTGGTCATTTTGAGGCAATAGCTTCTAAATGACCTTCCAGAGGCCAAGAATAATCTCCTTATCGACTTGAATGTTGGGGTGGTCATGGAAAAATGTTGGATTAAAATAAAATCTAGCAGCATGCAAAGGATGATGCAACTAGACATCCCATCTCTTATTAATAATCTGAAATATCTCCGAGTATTTAGTTGCATCACCATTAACGGATTTTGCAATTGTCGCTTTGGCTCTATCCATAGCCTCATAAATGAACCGCATATCTAGCTTCCTCTCATTATCAACAAGCTTCAAAACATGAACTAGAAGACCAGTGAGCTTGAGAACATGAACAACATTGCTCCAGAAGTTAAGCATCTTAACTATACTCTCTGCCGATTTGCCCCTTGGATCTCTTGCCCACTTGCTTTCCACCCACTTTTCCAAGCAAAACATCTTCCTCAGATTATTTTTTTCTATGGATGCTTGATAAAGTCATAAAGGAAGTGGCAAACTGTGTTGCGGCGGATCTAAGAAGCTCCCGATAGTTGGTCTGACCTCTCATCAACCTCAAAACCCAACCATGTGAATAAATGAAACCCGTCAACTCCATAGCACGACTCAAGGTCAACTTGACAAATGGTAGTTTTTCGATATCCTTAAGCATGAGGTTGAGACAATGAGCAGTGCACGGTGTCCAGTATATATGAGGATATTCATCCATCAAGTATTTACCTATAACCATTAACCAACAAACATTCATTAGGATTCAATTCTATGAAAAGCACATCATTAAATAAGTATCAAACAAATGAAACCAAAACTCAAATATCGTACCTGCTTGCTTAAGACTAGCATGATTGTCCGTAATTACTTGCACAACATTCTCTGATCCTATCTTCTTAATCTCCTCATTTAAGATCTCAAACATCCTTGCACCAGTTTTGATCTCATTGGAAGCGTCAATAGAGAAAAGAAACACCATTCCATGAGGAGAATTTACAAGAAAGTTTATGTCCCATCCTTCCAGTCACTCCAACCATCCGGCATGAAAGAGCATTCTTTTTTAGCCCAAATCTCCTTATGAGGTTGCATAAGGTCTTCAGTGTACTTCTCTTTTTTAAGTAACGGCTCCCGTAATTGGTGGAATGTCGGAGGAGGCAAATTAGGTCAAAAAGCCCCCATTGACTTCAACATAATCCTGAAGGACCTAAATCGTACTGCATTAAAAGAAATCCTTGCTTGATATCACCAATGGGCAATATCTTGATGCACTTTAGTAGCTGCGTCTTTGTTGAGGCCTTCAATGCTTGTTTGCCACAACTTTCGCCTTTTATCATTCTTGGCTACTCTAGTGCAGGGTCAAATGTGAGAAATGTATCTCTCGGTCCCGTCCTCTTTGTCGAAGACCCCACACTCATGCCAATGCTTACCCTTCCTCTTGCAATTAAGGAAGATGATCTAAAAGTCGCTGCAGGAGCTTTTTTCTTGTCCCTAGTTGCTTGTGCTTGTTCAACTTCATGCTCATCAACTTCGTCTATCTCAAGCATGCCATCATCTTCAAGATCCGGCATATAATTTTCCACCGCTTGTTGTCTTCTAACAATCATTTGTTTTTCTTCATAGTCCTTTAGCTCATTAACTACATCGGAAGGCACTTTTTTTACAAAGGGAAATATTTTTACATTTCCTTGTTCAGATAAGATGCTCCTTTTGTCTTGATATACCCCCATTTGTGACCTTATCACAAAAAATACACTTGTGTTTGTTGGCACTTGGCATTCCCTTCCTCAACTAGATAAGTGTACTTCCATATAGGATCTTGTCTTCTACCACTAGGCCCATTCGTCGATGCCAATGAAGATATTAGTGATCTACACCCAAAATCTTGAAAAGATTAACTTAATCATCAAACATGAATGCTCACCAATTATCATATATCCATATAGAAGCAACTATGCACAAATTGCTCACTGACTTCTGCTAAGATTCTCATGTTTTTCTTTCTTTCTACAGGTTACACAAGAAGAGTTTATGAAGAATAAATAAACAACAAAGTTTACAATTTCCATACTTCATTAATTTAAACATGTATAATATTTTCCTGTTCCTATTCAAAAATAATAATAGAGATAAAAAGATCTCATCTTTTTCCATTAGTTCAATGCTATTAGTTATCAAAATTTGCAAAATAAAGATGTAAATGAAGATGTGAATAGAAACCAAAACTTGATTTAACAAACCCAAAAAAAGTAGAATATAAAAAAATGAAGAAAACGAAAAGAAAGAACAACAAGTAGAAACTCACTGGTGGCCGACGGTGCTCCGACGAGGTCTCCGGTGGCCGCTGGTGTTTTGATGAGCTCTTCAAAGGCTGGTCCTTTGGTGACGAGGTCTCTGGTGGTTGGTGCTTCAAGGAAGAGATAGGAGAGAGGGAGGGAAGTGAGATGGGAGAGAAAGAGAAGAGGTGACACTGACTGAGCCCTAAATCATTGGATAAGGGATCGGGTATTGGGTTTGGGTTTGTTTTTAAAAACGGGTTCAAGAAATAAGTGGGTTTTAAACACAAGACCCCATTCAAATAGCTGAAACATTATATTTGTGGGGCGCACGCTTCTGTGCACCCTACAAAATGTCCAGGGCGCACGCTAGGCTCTCTCCGGGTGCGCGCCTAGCATGTGTGCAGCGCCCAGCATCAGGTGCGGGGCGCTATTTCACCGCGCCGAAGCGCTTCGCCTCTCGGGTCAGCCTGAGGCGCACGCCTCAATAACACTACTTAGTTCCACACTTCTGGCTGGCACACTACCTTAATACCATTTGTCATGTCCTGAGCTTGCGGGCTCGTTGGCGCGGTACAAGCCATAGGACCCACCAAGTATAACACATTGTTTGGCTCAGTTCACTGCCAAAATTGACTAGCTGATATTACGCTTGAGCCTTAAGCTTACCTATTTAGGCTACACAACTATACACTTTTCCCAATGTGGGACTAGATTAGGCGTCTCACAATCACCTCACCTTATAAAGGCAGCGTCCTTGTCGCAACATGACAATTAGCACATCCTAATATGACCGGGCGATGCGGAATCTAGAGGTCACAACATGACACTTAGCTTAACACTTTCAGTTAGCAAACTGCTCTGATACCATTTGTCACGCCCCGGGCCTGCGAGCCCGTTGGTGTGGTACAAGCCGTGGGAGTTACTAAGTATAAGCGTTGTTTGGCTTAATCCACTGTCAAAATCGACTAGCCGATATTACACTTGAGTCTTGGACTAACCTATTTAAGCTACACATTTACACTTTTCCCGATGTGGGACTAAAATAAGGGTCTCACAATCACCCCACCTTACAAAGGCGACATCCTCATCGTGACATGACAATTGGCACATCATAGTATTGTCAGGTGATGCAGACTCTAGAGGTGGCTCAGACGGACTCTAGAGATGGTTCCTACGGGCTCTAGAGGTGGCTCCTACCACCCTCACACGGTGTAGCACTTAGCTCCGCATAACACTTAGCTCCACACTTCCGGCTGACAAACTGTTCTGATACTATTTGTCACGTCTCAAGTCCACAGGCCCATTGGTGCAGTACAAGCCGTGGGACCCACCAAGTGTAACGAACTGTTTGGCTCAATTCACTGCTAAAATCGACTTAGCCGATGTTACATGACGAATAAGATGGAGAGTTTCGACACAATGATAAAATTGGATAGTTCCAATTGGCAAGTATCACAGTCTAAGATGAAAAATATTCTCTATTGCAAGGATTTACATGATCTTGTTGAGGGAGATGAAACCAAGCTAGAAAAGATGTTTGATAAGGAGTAGGGAAACAACATAAAAAAAGGCGATCAGTTATAATCGGATGTGGATCGATGTTAGTGTAATTTACCATATATCGAGTGAGACTAATACGAAGTCTCAATGGAAGAAGCTTGAGGATCACTACGAACAGAAGACCGCTGGGAACAAAGTGTTCATTATGAGGCGGTTGATAAACTTGAAGTTCAAGGAAGGGAGTATCGTAACAGAGCACTTGAATGAGTTTAAGAGTTTGGTTAACTAGTTAGCCATGATGAAGATGACTCTCAATGATGAGTTATAGACTTTATTGCTATTGGGTTCTTAGCCAAATAGTTGAGAAACATTGGTGGTGACGCTCAACAATGCCGCTCCAAATGTTGTGTTACCTTTGAGTATAGTTACTAGCTGTTTATTCAACGAGGAGACTTGAAGGAAGTTTACTAGCATAGATAACTCACAAGTACTTACCATAGAGAGCAGAGGCAGGAGCATGTATAGGAACCAATCCAGAGGACATGACGCATCTAAGAGCAGATCGCAATCTGAAGGGAGAGGTTGCTTCCATTACGGGAAGCCAGGTCATATCAAGAAAAATTGCTGGGTATGGAAGAAAGAGCATGCTGGTAACAAAGATGAGAAGGAAGATGAGAAGAAGAATGTAGACAGTGACACTACTACTACTTTGTTTGAGACTGATGTTAATCTCACTTTCGGAGAAGAAGACTGTATGCATGTTACAAGTCAGAATTCCAAGTGGATAGTGGATACAGGAGCTACATATTATGCTACCTCCAATCAGGACTTTTCATGTCATACAGACGGGTGACTTTAGCAATGTGAAGATGGAAATACTAGCTACTCAAAAAATTGTGAGACTTGGTGACATACATTTGTAAACAGATATTGGATGCACATTGATCTTGAAGAATGTGCGGCATGTTCTCAATTTGATACTCAACTTGCTTTCAGGTCTTCCTTTTGACCAAACGGGATATGACATTCATTTTGTTAGAGAAAAATGAAAAATCACCAAACGCTCTCTTGTGGTGGCTAGAGAAAGTATATGCTACAATTTATACAAGACTAAAGCAAATATTTCTTATGATTCTTTGAGCGTGACTCAAGATGGTGACTCTCAGTTTGTGGCATAGGAGGCTTGGGCACATGAGCGAGAAAAAATTACAAGAATTGGCAAAGAAGTCTCTCATTCCCTTTGTCAAAGGTTCATCACTTACCCCTTGCGATTATTGTTTATTTGGCAAGCAACATAGAATTTCTTTTAGTAAGTATTCTAAAAGAAAAGATATTATACTGAATTTGATTTATTCTGAACTGTGATCCTATCGATGTGGAGTCCTAGGATGGCAACAAGTATTTGTCATGTTTATTGATAATACATCGCGAAAGATGTTGGTCTTCATATTGAGAACAAAGCATCAGATGTTTACAAACTTCTAGCAATTTCATTGCATGGTGGAGAGGTAAATAGGCAAAAAGTTGAAATGTCTGCGTACTAATAATGGAGGAAAGTACGCTTTCATTGAGTTTCAGATTATTGCTCTAAACATGATATTCGACATCAAAGGACAGAGACCGACAAACTGCAGCACAATGAAGTTGTTGAGAGGTACAACAGGACCATTGTGGAGAAAGTTAGATGCATGTTGAAGATGATGAAGTTACCCAAGAACTTCTAGGCTGAAGCTGTTCGTACTGCATGCTACATAATCAACAAGTCTCCTCCAGTTACTTTGGGTTTTGATATTTCAGAGAAGGTTTGGTTGGGAAAAGATATTTCCTACTCTCAGTTGAAGGTGTTTGGTTGCATGATGTTTGCACATGTTCCAACTCAGTAGAGATAGAAGCTTGATGATAGGGTAATTCCTTGTATATTCCTTGATTATAGAGAAGATGAGTTCGGCTATAAGCCACAGGATTCAGAGAAGAAAAGAATTATTAGACGAGCTGATATGGTCTCATGAGGACCAAACTATTACAGAACTCAACAGAGCAAAGTAGTCAAATAGTGTTGCTAGTGAGATTGCAGATATGACACCCATTTCGTCTCCAGTACAATTGCATCCTATAGATACAAAGCAAGTGTAGGAGGATGGTGTTGATAATGACGGTCATATGCCAGAGCACGGAGATTGTGATCAGGATGATAAGCAGGAGACAGCTCAACAAGGGGAACATCATCAGAAGCAGGAGATTGCAAAGCTATAGGTTAGGAGATCAGCTAGAGAGCACAGACCCTCCTTGAGATATTCCCCCTCAGAGTATTTTTTACTGACAGAAGAGGGGAAGTTGGAGAGCTTTTAGGAGGCAAGGCACAAACTCATAAAGACAAGGACGGATGGATCCAGGCTATGCAGGAAGAGATGAATTTTCTCCAAAAGAATGACACTTATGAGTTAGTGGAGTTGTCGAATAATAGAAAAGCTTTGAAGAACAAATAGGTGTTCAAGTAATGGCTACAATGAGATTTAGAAATACAAAGCCAGATTAGTAGTGAAAGGCTTTGGGCAGAAAAATGCATCGACTTTGATGAGATTTTCTCACTTGTTGTGAAGATAACATCCATTAGAGTAATATTGGGGTTAGCAGCTACTCTAAACCTCAAGATTGAGCAGCTTGATGTGAAGACTGCATTCCTTCATGGTGATTGGGAGGAGGCATAGAACAACAAGAGGGTTTTGAAGTGAGGGGAAAAGAACATATGGTTTGCATGTTGAAGAAGAGCGTCTATAGTTTGAAGCAGGCATCCAGGGAGTGGTACAAAAAAATTAACTCGTTGATGTTAGGTCATGGTCACTAGGGGACAATTGTAGTTTCTTGTGTATATTTGGAGATTTTTAGATGCTAGTTTCATTATCCTATTGCTTTATGTGGACGACACATTGATTGTTGGTCAGGATAGTCAGATGATTATTGGCTAAAGAACGAGTTATTAAATCGTTTGATCTGAAGAATTTAGGTTTAGCACAGCGAATTCTTGGTATTGAGATTGCTCGTCATAGGAACGCCAGAAAGTTGTGGTTATCACAGGAGAAATATGTTGAACGGTAGCTTGATATATTCAACATTAAAAGTGCTAACTCAGTTAGTACTCCTCTTGCATCACTTGAAGCTTAGCAAGAAGTTATGCCCGACTATAGATGAAAAAAAGAGTGAAATGGGGAATATTCCTTACTCTTTAGCTGTAGGGAGTTTGATGCATGCCATGATTTGCACTTGGCCAAATATTTCTCATGCAGTTGACATTGTAAGCAGGTTTTTTTAATCTAAGGAATGTACACTTGGAAGGTGTAAAGTGGATCTGAAAATATTTGAAAGGCAGTTTCCGATTGTGTTTGATTTTTGGAGGTTCTAAGCCAGTACTATAAGGTTTTGCAGATGTGGATGTGACAGGTGATCTCGATCACAGGAAGTCTATCTCAAGTTGGTTGTTCACTTTTGCAAGGAGAACTGTATATTGGCAATTCAGGCTGCAAAACTGTGTTGTTTTGTCTACAACAAAGGCAAAATATATTGTAGCTGTAGAAGCCAGTAAGGAGATAGTTTGGTTGAGAAGCTTAGGAAGAAGTTATGCTCGATGATCCCCATCACAAGAAGTCTACCTCAAATTGGTTGTTCACTTTTGTAGAGAATTGTATTTTGACAGTCCAAGCTACAAAAGTGTATTGTTTTGTCTACAACAGAGGTAAAATATATTGCAGCTGCAGAAGCTAGTAAGTAGATAGTTTGGTTGAGAAGCTTAGTAAGGCGTTATGCCCGACTACATATGAAAAAAAGAGTGAGATGGAGAATATTCTTTACTCTTCAGCTATAGGGAGTTTGATGTATGTCAGGGTTTGCACTTTGCTAGATATTGCTCATGCAGTTGGCGTTGTGAGCATAGTTCTTTCTAATCCAGGGAACATACACTTGGAAGGTGTAAAGTGGATCTTGAAATATTTGAAAGACAGTTCCAGATTATGTTTGAGTTTAGAAGGTTCTAGGCCAGTACTACAAGGTTTTACAGATCTGGATATGGCAAATGATACCGATCACTGGAAGTCTACCTCAAGTTGGTCATTCACTTTTGTGGGGGGAATTGTATCTTAGCAGTCCAGACTGCAGAAGTGTGTTATTTTGTCTACAGCAGAGACAGAGTATATTGCAGCTACAGAAGTCAGTAAAGAGATGGTTTGGTTGACAAGATTTCTACAGGAGCTAGGCTTGCGGCAGAATGGGTATCAGGTTTTCATTGATAATAAGAGTGCTCTTGCTTTGAGCAAGAATTCTACATTCTACTCTAAAACAAAACACATCAATGTCAGATATTATTGGCTTAGAGAAGTTGAGAAAGAGGAGCTAAAGCTACAAAAGATTCACACTAATGAGAATCTAGTAGATTTTTTTATGAAGACTATTTCTAGAGAGAAGGCCTATGTTACCCGGGTACTTCTATAATGAAGCCATACCCGTACCGGACACGTACCCGACACTTTCCCGTACCCAAACTTCATGGACACTTCTTGAATATATGCATGCATTT
>JBAKGM010000001.1:15707523-15718004 GCA_037177215.1 Asparagus racemosus | reverse complement strand
ATCTCATGTACATTATTAATTCAATATATATATATAGCCGTGTCCCCGTACCCTACATTTTACAGTTTTGCCGTGTCCCGTACCCGTACCCGCATCCGTACCAGTACCCGTACCCGTTTCCATGCAACTTAGGAGAAGGCCAAGTTATGTTGGCGACTGGCTGGCATGGACTCCCGGTGAGGAGTCATAGATTGGCATACCGTTCTCGTTAAGTTGGAGGGGGAGATTGTTGTGTGGATCTAGCCAAAATTCAGGCCCACATGGTTGCACTAGTCAAATCATTATTGGAGAGAGATTTGAAGCACCTTTTTCTAATAGGAAAAGATTTTGAGGGCCTAGTGGAAGTTTTCCTTTAATAAAAGGAATTAATTGATTTGTGAACCTTGTAATCTTTTTATAATAAAAGGAATTAATTGATTTGTGAACCCTGTAATCTTTTTTTAGAATGAAACATAGAGCAGCACACATATCGAGGAGAGAGGGAGAAAAGAGAGGAAAAGAAAAATTGTAATATCAGATTGCTCGATTGTCTAGTTGCAGTGATTCAAACGTCATTTTCTTTAGAATGACGATACCATCAAGGGCACGGTGTTGGTTTCTCCGCGGATGTTGGAGATTTATGCTGAGATGGATTTTAGGATTTTGGTGTCCTGGAGGTAACATTGTATTTTCTATTGTGATTTAATCTTCAAGTTTGGGTGTAGCTTTGAAAACTTGTACTCTTGATTCATAGTGGAATATTTTTCTCTGGATTGTCCCGTGGACGTAGGCATAATTTGCCGAACCACGTTAAAATCTTGGTGTTTGCTTGGGTGTGATATTTTCGTTTGTGACATTATTTATTTCTTCTGCTTAATTCTGTAGATAAAATCCATAAATCCCTCACATCATGGTGACAGCGAGATGGGTCCCTCGTGACGACGGTGATGAGCAGAGCCCTTGGTGGGGCCATGCTTGGCTTCATGGCAGTAGCGAGATGACGAGGGACCCGTGAGGGGTCCTTCTCGACGATGGCGAGAGCTCGAATGGTGGTGAGAACTCAAGGGGGCCAAGGAGGCAGCAACGAGAGCTCAAATGACAACGACACGTAGATGGCGAGCGTTGAAGGCTCGGTTGACATCGACGGTGATGAAGAGAGTTTGAGGGGATATCGAACAATGGTGACTTGTCGACGGAGAGCAATGAAGGCAAGGTTGAAATTGACAATGATGAGAGAGTTCCGAGGGGAGCTTGAACGATGGCAAAGGCGTTTCGATGAACTCATGCAGAGTTTGTCACTCGGCGATGGCGGCATTGAGGGTCTGTAGCGTTGATAGGCTATGACAGAGATGACGAGTGCTGTGACAGGAGAGGGTGACGTAGACAATGGTGTTTGAATAACCGTGATGATGATGACATTATCCGAATGATACGTTAGTAGCTTCGGTGAAGAAACTACAAGAAAGCGCATGACACTCCGTATACTAATTTCATATACGTTGACGGTGTATAATTTGCCTTAGCATTAGTTTCTTGTGCTGAGAATCGTGTTCAAATTTTGGTTGTCCTACTCTACTGTACCGCCAAATAGAGAATAATTAAAAATATATTTAATGCCATGAATTCTGAAGGACGATAATATGAGTTAAAATATCTTTCAGTCCTTACCCTGAATGTTCTACTACTGACAGTTACCAGTACACAACAGTACATAAACATATTTTTCTTCCTTCAAAAGATAGCACATCTAGCTCCAGAAAACCTGGGTCATGATATCAGGTGCCTGTGTAGATACACACTAATTCACAAGCTTTTGCACTTCACTTTGCAAATCTCATTACTTGAACTTTTTAGTGTTTGAGAACCAAGAAGTATGGGAAATAAAGTTTCTTTAATTACTCCACAATTTCATTATTGGTACCTTCTGTGCCTTCCTACTAGTAATGAAGGATCCCTTAAATAGAACAAAAATACTAAGAGCAATTAACTATTTTGGACAAACTTATCTCTGAAATGTGATCAATTGTAAGAAATTGGACATCAGCACGGCCGTGATCTAATAAAGGAAAAGTTGCTCTATGTGCTTTCCTATTTGATATCAGCACGACCATGATCTAATAAGGGAAAAGTTGCTCTATCTGCTTTCCCAATGTAGGTAGTGGAACAAAATATATATAGTGCTAAAAGTATGCCAATGTCGAAACAACAGATTTAAACTACAAACTGACTGGAGAGGTCATTGATAACAGTTAGCAAGTAATGAAAGATGAATTTGGCTCAACAACAGCGAAAACAGTAGGAATCATATCAGTAAAGTTAACTTGAATAGTTAACACAGTTCCCAAGAAACTAGAGTTCCAAAAATGAACTCAAGGATCGTAAGGTATACAATTTCTGACCAACATGTTACAAACATGACATAAATATTAGGGTTAATTGTGGATAGACCCCCTGTAGTTGTATCGTTGCAGACCCCCTGAGTGAGATGTTTTGACTCTTTTATCCTCAGGAGGTCTATAGAAACAAAATTTTCTTTCTTTGCGGGTAAAAGAGTCCAAAAAATCACATAACGGGCCTATCTGCAACAGTAGAACTACATAGGGTCTATCCGCAGTAGAGTGATAGTACATTGGGTCTATCTGCAATTAACTGGTAATTATAATAAAAAATAACAACATATTAACCACAGAAGTATGTACTAGAGATTGTCAGTACTAAATTATCAGAGATCAATTGAGAAGATGATGACACTAGAAATAAACAATCAATATAATTTTTTTGAAATAACTCATGCATCCACCACTGACCTTTTGAGATTTAAGTTACATGCACCTGAGACTCTTCATGAACTTTCGGCATTCAAGTTGCTATTTTTGGATTTATGGGCAGCCATCCCTCCCTGCTCTTGAGTTTCCAGCAGTACCGTACTTGTTAATTGTCCATGATGACAAACATAAGAAGACATTTGAGTTGATCTCCATAAAATAAAGCACCTAAATATTTCAATGTTGGTATTAATTCCATGTTGTTGGCCTAACAAGTGGACAGACGAATGCCTTCTTTAAGTTACATTAAAGCAGTATTTCAAAAAAATAGAATTATACAAGTAAGTAACCAAGATAAGAGAGAATGAACACAAATAGCTAGTTAGACTGTAACAAGCATTTATTTCTTTCATGAACCAAAACTTTAACCATAACATGCATAAATTCTTCCTTGACAAGCTTTTTTACACTCTAAAATTGCCTTTTAGGCTTTCAGCTTTGCATTACAGCACTTGTATTTAAATGTAAAGTCTATAATTTCTATATAGATGCAGACAAATTTTCTAACTACCACATGTGACTACAAGCATCTCAATCACTGGATTTCAGGAGGATATTCAGATGGATAGCAGCATGCTCAATTCCGCCATACTCTAACCCCTGGTTTTTGTCCCAACAAATCTTGAAGGGCTTTAAAAATTTATGCATGTGGATAAGTAAGAACAGACACAACTTGCGTAATCTTAATGATAGTATATTAAAGCAATATCTTTCTCAATGTTTATGAAATAAATGTTACTATGGTAAGTTGGAACAGGGCATAATTCTAATGTACTTATTTATACTTTTGGCATGCCTACTCTATGTTTAGACAAAATTTGGGTTTATTTTCGTTTAGGATGAGCATCTTGACATGAGACTTTACACACATAAACCCCTAACATTCTCTCCTTTCATGAGTGAGTAAACTTCCATTCGTGAATGTTCGAATATAATACTATACCCCTCAACCTTCATCACAACTCTTGAAGTTTTGGTATAGTGGAAGGGACCTTTAAAATGGTATCAGAGAAACCCAGACTAAAATCCTGTCAACCACATATGTAAAAAGGATTTAAAAATAAAACATCTGTGTCTGAGTTCATGTTTCGGCCCATGAAAAAACAACCCTCAACATATGAGGGCATGTTTGAGTATAACAAATATAACCTTCTAACCGCATCAAAATTTCGGAGTTTTAGTATAGTAAAGGGAATCCTTAAGAGTGAAGATTTCGTTGATGAACAATTATACCTCAGTTGCAACAAATCAATATTCAGACACTAATCAGACCTTAATCAGTCTCCCCACATATGTTAGGACCAGTTTGCAAGTAAGATGAGTCTTAAATAGAGGTATGTAACCGAATTAACCCAACATCTTAAGTTGTTAAAAATTAATCCTTCTTTATGTTAAGTCCATGATCTTCTTTCAATTGTGGAAAAATACTCAAGACGAATCATAAAAGGCGAACACTGTACTCTATCACCAACTTAACAAATGCTTCAGTTCTGAAATATATAGTCATTGAAATCTGAACAAACGTATGTTTGAGTTCAACTTGGTTTAGTGGGGAGCTGGTATTGAGTTATCTGAAGAAAACAGTTTGCTTCAGCCCCTGGTTTGCCCTAGCTACCAAAAGGTAAACATAGTATATTGTTCCCATCATCGAGTAACATAATTATCTCCAGAATATCTGGGTCATGCTCTAAGTTCTCAGTATATATAAGACTTCCGGACTCTCCAGTCTTCAAATTGTTTCATAGCCTTTTCTTCTTCGTATAAAAATCTCATCGCTTCCAACTTCTTAGTATTTGAGAATCAAAAAGCAAAATGGGAGTTCGTTTTCTGAGGTTATCTCTTGCAATGCATAAAATAAAACAATCTATGCATCGAAATAAGAGGAATGTTAATATAGCTAATGTCCCGAGAGGACACTTTGCCATTTATGTTGGCGAGGCTCAGAAGCGTTTCATCATTCCAGTGTCATATCTGAAGAACCCTTTGTTTCAAAATTTGCTCAGTCGAGCTGAGGAAGAGTTTGGTTTTGATCATTGTATGGGTGGTATCAGAGTTCCATGCAGGGAAGATACATTCATTTTGTTGACTTCCCAAATGAACAACCACAAATAGTTGGATTTTAGAGAATAGATTATAAATTTGACCAATGTAAAACATTGTTCACTTACTTTTGATGTTCTTATGACTTCATAATTGCAAAGAACTGTAAGAAATTTGATGAGTAATGCATTTTTACTGCAGATAATTTGCTGCAGTCATTTTTTCCTATGGAGTTAATTTGAATTGTCTTCGCACAGTATATCAACTCTCTAAAAAAAAGTAGTTATAGTGAGGTCCGTGAGGATAGCATGAAAATAAGCACAGATCGTAGAAAATACCCCTAAGGTTGCATAAGACACAAAATCCCTCTATGATTCTAAACGTGACACTTTGAACCCCTCTTCTAACTTTGGCATAATTAACTTGAATTATCATAGGATGTGGTAATTATATGCCGGCTAAATTACTAGATTGGTAAATTTAGGGCATCTTTAGGAACCTAACTTATAATCCACTTGGCCTATAATCCACAAATAAATTGTAAGCCAAGTAGATTATAAGCCAAAGCAGTGTTTTAAAATCGTTTGACTCGCCCGCATATGTGGGCTATGCGGAATCGGCCCATTTTCGCTTGGAAATGGGCTTATTCATTCAATTATGCGGACAGCCGGATAATTGAGTGAAAACCGCATACTCACCCGCATAAAAAGAGTATGCGGGCGAGTTTTATATTGGGTATTAACAGGTTTCGGGTCTAACAATGAACCCGCAAGTGTTTTAAACCCAAAAAAACACTTGACTTCATACCCAAAATCCCGATTCCTTTCTACTCTGATGCTTCCGTAAAAAAAAAAAAGAAAACCCAAAGTCCCTCTCCATCAGCCGCCGATTCTCCTCTTCACCGCCGGATCTCCGCCGGAGCTCCTCTTCACCGTTGGATCTCCTCTTCCACCGCCGGCAAGATCTCCTCCTCTCCATCTTCTTCTGGAGCTCCTCTTCACCACCGGATCTCCTCTTCCATCGCCGGCAAGATCTCTTCTCCATCTTCTTCCATGCAAGGCTCCCTCTGAAGAAGAGTTGGATGTTGACATTCATTATGAGGATGATGAGGAAGACTAAATGCTTTGGTTTTAGTTTTTGTTTTAATTTAAATGATTAATTAGTAAATTTTATCTGAGTAGCTAGTTAATTATGATGTATGCATGGATAATGGATGCATTAGATTGAGTGTTTAATTAGTTACTTACTTATTGATTATTCAGTCACATGTTTATTGGCATTTTTCTTAGTATATGTTTTATCTTTTATGAATTATATACATTTTTATGTATGAAAAATAATAAATATATGTTAAAAAAATTCAAAAATGCATAATTCCGCATAATCCGAATAATCGGCGCATAATCTTATTAATCGTGACTCGCTCTCGAACCGCACGGATAATACAAAACTGTGTTTTTGAACATTGAGCCAAAGTGTTTTTTTAATGGATTATAAGCCGCTTTCAATAGGAGAGTGTTCGGCAAATGGGTGGATTATAATCCATCATTGTTGTCAAAATGAAAAAAAAAGACATGGCTCTAAATTTAAATATTGAATAGACTTTGAAATTATCTTAAATGTTGAAGGGTAAACTTGATATTTACTTGGTCAAACTATATGGCTTATAAGTAGGAGAGCTTTTTTGTGGATTTATAAGCCAAAATAAGCCAGCTGTCAAACATGTTGCAATGGATAATAAGCCACAAAAGTGGATTATAAGCCAGTTTGACTAGTTGCTAAACATGCCCTTAGAATGCTGTGTTTGACAATAAGGTATCTTTATTTGTTCTGGCTACAATAAGGTATTAAAAAGAGATCAATTTTCGTCAATTAGGTCCAACTGCTCTCTATCGATGATGATTTTGCCAGTTCATTACGTGACAGCACGTGACTCAATTTAAACAATTTTGAAAGCGTATAAACCCTAAGAACCCCAAACCCAAAGTGAGCCCCAATTTTTAAAACTTGAATCACTTTAAAATGACACCAACTACCTTTCTCATATCATTAATCTTCTAGCACATCAACATTTTAAAGGGTAAAGAGAAGATCATGTGTGATTTCATGATCATTTGAAGCCAAAATCATCACATGCGGACAAGCAATTGGCTAATTGACAAAAACTCATTAGTTTTAATACCTTATGGCAGCCGGAGCAAATAAAAATACATTGTTGTCAAACATGTCATACTAAATATACCAATATGGTAATTTAGCCATTATACGCCCTCCTATATAAAGAAGTACATGATTATTACATTGACAATAGATCATTAATTCCAAAAAATAATGATTACTTGGGTAGAAGCTGAAAATGAGGGGGTAGAGTGTCACTTTTAAAAACTTGGGGGGATGTCGTGTCAAAAATGCAAACCTTAGGGATTTATTTATGTAATCTACCTTGAAAATTAAATAGATGTTTATTCATGTAATCTACCTTGAATTTTGTAGGAAGGTAAATCCTTTAGTGTGTAAAAAAAGATGGAAGGCCACCATCCAATTCAACCAATTGGCTAAAACATATGTTACCCGGGTACTTCTATAATGAAGTCGTACCCTTACCGGACACGTACCCGACACTTTCCCATACCCAAACTTCATGGACACTTCTTGAATATAGGCATGCATTTATTACAACACGTACTGAATTATACGATATATGTGTTAATTTAAAACGCTTGTCAAATACTTATTGGACGTATAGCTTACACTTCACATCCGTTTTTTGAAACTAGTTAGATATGGGTAGGGTTTGTTTCAGTCCATACCCAAGTTCAAAACTATATAGTAAAAAGGTGGTTTGGATGTCTGGTAAAAAAATGAGTAGTTTCCAATTTATGATAATCAATATGATAAAAAAACTTAAAAATGTGATCAGAATTTTAATTCTAATGACACATGAAGTGGAAAAAAATGATCTCATGTACATTATTAATTCATTATATATATGTAGTTGTATCCCCGTACCTACATTTTACAGTTTTGCCGTGTCTCGTACCCGTACCCGCACCCGTACCAGTACACGTACCCATTTCCATAAAACTCAGGCTAAAACTAACTACTAGTATATTCCATAAAACTCAGGCTAAAACTAACTACTAGTATATGTACTGACACAATTGCATTGTATTGGTGGTAAGTAATGAAATATATAGAAACTAGGATATTTGATCTCATATAGGAACCTAAACTTATAAAAAGAAAAAGCACTCAAAAAAATAAAGGGTTATTTGCACTTTGATACCCTAAAGCTTCACCTTTTCTTAACTTTGATACCATGAAGTACTATTTTTAATAGTTTGATAACCCAAGGTCTATGATGCCTCGATACGAGCACTGGTACCAGTGCAGTATGAGTACGAGACACATAAGGTAGGACACGAGGATACAACTATATACATATATTGAAATTAATAATTTACATAAGATATTTTTTAAGATCAATAATATTTTTTTATTCACATGTTATGTGAGAATTGAAACTCCCATGAATTTTTTATGTTTCTTACATTATACAGATTATAAATCGAAAAACCACTCATTTTTTGAACAAGATAGCCAAACAACCTTTAAAATCATAGTTTTGAACTAGGAATTGAAATAAACCCGTCTAATGAGTTTCCGGAAGTGAATGTAAAGTGCAGGATAAAGGCCCAAGAAGTGTATGGTGAGTGTTCTAAATTAAAACATGTATTATATAACTGTGTACATGTTTGACTAAATGTATGTATGCGTATATTCAAGGAGTGTCCAATGAATGTCGGTGTCCGATATAGGTATGATACGAGATAGAAGTGTCCAAGGAGTGTCTGAGAAGTGTCGGTGTCCAGCACATGTTGGGTGCGGGTAGAGCTTCATGATAAAAGCACCCAGGTAATATATCCTGAGGTATAAGAAAAGTACATTCATTTTGTTCAAGTATATCAAAATATAAAAGTGAATAAACATATCTTGTAATCAAATTTAATTTTTTGGGTTTGGAAAAGTGAGGAAAAAAGTTAAGTTTTTGGTGTATCAAATTGTCAAATTAACATTAATGCTCAAATCTTATAATAACTTTTTGTGAAGAGGGAGAGATTTTAAGATAACTTTTGCAATTAGTCCAACTCAACTAAAACCCATATAATTATTAGATAAACATGAATGCTCAAATCTTATTAAAAAGCTACTCAACATAGGATAACCAAAAAAAGAAGAGAAAAGAAAAAAGATTCATATCAAAAAATAAATTAATAAATCTTAAACAACATTCTAACTGATACAGTCCAAACAAGCATAATAGTAATTCAAATTCCAAGTAAGGACAAAAAAAAAACTATGGACTAGCAGTAAAATATTGGCCATATTAGAGGAAAGACCTCAACATAAAGATGATTCATAAATGTACAGCATAATAATTGGGTTGAATACGCTCACTCATTGTATCAACTTGAACAGTAAAGTAGCCTGACATATCATCTTCCTCAATTCTGTGAAAGGCTTGCACACAACAAGGCTTCTTTGTGTTCATAATGTTGTACTGGTTCATTGTCCTTGAAGCCAACATAAAGAGACAGTTGTGAGTCATCTGAATACAAAACAAAGTTACTCATTTTCTTATCTCTAAACATTGCATGTTGTAAACAATAGTATTTAAATTTCTAGAGAGCTCAAAACTAAGGCTCTTTTGTAAATCTATATTTATAGGATTCAGGCTGTACATTTTACATATTAGTCCATATATATTTATATATTTCCAACACTCCCCCTCGAACTAGAGCGTATATGTCATACATGTCTAGTTTGTTACATATAAATTACACACGTGGTTTTTCTAATGACTTGGTGAGAATATCTGCTAGTTGATCTCCTGAAGCAACATGTTGAGTCTCAATATTCTTCTGTTCCACAACTTAGTTACGCACAAGATGACAATCCACTTCAATGTGTTTAGTCCTCTCATGAAAAATTAGATTGTTTACAATATGGATAGCTACCTAGTTATCACAATATAATCGTATGGGAGATGTAGGATCACAACCCAACTCCCTTAATAGCCGTTGTATCTAAATCATTTTACAAGTGACATCAGCCATGGCACGATACTCTGATTCTGCACTTGATCTTGACACAACAGTTTATTTCTTGCTCTTTCATGAGACTAAGTTTCCTCCCACAAACACACAGTAGCCTCTAGTTAAGCGTCTATCAGCAGGGGGATCCAGCCTAATCAGCATCTGAGAATGCAGCCACTCTCAGATGTCCAGAATTAGAGTATAGTATTCCTCTTCCAGGAGCACTTTTCAAATATCGAAGAATTCTCATGACTGCATCAAAGCGAGTTGTCCGCGGTGCTGTCATAAACTAACTTACCACATTCACTGCATATGCAATGTCTGGTCTGGTCACAGTGAGTTAGTTCAGCTTTCCTACCAGCCTCCTATATTTTCCTAGATTATTCAGTAGCTCCTCCAATCCTGGCATTAGTTTGTGATTGAAATATATTGGTGTATTCACCACTTTGTATTCAAGAAATCCTACTTCAGATAGCATATCCAATGTGTATTTTCTTTGGGACATAAAAATTCCTCTAGTAGATCTAGCTATTTCAATGCC
>JBAKGM010000001.1:15685913-15700524 GCA_037177215.1 Asparagus racemosus | reverse complement strand
ACACTAATGCAAGGCACTACTTCTCGATCATTGGATAACGAGACTCAGCACCGACTAATGTTCGGCTCAGGTAGTATGCTACCTATTCGTGACCTCCGTCATCGTCTTGCGCGAGTAAAGTACTTAACGAATGGTCCATTGCCTTGGTGTAGATCAAGAACGGTATACCTGACTGCGGTGCAACAAGAACAAGAAGGCTTCGCGAGATATGCTTTGATCTCCTCAAAGGCCATTTGACACGCGTCATCCCAGATGAACGAGACGCCCGTCTTGTTTAGTTTAGAGAATGGCTGGCACTTCCTGAATAGATTCGAGATGAATCTCTGAATATACGCCAGCCCTTGTAACCCCCTGAGTTCTCTCAAATTTCTCAGAGGTTGCAGATCTTGAATTGCCTTCACTTTATTAGGGTCGACATGGATGCCCTTATTGGTGATGATGAAGCCGAGGAACTTACCACTGAACATGCCGAGGAAGAATTTGGTAGGGTTCATCTTTAGCTGGTGAGGTCGCATGAGCTCGAACATCGTTCTAAGATCTTTGATGTGATCACTCTTGTCGCGGCTTTTCATGACCAAGTCATCGACGTAGCATTCGACCATTTTCCAGAGATGATCTTAGAAAATCTTCGTCATCGCCCGCTGGTATGTGGCACCTGCGTTCTTCAGACCGAATGGCATGACTGTGTAGCAGAAAATGCCGAGTGGCGTTCTAAACATAGTATGTTTGGCGTCATCCGGGTGCATCTTGATCTGATTGTAACTAGAAAAGCCGTCCATGAAGGACATTCTCTAGAATCCACACGTGTTGTCGATGATAACATCGGTGATCTGGAGAGGAAAATCGTCTTTTGGGCAAGTAGCGTTCAGGTCTCTATAATCGACACAGATCCTGATTGTCCCATTCTTCTTCAGTGCCGGGACAATATTCGACACCCAATCCGGATGATGTACTTTTGTGATAAAGCCTAACTCAATAAGCTTTTTCACTTCTGCCACGATTGCCTCCATAAATTGTGGACGAAACTGTCTTTGCTGTTGCTTGATAGGTTTAGCATCCGGCTTGATATTGAGGCAGTGGGTTGCCACGTTTGGGTGGAGCCCTAGCATATCTTCGTAGTTCCAAGCGAACACGTCGATATATTCCCTAACAAGAGCAATCAATTCTTTCTTTTCTTCTGGGGGAAGACTACCACTCATGAAAATAGGCTTTGGATTAGCCTTGTCGCCCATATTGACTTGGATGACTATATCTTCGATAGGGGTTCTCTTTGCTCGAACCTGTCCTCGTACTGCATATTGAGGTGATGAATCCACGGGTCTTCCCATGTTAGCATCTCCTCATCATCTTCCATGGTGGTAGGGTCGGCTGTAGCCATATTTGACATTAAGGCTTTGAAGGCCTCGCCGATGCTGACATCGGAATCCCAAGCAGATGAATCAGACGAATATCCATCTCCTTCATCGGGTAGGTAGTCGTCAATCAACCAAGAGCATTCATCTTCTGAGGTGGATTCGTATCCCAATCCCCTTCTGAATGCATAATAGTTATCTGGCTTCCCTCTTGGACATATGCTGCTTTGGGTGGGAATTAGGGACCTCGCCCGAAGCAAAGACCTCCCCCTTGTGCCAAGTTGTACCCCCATTTCTTCATGATATCCAGTGTTTCCGGACTATTTCTTAATGCGTGGAGTATAGGCTCATTGTCATCAATCTCTTCCTCTAAGAAGTGATTCGGCGTCAGAACCGCATCTCCTTTTCCGTAGACTAAGTCTTATTCACTACTTGATCTACCTGGGATGATGAGTGTTATTTCAAAGGAGTCTTGGAACAGCTTCTGTGTTATGCACGACGACCGTGTTGGTAGGTGCAAGTCAGGATCGCTGTATAATCTCGTCATTGCATTAGTCAAAGTCAACGGGTACTCTAAATCATCTTTTATTAATTTGTCGCAAGTCGCCAATTACAGCCTTCATCTGATGATTCCTCATCATGAAGATTGATTACAAGGGGTATAATGTGACGGTGATACCAATCAAAGATAGCTCCACGAAGGGTGCCAACGAATGACCGAACCATCAAGGGCTCATTTCCAAAAATCACCCCCAAGTGAGACTTGAAGTAAATCAAGTGCTGAGTGGGGGACCCATTTCTGTCGAACGGAATGAAATTGATCAAGCTAAACTTTGACAAATACGGGATCGACTCCCACTCCCTTGGGTATGGGCACGGTATTCCCGTTTTCTTGATTTCTTGAGCGGAGATCAATGTGTTGATCTTATTCTCAAGATCTTTGATTTTCTCATTTTTTGGGACGGCATTACCACTGGCATTTTCCTGGTCACCCCTAGCATTTCGCTCTTCAGGGGGATGTGCTGCACCATGGTCTTCTTCTCCGTCGGTGTCGCTGTCAACCTGATTGACATTATTGCGATGGCTGGTTTCACCTTGACGGCTTGTCAGTGCCTGGATTTGCTGGTCATGCATTTCTCACATCTGTTGCATGGCCATCTCCATTTCGAACTTGAAGTTCTCCTTTTGCTTGGCCATCGCTTCTTTGAGCATTTGGGCCACCTGTTCGGCACTGATCATAAGGGCTTCCTGGGGTTGTCCCTCACTTGAAACCGTGTTATCGGAAGCCATCGCAGAGCCAGCATCCGACACTTCGTCATCTGACGGCAGTCCCTTTAAGATTTTGTCATAATTGGGACGTCGGATAGTCCCGGTGCGCAACCGAGTAAGCCAGTCTGATGATCGGGGACCGATACAATTAGATGCCCCTCTGCTTGTCATATTATTTGTGACTCTGGGTATTTCATCTCTTTGAGTCATTGATCTTCTTCCCCGGAAGCATCTTTTTCTGGACTTCGGGATTCTGTCACCAAGTCTATCGAAGATGGAAACCCTATCTGGAGTGGCTTTGTTGCAACTACACTCTGATAGCACTGCCTTGATCAATTTGGAACAGAGGCACTGTGCGGGCTTCTCAGGAGAATTCCTCTTTCGGGATCTTCTCATACCCCCAGCACGGTAGTACAGCTCATCGGCATGAGTGGCAGAGTAACCTATCATGCGTTGGCACAACCTCTCAGGTATAACGTCGTCGTCGTCAGATGAAAATGTCTCCTTCTGAGGACAGACTGCTTCGTCAAAGCTACCAAAGGTGACTCGCCTTGACGTTCGCCTGTGTGGGCGTGAAGCCGCAGCAGACTCTCGAACTTCAATTCTCAGTCTGGTTGATGGAGCTGTAGGAATATCCATGTCCTTGTTGAGGTGGGTGTGACCTCCTGCATTAGGAGTGACCCATGATTTTCTCAACGGACCCAAGCATCCCTTAATGGTTGGCTTGTTAGCCGCATCAAGAATTGGCTTCACCGAAAGTTTAGATGTGGATGCCGGTGGTGGCCTCGGCGCTGAGGCAACTTTAGTTGGGGCGCTTGCAGCTTTTGGCTTGGGCGTCGGGGCAGGAGTTAGAATTCCGACAGACTTAGGCTTGGATACCGTGTTCGTCAGGGTTGAATTGCCAACGGCCTTGGGCCTCTAGACCTGGAGACTTATTGGTGGCTTCTTGACTGCCTCTTCCTTCTTCAGTTGACGGGCTTGCTGCACCAAAGCCCGGGCCTGCACGAGGAGTGCACGGCACTTCCGGATGTGCTCTTGAAGCGTTGAGCAATTCCGTTTGACTCGAACCCACTCGTTTGATGACGGTTCGGTGTGGCCATCAATCACCTGAGGCTGGTGCCTCCACGTCAATTTGGATCTTAGATCTGCCTGTTAGTGGATCCCATTCGGAGATTCCATGGCCTCGGCGAACCTGCGGGCCATGCTTTGTCGTTGCCTTTATTGTGCTCGCTTGGAGAGCGGGGGCATGCCATCGGCGGTCATCTCGGGCGCCGGGGGAACTTGGGCTACGGGCGTCGAGGAAGTTTTACCACTACTAGCGGTAGCGGGGTTAGATTTGCCATCCTGGGACTCTGTATCTAAGACCCAACGGATTCTCCTTGCAGCGGAGATCTTTTTGGAGCAACGGGGAGAAGTGGATCTGGAGGAGGAGGAGGAGAGGTACTCCTCATATTTTTGCTGGTCAAATTCGAACTCAACCTCTTCCTCGACCAGGATAAGAATCCACGACTGCGACACGACAATCTCAGACTAGAGACTGTTGGCTCCCACTGTGGTCGCCAGCTTGTTCGCAGGGAAAGTCGTTGGATTGATTTTCATTGCTGAACTCACTACACCTTTATGGGATTACAAATGAATTCAATAAAAAGATCGCCTTTTTATAAGGCTTATAATGAAAAATCAAAAAGATTACAACTTTTTGACCCTAGTTGAACAAACGCGAGACCCGTTTATCAAATCCTGGCTTGCGTGGGTGTCTTTACCTGTGCCGGGGACGTTTTGTGTCCGTGGACCGCTGCGTAATCCGATCCAAGTCAAGATCTACGGGATCGAGGGGCCTATTTCACGCAGGAAATAGATCGCCTAAAGCACGTGAAATCGACCAAGCGATTCCACGGCTCTTCTCGGGACTAAGATCAAGCTTAGATCCGGAGGGATATACCGTAGATCTAATGTAGATCTGCTCCTGATCTTCCTCTCGTTGACGAGATTTGAATTTAAAGGCATTCTTCGCTTGCTTGAGATCTGGATCTGGCCTTTTGATTTTGCAGACGCTCGGATCTGTGCAAAAGCTCGCGTGGATCTCGTCTTGAGCTGCAAAATTTTCCAACCCCCAAAACTGAACCCCACCTAGCCTATTTATAGGCAAATGAATAGGGGGGGAGTATTTTCGGCCGGGCACCATTGGTGCCTGACATGTCATCTTCTTCAACTCTATAGAAGACTCAGTCATCACTACACAACATGGGCTCTTTTGTTTCAATGCAATTGTACCGGTTTGTTGTCCTTGAAGACAACATAAAGAGAGTTGCTGTCATTCGTATGCAAAACAAAAGTACTTATTTATTATCTCTAAACATTCCATGTTAGAATCTTAGCAAGTGGATATTCTTTTAGAGCAGTAAACCTTAGAACATGGCCATATTAATCAGGGATATCTCTATGGTTTAGGAGTAGATACTATACGCGTTTTATCTGAAATTCAGAATCAAATCCATCTAAATTTAATGACATAGTATAACCAAGCAGAAACATTCTAAAAATTTCATAGGATATAAATGAATATATATGGGGCTTCTGTTTTTGCAAGGACAGTAAAAAATTTGTAATCGACATATAACATCTGATTTTTTTTAAAACAAGATAAAATGTGAAAATGTAAATAATGAAGTTAGCAGCCAATAGCGAAATGGGCAAATCCAAGTACATTATAGTATTATGCTCAAGTAACTTGTCATGTCTTACACAATTTTTAGTGCAGTAAATGAAGGATAGTGCATACTTTTAACTTGGGGCTGATCAAAGGAGACTATATTTGTGTATGTGAACCTGTCTGAACTAATTAAGTCAATAACTACTGCCTGCTAGTAGAAAGATAACAGCTTCCTTAAATATAACTGTAATAATTTCCTTTTCAACAGAAAGTTGGACAAAAGGCACACAAAAAAAAAAAAAAATCCCCCACGCATAATTGAAATTACCAACAATATGTTTGCAGCATCTTTGTAAAACTCTAGCAACAATCACTATAATATTTGGTAAATTCGAAAAGAAATATGTCTAACCTGATCCAGCAAGTATTGTGTAAAAGCATTAAGTGTCAGCCATTAATAAGTTAAGCATTAGGTGTCAGCCAGTCCATGTTCAAAACAGTGGGTACTAGGCCAGGTTTTGCCAATTGCAGCATAACTAGATAATATATTATAATTTCATCACTCCTCACCACATTTCACTGCAGAAAACATGGCTTGTTCTAACAAACTCCTCTATATATGTACATGTGATACACAATCTCTTCAATCACTTATCTTCATACTTCAGACTTCTCATTTCTTCAAAATACTTATCTCCCACTTTGAGAATCAAAAAACAACAATGGGATGTCCCTTGCCTGTAATATCCTATGCAAAGCACGTAGTACAACGATCTTTGCATAGAAATAAGAAATCTAACAGCAATACAAATGTCCCAAAAAGCCATTTTGCTATATATGTTAGTGATACAGAGAAGAGATTCGTAGTTCCTGTATCATAAATGAAGCATCCATTGTTTTCAGAGCCTGCTCAGTAGAGCTGAAGAAGAGTTTGGTTTTGATCATAGGATGGGTGGTATCAGAGTTTCATGCAAGGAAGATGCTTTCGTATTTCTCAAATACACGGATCCTCCTCTGAATTCTGGGGTTTCCTTTGATTTTGATTTGTGAATAAGATCGATTTTGGTGATCTTCATATGCTCATAACATGTTAGAATTGTAAAAGAAAATTAAAAACTTTAATTGCATATGGTCCCTTAACAACATGTATATCTTTTTGCAGCTTCAATTTGTTGTAAAAGTTTTTAAGTTCAGGTGATTTTCCCTAATTTATTAAGTTAAGGTAGGGTTGTGGAAAACACCCCAACTTCATGAAGAGTTTGTGAAATTTACTTACAATTTAATCCATACTTTAAGAATGTTCTAGAAAAGTAAGGTCCTTCCACACTTTAAATGGATGGAAGCTAACCTTTTCGATCAGCCAGTTGATTGAAAATAACTACTAGAATAGATTCTAATACAAGTGCTTCATAATGATGCTAAGAAAAATCTGAAAACTTGGAGATTTTGATCTCATACAGGAAGGTAATAAAGTAAAATGTACTAAGATAAAGAATAAAATAAGTAAATGGAGTTCATCTCAGATCTGATGAAAGCTACAGACTGAACTACCTATCTTTAAACAAATCCAGCAAAAGGCTTTATCCAAAATGCTCATAGAAATTTTAATTCTCAAGAATACATATAACTCTCAGTGATCACTATATCTCCTGACCTTCACTACATTGCCATAAATTTTATGACGGTACAGGATTAATACATGTTCATATCCGATGTGCACTTAAATAGTACTAAAAAACTGTTATAAATAGCGGTAAATAGCCCCGCAATAGCGGCGCTAATAGTGTTAGCAGTCTCTTTCCACTAGGCTATCGCCCAAGAGCGGTGACATATTGCACAATATGCGCTTTCCGCTTGTAAAAGCGGCCAATAGCACACCATAGCAGTGAATAGCGGGCGATTGCGGGCAAAATCCGCTTTTTGATCGCTATTTAAAACCAGTTTGAAGTTTATTTTTTTAAAATTAAATCCAATCCGCAACCACTGCATCCCACCACCTCCTGCGATTTCCGGCGTAGTCCCGCCGCCTCCCATAGCCTCTGGCACCTCCCTTAGCACTTCCTCTCACATCCTCTCAATGTGAGCTCCTCCTAGTGCAATGCTCACTGCTCACCTCATCTTCTCGAAGACGACGACTCTTTGACTCCTCTTCCAGTCATCTTCGGTATGATGTGACGGTTACATGTCTATTTCATGTTTAGGATCTCTTTAAATCATCAAATATGCACTTTTAGATTTTCTAGATTTTTCTTTAATATTTCTTTTTGCTAAATATTATACATATCTAAATTAGACCGCTATTTAACTTTGCGCTTTTTATCGCTATTTTGCGGCAATAGCCCCAAATACCCTTAGTGATGCCTCACTGCTACGCGATGCTTTCCGCTATCAATAACCTTGCTAGCACGCTGGTGTGCAAAATCCTAGGGTTTGATCTATAAATAGGGCTGGTGTTCAAAATCCTAGGGTTTGATCTAAAAATAGGACAAACAACCTGAAGCACTCAATTTAAGTTTCAAAACAATGCAATAAACTAGATTTCCTTATTAGCCAAACTGAACTAGAACTCATTTAATTCTCAAATAAACTTGAATGGTCCTGTCTTTAAACAAAAGCTATCTCAATCCAGGAAAACAAGAAATAATAAATCAATTTAAATCAATAACAAACTGATAAATCTAAAATTCTTAAACTAAACGAGATAAAACCCAAGGAAGTTTAGGAGGCTCCAACAAGTCACCATTTTTTAAAAAGATCCCACAATAAGCAACAAGCATTTGACATTATTTTATTCTGCTTTTGCTAGCATAGGAACAAAATGTAAGGTCAAAAGCATGAAAGTAATTCAAATTCTAAGTACAGAAAAAGATTAGACTATGGATTAGCACTAAAATAATTGCCACATTTGAGGAGAGTCATGAACATAAAAGATGCATTCATATAGTTTGTGTAAAAAATGATAGCATGTACTCACTTATTGTATCAACTTGCACATTTACGTAGCCCAACCTATCATCTTCCCCAACTCCATGAAAGGCTCAACCATCACCAACTGGACTCCCTTGCTTTATAATGTTGTACTGGTTCATCGTCCTTGAAACCAACATAAAGAGACAATTGGGTTTATCTGTACACAAAACAAATGTACTTAATTTTATTATCTCTAGACATTCCATGTTAGAATCATAGCAAGTAGATATTCTTTAAGAGTAGCAGACCTTACAAAACGACCGCATTACAGAATAGAAAGACTAACTTTTTTGACTATTGAAGATAATTTAGAAACTACATGATACTAACTCAGGGATATCTCTGTTATTTAGGACAAGATACTTATACGCATTCTATTGTAAGTTGCATGGAAACAGGTACAGGTACTTGTATGGTGCGGGTACAGGTACATGATACAGTAAATTTGTAAAATGTATGGTATAGGGGCACGGTTACATATATATATTGAAATTAATAATTTACATAAGATCATAACTTTTTTACAATTCAAGTGTTATTTGAATTAAAATACCAATCGCATTTTTAAGTTTCTTTTGTTATGTTGATTGTAAATTGGAATCTGCTCGCTTTCGAAATAGACACCAAAAATAACCTTTAAAATCGTAGTTTTGAGCTTGGGTATGGGCTGAAACGAACACACCCCATGTCTAATGAGTTTGAAGAATTGATGTGGCGTGTAGGATATACATCCAATAAGTGTACGACAAATTATTTTAAATTAAAGCATATATCATATAATTGAATACATGTCTGAATAAATGTGTTCATATATCAAGGAGTGTCCATGAAGTTTCGGTAGGGGTACGTGTCGGATACGGTTACGGTTTCATGATAGAAGTCCCTCAGGTAACATAGATTTGATTTTAGAGCCTCTGCAATCAATGATACATGATAAGAAAACAGAAATAACATCTAAAATTACATTCAATATGCTTTAACAGAAAGAAGTGAGACTAGTATGTCTGAAGACCTATATGTGTGTGTGTGTGTGTGTTTGTGTGTGTGTGTGTGTGTGTGTGAAGTTATATGAATTTTTTTCCGAATAAGATCTATTGTAAAACAATGCAAACAATCTAGTCCAAGTTATAATTCTTCGCTATCCCCCCTTTACTTGTAAAAATTGCTAATACCTAGACAGCAGATTCCTTAAAGATAACCGTAATGATTTCTTTTCCAGCAAAAATTTCGACCAAAAATCCATCCCGCAAAACTGGAAGCTGCCAACACAATATTTCTGCAATATCACTAAAAGAAGTCTAGCAGCAAGAGCAGTAATATTTGTGGATTTCACGAAGAAATATGTCTAACCAGATCCAGAAAGAATTCTTAAAAAGGAAACGTAAGCTACCAATGGACAGTTGAACATTTAAGTGCCTCAATCCGTGTTCAAAACAGTGGGCACAAGGTCAGGTTTTACCAAATGCGGGAAACTATATAAAATGTTATAATCTTCATCATTCCTCACCACATTTCATTGCCGAAAATATGGCTTATGCTAACAGACCTCTACGTATATATACATGTTCTAGCCAATTCTCTTCAACCACTCATCTTTATACTTCAGACTTACTATTTTTCTTCAAATTCTAACTCATCTTTGTGAATCAAGAAAAACGGATGGTAGTTCGTTTGCCTGGATTATCCTAAGAAAAGCATGTACTACAACAATCTTGGACTAAAAATAAGAAATCTACAGGCATTGCCGCTGTCCCAAAAGGCCATTTTGCTATATATGTTGTTGACACTGAGAAGAGATTCGTAAGTTCCTGTATCATACTGGAAGCATCCACTGTTCCGAAACTTGCTCTGTGAAGCTGAAGAAGAGTTTGGTTTTGATCATAGGATGGGTGGTATCAGAGTTCCATGCAAGGAAGATGCTTTTGTGTCAATGAAGTCTCGAATAAATGGGCCTTTCTCTCAATTCTTGGGGTTCCATTGATTTTGATCAGTGTACAATATCGATTTTTGTGATCTTCATATGCTAATAATATCGGATAATTGTCAAGGAAATTTAAAAACTTGCATTGCTTCAGTTTTCTTGGCTGCTTAGAAGCTTCCTTCTATAGCACATTGTTAACCCTTTGCTGTTTTTTCTGCCTATACACCTGCTCATTCCTTATTTGCAAAAGCCCGATGAATGAATTATGAGTGTAATGAATTAGTCCATCTACCTTCCATTGCTTTTAAATGACATTCAACGTCCTCAAACCTCCCAGCTTGGCAAAGTGCATCCCAGAGAAAATTGCAATGTCCATTTACTACTGGTTTATTTGAACTTCAAAACTCAACATCATAGTCTTTTTTTAACTTAATGGCCTGAAGTTCTAATTTTTAATTTGATAGCTCAAAGTGCAAAAAACAGAAAATGACATTAATTTTGTTCAGTAATATCAAGATAGGAAAGTGAATGAGAACAAAACTTCCTACCAAATTTCAGTTTTTGGAGTTTGTGGCAAGTGCGGAACAAAGGGTTAGGGTTTTGGGGCAACAAATTGTCAAATTGACATCAACTTTTAAAACTTTAGAGTACTAAATTGTCAAGATAAAACTTCAGGATATCAAAGTTGAAAAGGGTGAAACTTTGGGGGTGTTAAAGTGCAAATACGCCGTGTCTCTCACCTCTTTTGAGTCATTAGATCAAACAGTTAATGAGCTTCATTTGTCTCCTCGCCCATTGACAAAGAGAACCCATCAATATGCATCACACAGATCAAGAACTGTTTGGGGGTGGAACCCCATTGAGGCATTTTGTCGAGCACCTGAGCTGCATCAGAAATCTTATTCTCTGCTGATCGGAGAGCTAGAAACCACGACAAGGGTTCATTATTTTAGAGAGAGAAATCATAAGCGAAGGATTCTGATGCTTCGAATCGAATGAGATAAGGTGATCCATGATGGGTTAGGGTTGGAGTCAAGCATTTTGTCGAACACGTGGAGGACATCGTTTAGCACGAGGATTCCTGATCTTCGATGACTATTTTATTAGACTGAAGCCTGATTGTTGACATTTTTTTATCTCTTTCGTCCGGGAATTGATGGTGTAAAATGAAGGGTTAAGAATGTAAATATGATAGGTTTCAAGAATACATAGGTGCAATAAACTCTTATGTAAATTAGCATATTTAGTTCAAGCTGAATCATTTTTCTTTTTTATGGAGAACTGTTTTCATAAGATATTTACTCCTGTTTAAACAGGACACATAATAATTCTAATAATAAACAATAACATAAATTTTTGTTGACAAGTTTCTTTTTGTTAGTCTCTAATCGATTCAAAGTTTGATATAATATTTAGAGAGCCTGTTAGATTTGAACATTTCAAAAACAGTTTATTTTGTTGACAAGCTTATCGGTTTAATCTCCGAAACTCCGGTTACTGATTATTTTTAGTAGGTTTGAATTTCAAAAATTATGAATCAATTTATCATTAGCCATCTACAAACCCGACTTATAGCCAACCATAGTTGACCCCATAAAGACTTAGTTGCACTTAAATGCCCTAAAGTTTCTCCATATCCTCGCTTGTTTTTGGCAGCATTTATATACCCTAAAGTTTTAAAAAATTACACTTAAATCTTGTCACTTGTTCTCGCAGCACGTATATACTATAAAGTTTTTAAAATATGCACTTAAATAACCTAAAGTTTTTAAAACTTGCACATAATAAATACCCTCAGTTATGCAAACTTGAGGGTATTTAAGTACAAGTTTTAAAATCTTTTCAGTATTTAAGTGCACATTTCTAAAAATTGTAGGTATTTAAGAGCAATTTTTTAAAACCTTTCAGGGTATATAAGTGCTTTCAAAAACAAGTGAGGGTATATAAATGAAAGATTTAAAAATTTTAGGGTATATAAGTGCTGTCAAAAGTGCAATGTTGGGGAAACTGTAACGTATCTAAGTGCAATTAAGCCTTCAATAATTATTTTTTATTTTTTTATTTGATAACCCCACTCTGAATCAAACTCAAGACTATGATACCTTCAATAAAAGGAGAATTTTTTGAAATAGGCCGGTTTTGAAAGTTATTTGGCAAAACCGACCGTTTTGCTAAGGCTCCGTTTCGATATCATGGTGTTTTTCTTGTTTCCATGGTGCTTTTGTAAAAAAATAAAACACCATGTATTTGAAAACTATGGTGTTTTTCGAGCTAAATCATACTCAAACCAAAAACACAACACTTATTTCAAAACACTTTTTAGGTGTTTTAAATTTAGTGTTTTGGTTTTGAGTTTGAGGATGTGTTAATATAATGTCTAACATAATATATTAAATGTAATTAATATATAGTTATTATCGACATGCTTATTATATTATATTATATTATATTATATTATATTATACTATACTTTATTATAGTCAGTTTAATATATTAGTAATATTTATTAAATAATATAAAAATTTAATAATTAAAATATATATTAATATTTAGCAAAACCGACCTCTTTTTTGCCAGCTCACCAAGGCTAGCAAAAAAGAGGTCGGTTTTGCTGAATTTGGGTTTTCAAACATACGGGACTAGTAGTCCCGTGTGCTTAGTGGCCGCTAATTGGCCACTAAACTAAACTCAGAAAACCCACGGGACTACTATTATTTTTTTCCATTTTCTCTTTTTTTCTTGTTTTTTCTCTTTTTTTTCAAAAGAACAAGAAACTCTCAAATGAGAGAAAAATAAATTTTTTTTCTTAGTATAATGAGACAAAGAGTGAAGATGCAGAATAAAAGTTTTAACATAAAAAGTTCAAGTTTTATATCAAATCCTATCATATTGCTGAAAACTCTACCTCGGACTTTAAAAAAGCGTAAAATGTGTTTGATTTTTGTATTGTCTAGGTTTTTAGTAATTTTTGTAGCATTTTATGTTAGGTTGGTAAAGAGTAATCAATCAAACCAAAATCAATGTGTATGTTGTTGACGCACATTTCCACCGGTGAAATGTTAAGTTCAAAACTAGACCAAAGATCATAATATTATTCTTACTCCTCAAAGAACTCAATCTCAGCATTGAAAATCTCCTCTAGAGTAGGGTTCACGATTGAGATTTGATGGCTGATTGGTCCATCTTTCCTAAATATTCAATTTATTCATCAAAAAGCCTGATTTATACATTAGTGATCTCCTTAAAGTTCAAGTCAATAAAATCTGACTCACACTCCCCTTCTAACTTTTCACTCAATATTTCCTCGATGTAGTTCACTTCTAGGGGTTGATCTGATGGATCAATCAGCTGGTTCCCTAAATTGAAATGTTATGATCAATAGTCATGTTCCTAAAAGAGTGCTTCATTTGACTAGTTTTATAATTGATCTGAGCATTGAAAGTTGCTAAGAATGATCTTCCCATAATGATAGATATCTGACCTTTGAGATTAGAAACGGGCTGCATTTTCAAGACTATAAAATCAACAGAAAAAATAAATTCTCCAACCTTGATCAGAACATCCTCTATTTCTCCCTTGGGTATTTTCACGGATCTATCAGCTAACTAGAGGGAACATCTGGTCGGTTTCAATTTATCTACCCCTACTTGTTGATAGACTAAATATAGAAGGAGATTCACACTAACTCCTAAGTCTAAAAGTGCCTTATTAATGAAGTTAGTTTCTATGACACACAAGATAGTAGGACAACTAGGATCTTTATGTTTCAAAGGCGCAGGCTTTGAGAGCATGTCACTGATACTGGTGGCTAGAAAAACTTTCTTGGGAATATTAGGGGTTCTTTTCTTAGTGCACAAATTCTATAAAAAAGTTGCATATAACGGGATTTATTAGATGACATCTAAGAGAGGAATGTTAACCTTGACTTGTTAAAAAATTTATAGGATTTTCTTTACATAGGGAGAGTTTTTGTTAAGCCTAAGTCTATCTAAAAAGAGAGCAACATGCTTGTACCTATAGAGATTGAGCTTAGGTTCGATTTTGATTTATTGGTCATCGGAAAAGGGTGATTGTTAAATAGAGTTATCAGAATGAGTGACAGTTTATCCAGGTACATCGTTTTGAATAAGAGAAGAATAAGATGGGGTTTGGTCCAGGTCTTTCTAACTTGATTATCGACATGTTTCCCTGATCGTAGTGTATGGATTGCATTCGCTTGAGCTGGGCAGGTTGGACTTGATCCAATATCTCTAGGGTTTACAATAGGTTGACTCAAATACTTTTCTTTCTCTCTTTCACTTATGGCACTAGCTAGTTGACTGTTCGCGAGAAAATTTGAGAAAATGTACAATTGATGTTATTCCTTCTGATTTACTTTAAAAAAAGAATGAGTACAATCTCTCAAATGCAATCTCTCTCTCTAACTGACTTAGATAAAAAGAAATT
>JBAKGM010000001.1:15651474-15664891 GCA_037177215.1 Asparagus racemosus | reverse complement strand
TATATATACACTTTTTCCCTCTTAATTTGAAGCCACCTCGTTTGGTACGCAGGAACAGAATGAAGTGAGAATGGAATGAAGAAAGAATGGAATGGAATGAATGTTTTAGCTTGTACTTATATTGCCACTTATTTTCTCTTAATTTGTACTAATCCCATTTGGTATGCGGGAATGGAGTACTGAGGTGAAAAGAAATGAAGGAATGGAATGGAACGAATGTGGGAATGAAATGCTCATTCCCATTCTCATGTTTGAGTGTGTTAGTAGGACAAAGCGGTAATGATAATCTCATTTTCATTCCCATATTTGGTATCATTTGTTCACAAGTGAGAATGAAATTTTATTTTGTAATAATTCCCTTATAACAACAAAGAATTTTAAAAAGATAAAAGTAACATTAATGATAATGACTAAATAGTTTCTTTTCTTTTTCTTTTTCTTTTTCTTTCTTTCTTTTTTTTTTTTTTTTTTTTTTTGCTTAACATATACTTGTATTCCTGTCAAGAATATTATTAATTTTTTAATTAAGAAAATAAATGAAAATGTACTGCATCTTTCATAGGTCGAAAATTAATATATATAAATACTATCAAAAACACGTGAGGGTATATGAGTGCAAAGCAGGAGAAACTATAGGGTATGTATGTGCAGTTAAGCCAATCCACTGTGCAAGTTATTCTCTCATGAGAAGCAGAAGATGACAACCTAAGCTTTTTACTTGCGAATATAGCAATTTATATTTAGCTCCGATTCGGACTTCTTTGTCTTTCAAATTATTGTATTTCAAAAAGTTTGATGGTAATCTAGTAGTTTAATTAAGTTTATACCATGCACTTTTTGTACAGAAACTAATTTGTAATCGAATTAGACCTTCGCACTTAAAATTTTGCTCATTGAAAAAGGATCAGATATTTAGCTAGGATAGATGATGATCAAATACCATGATAAGAACACAAAATCACATACAATACTTGAGAATAATTATAAAAGAAAAGGTCCAGCAATTATCTAGGATGGATGATGATCAGGCTATCGCCGGTCGCTGGGCGTAATTTGATGAAATACAAGGCGGGATAAGTTAAAGTGAGGCGTCAAAAGGACGAGGCGAGGCGGATCTAGGAATAGGCAGTTGATGGGCCAAAAAACAAAAAAAAAGAGAAATGCGAGAATTTTTTTTTTAGAAAAACGTGATCGCATGCTAATATGTACGCAGTCAATGGGATGAGATTTTTTATGTTGTGTTTCTGTTATAACGAAGGTATAATCGGATTCTCTCTACTATCAAAAAGTAGTTGGGGGACCACTACATTATCATAACCGTTGATTCTCTTATGCGTAGTTAAGATCTGATATATTATATGTTTGTAATTAGTTCACAACTCAATGTCAAACAATTTGATAAAGTTGTTAGAACACACTATGAAATGGATTAATAATATCAACATGCTTTCAAGAATCTTTTATGATATTGTTTGCACATACGAAATCATTTGGTTTCGCTTAAGTTTTCTTCATGCTGAGAAACATTATGAGCAAGGTAAAATAAAAATATGTAATGATCACTTAGAGTATTCAACTATTCATCACACGCAAATGACTGAAGTTTTACAAAATCAGCTAGAACTAGCTAGCTAGCTATATTTCTGTGACTTACTAAAGTTATTGACATATTGTTCTTCCGAAAAGTTAACGGGCTTCATGATATAAAATGATCACTAACTAAGGATAATTTGGTTCTCATAATTAAGTTTAAATTCTAATGCTTTTGAAATCAATGAATTAATTTCATTCACTTCGTTTAGCATGATATACAATTAAAAATTAAGAATTAATCTGTTTTTATTTGTATACATGTGTTCAACAGATCTCAACTCTTTGTATATTTTAGCCATGCAATTGGATCTCAAATATTTGAGTTAATTCAAATATCAGAAACTCTCAAATCAATTATACCTAGCTATAAGTGAACAACCAAAAATATGTAAGAAATTAAGGGACTGAAAGTCTTCAACTTTCATTTGTTAGAACATCCTAATCGATGCTCTTATTATATAGATTTTGACTAGGGCTCGTCGCCCTATTTTTCTGTCAAAAAATATACATATGTCCGAAACAAAAGTTACAAAACCACCTAAAAATGCAGAATTTTTTAGAATAATAATTTGAATCTCAAGACTCCATGCATACTAGTAGAAATCTGACCATCCTACATGACAAATCAGTTTATAAGTAATATCCTAGTGAACTATCATATAAACACAGTGATCTTTGATATAAACTATTATACTATGATTTCAAAAATCTAAATTATGATTTTAAAGCACATTAGAATATTCTATATTGAGCAAATATCATATGCGATCAATTTCAAAAGGATGTACTTTTCAGTTTCAGGTAAGATCACCTTATTAATTACCTCCTTATCATCATAACAACAGTAGGTTCCTAGAAAAATTCTATGAGCATTGCCAAATACCAACAATATGAAGAGTCTGTACAAGTTTTGAAATGTCTGGATTTTGCAAACCTGAAGTATTATAACACTGTCAAGTTATACGATAAAGAAAACGTATGTATTAAAACTTAAAACTTTAATAGACCAAAAGGCAAAAGGATCTAGCTCGCGTAGTAAATTACGAATCAAGTATAGTCCAAAATTTCTTTTAAGTATTGATCTCAACTTCTATTTAAACCGTCACTATGTTATCATTTTCAATATTGTGAGAATATACTTAGTATCCTTGGCAGCAGGAGAAGAAGAAAGTTCCATGTCCATATTTTTCGTCCTTAAAGCAATCTATTCTAGGATACTTGGGGGGAAAAGTACAATTACTTGCCTGTCATTTACCTACTCTCTCTTACTACTATATATGAAATCTCTTCTTCTTGTTTTCTGCAAGTGCTACTGCTCCTGCTACTGCTATACTGCTCCTGCACCTGCTGCCTTATCCCTGAGACTGCTGAGAGCGCAAAGAGAGAAACTTTAACGCCTGTGTCTCTGTCCTTGTTTTTGCCTCTCTCTCTCGCTCATGGAGTGAGAGAAGATTAGCTGCAGTTTAATTTGCCTCGAAAAGGAGCTCCTCTCTCTGAGTAATGCACGTGTAACGTGTCCAACCTCAACTTCTCTCTCTCTCTCTCTCAAAAGCTCAGTAACGTTTGTTTAATCTCTCATATTATTTACAAACCCAACACTGGATCTAATGATGCATACTACTATAATGATGGCATAATCACAAGCAAGCATTATGTTAGAACCCCAAAAGAGAAAAAAGAATGGGAAAAAAAAAGGTAGCCCGAGGTAAAATGCTATCCACTGAATGCTATGATGTCGTCTGTGTTGTAGGAAAAACTATGCACTGATCGCCCCTAGTACGAATGAAGTAAAAAAGAAATCAGAAGAGTAAGAATGATCAACCTTAAAATGATGGAGGATGTGGTCTGATATGTCACACATAAAATGTAAACAATAGTTCAAAAATGAATTTTATAAAATCCCCCTCTGCCAAAAGGATGAAAAATAAGAGATACAGGTCAAATGTTCAAGAGAACTCAAATTAGTACCATTTATTAGATAATTAATATTTATTATTTTCTAATTACACGAGGAATAGACATTATAATACTTAATGCACCAACTTTACAATGAAAAATCAGTACCCCTACAGCTTCTAATATTGTTGCAGACAGAAAAGAAAATCGCAATGAAACAAGTACATGCATGGTTATGATGAGATGTTGATGATTGATTATGATTTTGGACAGCCAGAGATAAGAGAAGCATGAGCTGTTGGTACAGTGAACTTGCAACGAACAAAATAATCAATGAAGCATAATAAACAAAATCAAACATTAATTAAACTAAACAAAGTAGATCGGCATAATATTGCGAGAGAGAGATCTGAAGCTGAAATCATCAAAAAAAATAAGGAAAAGAAAAGAAAAACCTCATTATAATTCTTCCATTCTCTTCTTCCTCTCAATTGTTGCAATACTACCATCACAAGCTATTATCCTCATCGTCATCATCATAGAAGAACCAAGAATTCATAGATTTGTACAAGCTTCTCCCATGTTACTAGCAAACATTAAGATGAGTAATAAAAAAAGAAAAGAGAACTAAAACCCATAAAATGATAAATAAAAGGAAGTAGAAGAAGAAAAGAGAAGAAATCCTGAATAATAATAATAATCTCAAACAAACTCTAAAAAGGACCTCGTCCTCCCCCACCAGCAGCCCAACCATAAGCCTCAGCCGGCAACTGCACATTAGTCATCAAATTCGGTGGCAGCCCGTGAAACCCATCATTCATGGCCTGCTGCGTCGGTGGCGGAGGCGGCGGAGAGTGGCCCACAAGCCCATTAGCATCCGGTCCCATCGCCGCCTCCTCCTCCTCGAGCGGCAGCCTCTCGTACGCCGCGTTCCCAAACGACGCCGCCATTATCACCACGGGCCCCGCCGCTACCAACTGCCCCACGACGCTCCCGCCAACAACCTGCCCTTGTCCGCCCGCTAAATATATAGTAAGTCCGGTGGCGGCTGGCGGCGCTGGCGGAGGCAAGAAGGAGCCAGAGAGGGATAGAATCTCGAAGCGGCCGTGGAGGGTGACGACGGCGCCGGCGGAGGCGGGCTGGCGGAGGGTGACGTTGGTGACTGTGCCGCTGCCGCTGAGCACGCAGACGCCGCGCTGGCGGCGGCGGGCGAAGGAGGCGACGCTCTCGCCGATGTCGCAGCCGCTGGCGATCTCCATCACGTGGGAGCGGAGGGCGTTGGCGCTGTCGCGGGTGATGATGATGGGGGGCTTGGGCTTGTTCTTCGACCCGGCGGGGCGGCCGCGGGGGCGGCGGGTGATCTCGCCGTCTCCGCCCGAGTTGGCGGGGACGAGCTCCTTGCCGTCTCCGCTGTTGTCGGTGGTGTTTTCGTCGAGCTTGAGTTTCTTGCTGATGCTGGTGGCGCTGTGCTCGTCTTCGGATTTGGGCTGTTGGAGGAGCTGGTGCTGGAACTGGTGGTGGAAGTCTCTGGTGTGGAAAGGAGGAGGGAGATGGTGGCCGTGGGAGGATGCAGCATCCATGGCTTGAAATTCCTCGAGAAGAAAAGCACAATCAATCAAGCTCGGAAGCAGCAGCAGCAGCTTGAGCTTGAATTTCTTGATCTTGTAATATTTGTGACCGAATTAAGTTGTCATGAGCTCTGTGGTCTATATTGATATTGTTGGGGATTTAGGGGAGAAGGAGAAGTAGGAAACGAATGGGTTAGAGTTAGGGTTAGGGTTACGGGTTAGGTCAAAGGGAGGGGAGAGGTAGAGAGAGACTTGATGTTGGTCTGTGAGTGAGCAGGATTGGATGAGAGAGAGAGAGAGAGAGAGAGAGAGGGAGAGAGAGCGCAGGTGTTTGGTCTGGATAATAAGACAGCCTGCGCATGGGCGGTGGCCGGGCCCACTTTTCCCTCTCTGTTAAACCCACGTTCTCACCTCTTCTCTCTCTTTCTCACCCTATGGCTGACAAGATAATGCAATGATATTCGCTTTTCTTCTTCTTTTGCTCGCTCTCTCTAAAGTGAGAAACCAGCTTTCTCATTCTCCGTGTTTTCAGTACTCAAAAGCTTCGGAGTTTATTTAGACTGCTTACTAGGAAACCATATAAAAAAACTCCCACCATTTTCATAAATCATTGCATTTATACCCCTCAGCAAAAGTCGCATTGTACTAATCTCACTGGACCAAACGTACTAATGGATTCAGGTAACACGAACACATACGAGCGATCTGATTCGGGCCAGATCTATACATCAGGAATCAAAGATGGAATGCTCCTGTTGTGGTCGCACGCCTTGAGTTTAACTTGCATTTTGATGGGTAGGGTATAGCAAATTTTGATCCAATAGAGTCAAGAGCAGTATTGTAAAGATAAGTAAGATAAATATGCTCAACGCTGAAAATATAACAATGCTTACAATTGAGTAAGAAGAAAACAGGTTGCCATGTGGCTCAAGAGCAGCAACGGAGCCAGCAATTTTATAATAGTGGTGTCACAATATATATAAAAAAGGATAATGCTAATTTTTTTCTCAAATTCAACATAATCAGAACTTTAATGAAATAAAAAACTATTTAAATAAATATAATTAGAAAATTGACCTATGGTTGCATAATATCCTTATTTGAGAAACCACCAAACACATCATTTTCAACATATGTTACTAAGTTGGAGTTTTTTCACTTTGTTATCTTTTAACTTTTTATAAAATTAATTTCTAACTCTTTCACATGTGCTATCTTGGAATGGGCTTTTTAAATTAATTAGGTCATCTATATATGATCACTTAGGCTGGGGTACGTTATTTAGTGTTAATAAATCATCCGTACTTTAAAATGGTGTCACTTTGTAGTTAAATCATAAATCAAAGTATGATTTTTTGGCAATTCTAATTTTTACATAGTGTTACTTTGTAATTAAGAGGGCGGTGTCACTTGACACCACTCTCACGCATGTACCTCCCGCCCTGCTCCAAGAGGGCCTTGACACGGTAGCATTGATTTGAGGAACAGAACCGGGATGGTGGACGATGTTGAGTGGAGGATGTTTTTGGAGGCTTAACTGACTTCTGAGCTATTGGAGTCTGGCTGCTCGTTCACACGAGAGGACGGACAAAACATGACAAGGTGTATAGGTCGGATTTTGGCCAATTCATGCTCGAAATGCTTGAATAAGTTATATAATAAAGAAAAACATGAGATAATGTAAAAGACATTGGTGAAATAAAGACAAGAAAATTAGAGAATAAGATTTAGAAATCTCTTTCTCCTCTTTTTCTCTCTCTCTCTCTCAACCAAGGTTTATTTTGTCATGGAATGAATGAATTCCCTCATAGGGAATGAGCAAGAAAATGAATGAGAAATACGATTAATCTCAATTTTCAGATCTCTCTTGTAAGTCAAGAAAAAGAGAGTTATCCCTCGCTCAAAAGAGAGTGAGTCATGTCTCAGACTCATATCAGCAAAGCCTCGTAGAAAAGTTAGCGTATGATTATTAATAGTGGCGGATCATAGTGGAGGCAATGGAGACAATTGCCCACATTGACCCCTTAAAAATATATTTAATATTAGCACCAAAAACTATTGATCCCCTACTGCTCATATTTTTGGAAAATAAATAAATGTCCTAATGGGCCAAACCCGACCTATTTACCCAGAAACTAGAAGTCTCTCCACTTTGACTCACAAGACTCCTCTGTTGCAATTGTGATCACCGATCCACGCAAACATCAATCCCTTCTAGGCGGCCAATCGATGAATTATGGACGTGCAGTCTTACCCCGCATTGACCAAACTCCTGCATCCACCCCTAATTCTCAGGGTCAAAATATTAAGATTAAAATCCTAAGAAAAGTGATGTTGAGCCGGTAACACACTTTATAGCACGAGAACAATACACAACAATGATAGAAGGCAGATATACTATAGCTAAGTGAACCAAATAGAGCTGTACGAGAACAATACACAACAATGATAGAATCCAGATATACTATAGCTAAGTGAACCAAATAGAACTGCAATAACTCTGAAGTGGAACCACATTTCTAATCTATATGCATATATAAATATTTGACAAATATACCACACCAAGTGATCCTCTACATTCTTGATTGCAGACGAACTCTACAATTTATCAATAACATGTTTTCACTCAAGGGAGCTTATGAATTACACTCTTTATCTAAGTTATATTAAAAAAATATTTATTGTGTGGCCTGTTGAAACAAACCAACAGTATTAACCCACATTAGTAATTGTAGACATTCTCTACGACTGATGTTCCAGAGGATCTAGACTCATACGCTATAATTTTTGGTATTGAATCATATTCATATTTCTAGTTTTATCTAGAAGTAGCACACATCTACGATCAGGAAATCATGCTACAAAAACAGGACTAATATAATGTCCGATCCATTGGGTTCCTCCTCGTGACCTCGTGACTCTTTTCTGGTCAACTGTACAAATGAAGGTAACAGCTACATCAGATAAATCCAGCAAGAAACAATGTGATCCGACCGTAATCTCCGGTGTGCCTGTCGTAAGACCCAGCGTGCATCCCACGTTGTCGACCGAATCCTTCCCAATGGCAATCCCGTAATTCACGACAAAGCCCATACCCATTACCGTAGTTGCTTATTCGTATCGATAGCCGTAGCCCAATCTTTTAGGTTAAAAAAAGCCTTTTTCCAGCGACGTTAATGGTTGGGCTCGAATCTCGGGAGGCCCCACTGGATTGGCGGGCCCAACCGACTTCAACATCTCTCCACGTGGAGCTAATGACTCCGTCCACGACCGACGCGACGTCTTAACCACAGCCGTTCGACAGCTCAGGTCCACCATCTGCCCTTTATGGGCCTAAACCCAGAAATCCGGTCAACGTTAGCCCATGGACACCGCCGACTGGGAGTTACCTGTATCTCGGCGTTAAATCTTAAATTGATGATCATCTTGATTAATACAATAGCTATAACTGTATTGGTGATGCAATATTATTTCTAAATGATTTGATGCAACAATGTGATCGTGTTAACAATTATTGCATAATGTAGTTCGTTCATTGTATTGATTTAAAATTGATAATGAAATATGTTTTATGTTGCATTTGCTCCTGTGATATTTTGTTGAGCACTTTTTGAAGGATATTTTCCACCTACATGTTGTTTCTCTACAATCAGACTTTTGTTAATGAAATTGATCCTTTTATCCGCGTCAACACCTTTCACACTCATGGAGATGATCAAATGCTAATCTTGTCGTAACATCCCTTACTGGAACAGAATATTTTTAACCATAAACAAATATCTAAAATGTCCTTTGTTTCCTTTTTTTTTTTTGATATGTTTTTGTGACATTAGATCCTCAACCCCTTTGTTGGCTCTATACTAGACCCTTAATATCATATCTATTCAAAACATCATCTTATTAAATAATTTAATAAATTTGGGTGAGTTAAAAGTATATGATTGTTCTTTTAAGCGACTCAATGGTATGGAAGTAATAAAGATTAAAGGTTTAATATGACAAAGGACCTTTATGATAAAATTCGTACCTTATGAGATCCTGTGATTAATTGCAGAGGCGTGGAGACTTTCTCCGATACGGAGGAGATTTTCCCCTTCGGATTTGGTTTCTTTGAAAGTACACTGATGTAAGGACTGTCCTGGAAGTTTGGACGAAAATACCCTCCATGGTAAAAAAAATTCCCAATTAACATAGAAAGCAGATAGCGTTTTTGTCGTTTTATGAATTTGAGTTAGGGTTACATAGGTACTATTCTAGGACTGAGCTATTTTTGCTTTAGAATTTCATGGTAATGGAGAGAAGAGTGGCTCTCAAGGCACTTCTTACTAAAGAGAAATTTGATGGTGACGTTGACGAGAGAGAAAGGGGGTGGGGTCTCACTTCATTGTTTTAAGTTTAGTGCAACAATGAAAGAATTTGGAGAGATTAAGGATAGTTCTGCTAATATAAAGGCTATTTTTGGCACACTTATAATATTGAAAGTGTTACAAAATAGAAAATAAATGTTACCATAAAATTATGTCAGCGTATATTACATATATATTGTATGCGTGTGGTATATGTTTTTGATGTTATAATGTAGAGACATGCCCAAGGCTTTCTTATTTCTCCGTCTTTTGTTTCACCCTATAAAAAAAATACAAGCATATAATGCCGGAAGCTTGTTTTTGAGGGAAAATAAAGGATAGGCTCTCCGCATAAAAGCTTTAAACTGTAGACATATAATATGGATCCTCATCTAACATAATAAAGAATCCATTTTAATTTGCTTCAAAACTATATATCATTTGTTGGAGGAGAATCAAGTCCATTCTAGAGTATAATAGACTTTAAACATAAATTAGGAATCAATTTTAATCTAAAAGATAGCTTCTAGACATTGATCTATTATGCTCATGCACATACAAGATTTAGTGCATTTAATTAATTTTGTTTTTTTCTTCTTCACCAACTCATTTTTCTCTCTAACTCCTCATTATCTATTTCCCATCTTTTTCTTTTAATAACTTTCTTTTCTCTTTCAAACTCCTCATATCCATTATCTCTCTCCAAATTTCCGCTTTCCAACCTACTTTCGTTCTCCTCAAGAACTCTCTTTCACACTCGTCCTCTCTCACAATCTATGAGAATTGGGCTCTTAAAGCCTATTAGGGCTTGAGATTTTGAGAGAAAAAATAGGGAGAATTTTTTTCTTGGGGAGAAAAATAGATTGTGTGTTATTATTGCTTTTTATGATTTCTTTTCCGGTCTCTTTTCTGCTAAACTACCATTTACCTTTGAGATTGATTGGCAATATTTATATCCAGATAATGGCCCTGACCTACCTATGTAGGACTCTCCTTTTTCACATGAAGAGATTCGAGCAGTAGTGTTTGGGCTACACCCTGATAAATCCCCTGGGCCAGATGGGCTCCGTTTCCTTTTCTACCAAGAGTTTTGGCCCACAGTTTAAAATGATCTCCTCCCCTTTTTTCAATCACTCCACAATGATGCTTCACCTCTTCACAACATTAATTTTTCTCATATTACTCTGATTCCTAAAGTTGAAGGAGCATGAAATCTTAAGGACTTTAGACCAATTAGTCTCCTTAATAGTCTATTCCAAATTTTTACCTAAGCTCTAGCTATAGATTAAGTCACATTCTGTCCTCTCTTATCAGTGACACAATTTGCTTTCCAAAGGGGCAAATCAACTTTAAATTCTATTCTTCTTGCTCATGAAATATTACATCATTGATCTTTATAGAGAAAGGAAATTGTGTTATCAAAATAGATCTCATGAAGGCTTTTGATTGTGTCAGTTGGGATTTTATTCTAGTTATGCTCACGGCTAGGCGATTTGGAGATAATGGTGTTTATGGATTGATTGTATCCTATCCTTTGCAAAATCTTCTATCTTGGTTAATGGAACTCCTTCTAAAACCTTTAAATGTCATCATGATCTAAAGCAAGGAGATCCTCTCTCTCCTAGTCTTTTTATTCTAGTGGCAGATTTTCTCTAGCAAAAATTGTCTAAAAGTGTTGAGCCTAGTGATTTATCAAAATGTCATATACAAAAAGAACTCAGCTCTATTAGGTCTCTTCAATTTACAGATAATACCATTATTTTCTGTCATGCCACCAAAAATGATATCTCTATTCTGAAAGCCCTTTTTTTTTATCTATTTGAGGACATCTCTAGCCTTGGCATTAACTATTCTAAGATCAATCTCTTCTATCTGGGTAAATCCATCGACAAAGGAGCCTCTGTGGCCAAAATCCTCAATTGTTCCATCCCAAGCAATCCGTTCAAATGTCATGGTTTACCTCACAAAAGTGATTCTCTTTCTAAACATGATTGGCAACCGCTGTTGGATTCTTTTTTTAAAAAAGGTTGTCTATGTGGAAAAGTAGGAGTCTTTCTATTGGTGGGAGACTTACTCTTATCAATTCAATCTTATCCTCCCTTCTTCTATATTATATATATATCTTTAAACTCCCAAAATGGCTTATCAAGGCAATGAATAAAATTAGACAAAATTTCTTATGGGGTAGCAATCAAATTTCCTCTAAGTCTAAAGCTTTAAAATCAAGTGGGACTATGTTTACAGATCTAAAAAAGAGGGGGGGGGGGGGTTCTCGGTGTCCTTATATTGACAAATTTCAATATTATTCTATTATCTAAATGGATATGAAAATCCCTTAATAGCAACTCTACAATTGGTCATGTTCTCTAGTCCCTTTACACGAGGAATAATTCTATCCCTTATTGCACATCTCCTCCTCACTCTGCATGCAAATTCTAGAATGATATTAACTCAATATGTCAAGGTTTTATGAATTTAGTGTAATGGAAGTGAGGGGAGGGGACCTCTATTAGATATTGGGAAGACAAATGGAGTGGTTACAACTCATTGATGAGTTTATTTTCCTATGGTTACAAGTTGGCTTTCTCGATAGATGTCAATATCAGATCTCAAAGCTCATTTATTAATAATGTTTGGACATGGCACCCTTTTATGCGTTGAGACACTTTTGAATTAGAGAGAAATGGTATGCATTCCCTGAAAGAATATCTTATCTAGCTATCATGTAACATTGTAATGCATATGGATGAAACAATATGGATGCACCACTCTACGAGAAAATTCACCATCAAGTTACCATATTCACTCTAAAATAGAGGAGGGCTCTCTTCTAAGCATCACAACTTTATTTGGGATTCAATCATTCCAAATAAGGTTAAGATATTTTTCTGGTTACTATCCAAGTGTCAAATACAAACAAAAGGCAATTTGAGCAAATAAGGCTTGGTAGGTGACCCTACTTGCTCTTTGTGCTCCATTGAAATAGAATGCAATCATCATCTTTTCTACTCATGCCCTCCTACAATAGAGGTTTGGAAGTTTTAAACCCCATTTCCTTTCTATTCACTAGCCTAGCTCGTTTCATCTTCTGTTGTAATCTAATGGGGATTCTAGACATGACCATGAGCTTTAGAAGCTATGAAAAATCTCATTTCCTACCTTCTGTCAGTGTTTGTTAAGGACAAGAAATAATCTCATTTTCAACGAAGAACAATTTACATCGTAACAGATAGCATCTAACATGGCTCATTTCATCCTATTCTGGAAAGGTAGTCCGAGAAAGAAGGGAGCTTAGGAGGTGTGGAGTGTTGCTAAAGGTCAAGATCTCAAACCACTATTGCAGAGCAAAGATAAAGATAGAGAGGGAGCAAACTTCTGATGTGTTTATATCTATTATTATGGGAAAAATCAAAATAATATTTATTTTTAATTTGTTAGTTTATACTTTTGTACCACAGTGAGTGGTAGATATACTTTTTGTAACTATTTTTCTAGTAATCTTGGGCCTGCTAGAGTTCAAGTAAATAGGGTATCAACCATCTATAATCTAAATAATGTGTAACGATAATGGTCTTTTTCCTATTCGTGGGTATGAATTGGTCGATACTTTGTTTTTCTTTTATTTCTACCTTATCTAGCAATTGCTATCTTATATTTTGGCAATGAATTGAATAGGGCATCTCTCCTTGTTTCTTCTTTAAAGAAAAATGAAAAAAAAAGAATTGAGAAATAGAGGTAAAGAGTGGTTGGACTCCTAACGGTTATTATTGTAATTTACTCTATATGGTTAAGAGTTAATCATGCCTAGTTAAAGAATTTGGATGGAAATTATTCATTGGGTCTTTTTTAAACAACTTAAAGAATTTGAGGGTCTTACTTAGAAGTACTAATATGTGGGGGTCTAATATAGAAATAAAGAAGATTTAACTTGGACGGACACACACACACACACATATATATAGATATATGTATATATGTATGTATGCACGTATGTATGTACACACACACACACAC
>JBAKGM010000001.1:15607678-15621746 GCA_037177215.1 Asparagus racemosus | reverse complement strand
AACGGTTATTAGCAGGGTATTTATTCATATAAAATGGGTAATGAGGGTATTAATTTGTAATTAAAATGTGATAATCACTCTGCATTGAAGCAGTTCTCACACTCAAACAAGTCATCGATGCTAATGTCCACACACTCGAACATAGAAGGGTGGGTGGTTTGGGGTGGATTTTGGGTGGGTCATAAATGAGTGGGCACATTTATGACCATTTGCTCATTGAAGACTAATTTAACATTTGCTAAATGGGTCACTTCTCACCCATCCATTTATTAAATAGGTGGTCCATGGGTGACCCAATAACCCATTTAGCTATTGGACTTTTATATATAAAAAAATTTGAGGGGTCTATTTTCTAAACTTACAAATGACAATGAAATCTAAAAATTTCTAACAACCTCCTATAAATTTAAAATTAGCAAAAAAAACACCATTAAAATTTTAAAAATAGGTTAAACACCCTCAAGGGTTTAGAATTATAAAAATAACCCTGAAATTTCAAAACCTAACTAAGGTACATGAAATCCAAATATTACCAGTAGCCCCCTGTAAATTAAAATTTATAAAAAACACCCTCATAGTTTAAAAAATTACAGATAACACCCTTAAGAGTACAAAATTACAAAAAAACTCAAAATTTTCTAAACTTTCAAATGACACATGAAATCTAAAAATTTCTAGCAGCCCCCTATAAATTTAAAATTTGTAAAAAACACTCTCAAAGTTTTAAAAATTGCGAAAAATGTCCTCACGCGTTTATAATTATAAAAACTACACTGAAATTTCAAAACCTACAAATGACACATAAAATCTAAAAATTAACAGCAATCCCCTCTAAATTTATAATTTGTAGAAAACACCCTCATAGTTTAAAAAATTACAAATAACACCATTAAGAGTTCAAAATTACAAAAAAATCTCAAAATTTTCTAAACTTTCAAATAACACATGAAATCCAAAAATTTCCAGCAGTCCCTATAAATTTAAAATTTGTAAAAAACACCCTCAAAGTTTTAAAAATTATGAAAAATGTCCTGAAGCATTTAGGATTATAAAAACTACATTGAAATTTCAAAACCTACAACTGACACATAAAATCTAAAATTTAACAACAAGGTTTTAGAATTATAAAAACTACCCTGAATTTTCAAAATCTAAAAATGACGCATGAAATCTAAAAATTACTAGCTGCCCTTATAAATTTATAATTTGCAGAAAACGCCCTCATAGTTTAAAAATTTACAAATAACACCCTCAAGAGTTCAAAATTACAAAAAAATCTCAAAATTATCTAAACTTGCAAATGGCACATGAAATCTTAAAATTTTAAGCAGTCCCTATAAAATTAAAATTTATAAAAAACACCCTCAAAGTTTAAAAATTACAAAAAACACCCTCAAGAGTTCAAAATTATATAAAACTCTCAGAATTTTCTAAACTTATAAGTGACACATGAAATTAGGAAATTTCTAGCAGCCCCTTGTAAATTTAGAATTTTTAAAAAATACACTCAAAGTTTCAAAATTTACAAAAAATACCCTTAAAATTTCAAAACATGTAGATAAATACCAAAAAATTCCAAAACATGTAAATAAACACACTACAAACCTGGAAATTACAAACATATTCTACAGTTGTGCTCCATAAATTTCAAACATAGGGGCGTTTTTCATAATTTTTAAACCGAGGGTGTTTTTCACAATTTTCAAATTTATAGGGGACAGCTGGCAATTTCTAAATTTCACGCATCATTTTTAGGTTTTTAAATTTCAAGGGGGTTTTACTAATTTTTAAACCCTTGAGTATGTTTTTCGCAATTTTTAAAACTTTGAAGGTGTTTTTCACAAATTTTTAAATCTAATGAGGACTATTTGAAATTTTTAGATTTCATGTGTCATTTGTAAATTTAGAAAATTCAGAGATTATTTTGTAATTTTGAACTATTAAGGGTGTTATTTACAATTTTTTAAACTATGAAGGTGTTTTTTACAAGTTATAAATTTACAGAGTGCTGCTAGTAATTTTTAGATTTCACATGTCATTTGTAGGTTTTGAAATTTTATGGTGATTTTTGTGATTCTAAACCCTTGGGAGTGTTTTTCTCATTTTTTAAAATTTTTAGATTTTATGTGTCATTTGCAAGTTTAGAAATTTCCGAGATTATTTTGTGATTTTGTACTCTTGAGGGTTTTTTCGTAATTTTTTAAACTTTGAGGGTGGTTTTTACAAATTATAAATTTATAGGGGGCTGCTGGTAATTTTTGAATTTCATGTGTCATTTGTATGTTTTGAAATTTTCGTGTGGTTTTTGTAATTCTAAACACTCGGGAGTTTTTTTTTCTTTTCTGAAACTTTGAGGGTGTTATTTGCAAATTTTGAAATTATAAGGACCAGCTAGAAATTTCATGATTTCATATGTCATTTGTGAGTTTAGAAAGTTTTGTGAGGTTATGATAATTTTTAACTCTTGAGGGGTTTTTAAAAATATTTTAAACTTTGAGGGTATTTTTGCAAATCTCATATTTTTAAGGGGCTGCTGATAATTTCCTAATTTTATGTGTGTTGGTCATTAGTTTACGTTCAATGTGTTTTCTATAATTTTGAACTTTAAAAAAAGTTTTTGTTATTATTGAAACTTTGAGGATGTTTTTGAAAAAATACTCATCTAAATGGGGGTAAAGGGGCTGGTAATAGCTCGCTCATTTATAATTCATTTATCTTTAATAGAAACAATATCCACCCATTTATGGCCCATATAACTAATTGTGTGGTTTTGAATGGGTCATTTAGTGGGTGGGTATGAATAGACAAATGAGTTTGGGTCAATTTTGCCATCCCTTAGTGAATCATATGGTTTGTGAAGTTCAGGGACCTGAAACAATTTGCCATTTTATGGAACTTACCCTTAAAGGCATTCAGTGGAGCGGAGCACTAGGATTAGATTTGACCCACAGCCAACAACAAGCTCAGTATCATATGAGTTGGTCCTTTGGAGAAGGTACACACATGACACATGTGGAGAAGAGTATGACTACGTGCACGACTTGGTTCCCAGTACTCTCCCCTTCCTCTCTCTCTCTCTCTCTCTCTCTCCCCCATCAATCTCTCTCTATCTCCTCCCCTGGCCTCATAAACTGTCTTCTATTGTTTCCTTCTCCTAAATATCTCCTCCCTTCCCCTAGTTGACAACTATGCACTACCTACCAATTGAAGTTGAACTTGCCCAATTTTCAACTCATCGTTAGTAGCCAATTACAAGTTCAGGACATGGTAAATAATAATAATTTATTAACTTTTCGAACCTCGTTATTGCTCTTAGCTACTTATAGAACCTTCACCTCACGCTAAGTACTCATCACATTCATTCTCATTCTCATCTCATTGTCATTCTCATTCTTTCTTTTAGGCAGAGAGAGAGAGAGAGAGAGAGAGAGAGAGAGAGAGAGAGAGAGAGAGAGAGAGAGAGAGAGAGAGAGGACATAGAGAAATAATGGCGCAGTGTGTTCCCAGTTGGAACGTGGATGATCCTCCCAATCCTTCTCCTAATCTCCTTCCATCTTCTTCAACTCATTTTCAACTCTCCATGTAATTAGCATCTAAATTGTTCCATACAAATTTTTCTTTCCCTCCAACTTAACCATAACCACCTATTACTTAATGAGCAGGTCAGACTATGAAGTGGCAGAGCTTACATGGTCAAACGGCCATCTCTTGGCCCACGGGCTCGTCAAGCCCACCCCGAGATACCCTCCCTTCGTCACTGGGACGCTTGAGTCCGTCGTCAACCAGGCCACGCTCCTCCATCCCACTCCCGCCATTACTCCCCCCAATGGGCCCCACATGTCCGTGGCTGTCGACGCCCTAGTCCCCACCGGCCGTGGTCACCGTGAGGATCTGGCATCAGGGATCGGGTCTTGTGATGTTAGCAATACAGGGAGCAAGCGGGCCCGGGTGGCGGGGCGCCAGGAGAGTACTACTATAGGGAGTATTGAGACTCTGACAGGAGTTGATAGCTGTGGAACTGATGGCTTTGGATTTGCGACGACTAACTCCGTTACACCGTTTACCACCGATGATGACGGTATTAAGGTGAGCGGATCGCCAGATACGGAGACTACGAGTTATGATGGGGGAGGAGAGAGTAGACCGATGGTGGTGGTGGATGACCATGATTCCGTTTGTCATAGCCGGAGATCTTTGTCTCAGGTTCAATTCTCAGCTGATGTACTATACATAATAATTTGTAGTAAATTTTGGTTGGTTTGATTAATTTGACTCTGCATTTTGAGTGGAACATTGGCCATAAATTTCAAAAATAAAACTCTCTTTTGTTATTAACTTTTTAAATTCCCTTTTTGAGTGCTTTTAGCAATAAATAAATAAATAATAAAACAATCAAAACGAACATACTATATAATCTATTCTTATTAAGGCATTTATGTATTAATCCTCTATATTATTTCATATTTCAAATTAAAACTAATTACTTCCTGAATAATCATATATTTTTAAATTCCTGCTTATTCGAATTAAGACTGAATTCTATATGGCCATTTACTTTTCAAGATGTTGTCGACGAATTAAAAAGGAATATTTTTCTCCGGATGGCTTATGATGTTTAATTACTTATTGTTAGCACCCTATCTACCTACGAGGTTCCATCTCTCCCTCCACCGTTGTTCCTCTCACTCCTTTATAATACTAGTATAGTGCACGCACGTTGCACGTGAGTATAATTGTTTCTTATTCTAAATTTTTTTTTGACAAAATCATGTTGTGACTCGAAGAGGAAAATAAAGAGTTAAGAAGACTAATCATGAATAAATACGTGATCCATGAAGCCAAGAATATGAGAGGAAATACATAAAAATTATAAAAAGCAACTTTGTATAGAGTAAAACATCATTCATTAAGGAAATAAAATGTGATGCTATAAAGAAAATGAGAAATGGAAGACTTATGTACTCACAAGATGTTGAATCACATAGAAGAGAAAATATAGCATTATGTGGAAAACATATTAAATAGCTTGTGTCATTTCGGACAGACTCTTCAATGACCTTTTCTAGATCACCAGCAAACATAGAACCAAGATCAATAATTTTTTCGAGCGGAGGCTTTGATTAGTTGTTAGTGCTTCTTGCAATTTCAGTATCTTATAGAGTACATTTTTAATTTTAACATATATTTTACTGGACTATTTTGTAAATATTTTGGATTTAAATGAACCGTTTTGTAATTTTTTAGATTTACTAGGAAGGTTCTACAATTGTAGGAATTGTTGGGGACTATGTTGCAATTAACAAATTATCACCAGCAGAAATATAAAAAATTTCCATATAGGAGTCATTGAATTAAGAATTTTGTTCAGAAGTAGTTCACAATTGCGATTATTTGCATCTATTTACTCAATTATTTCTATGATTTAGAAGATAAAACAAAATTTTGGGATATTTTATTAATTCGTTCAATGTTCATGCTTTTACATAAATAAAGATAAACATCCGTTCACTTATCCATTGGCAAAATGATACATATATCACTTATTGATTGTCGCATGCTATTTCGCTCCCTCTTTCTTCTTTATCCCTCTTCCTTTTCTTTTGAAAAGTTGCTTCTCTATTTCTTTGCTCTCAAAGTTACAATGGTTGGCAACTCACAAGAGGATCTCATCTCATTATGATGTTTTTTCCCTTTTTTTAAGTTTATTTGCGTGTTGAATAAGCTAAATATATTTTGGGAAAAAACATGCTACAATTAGAATATTACTTATACCAAATTGACCATGAGGTAAATAAATGAATAAAAAACACAAGAACAATAATTTATTAAACATAAGTGGCGGGAGGCAACAACATTGTAGGCGCCGACGTAGGCAAGTTTGGGTTCAGGGTCGAAAGTGATGAGAGCCACATGCAGCGGTGCTTCTTGTAGATCTGTGTGCCCCAACGATCGTTGGGCAGGGGAGCATTAGTGCTATCTGAGTTTGGAAGACAGGTGCAAGATGCATCTTAGTAAGGTTAGGTTTCTTCTTCTTCTTCTTTTTTCTTCTTTGTGTAGGTGGTTGTTGGATGAAAACAATGAATAATGGAGATTTATAAAGGAAGGATAGAAGAGATGTTACATTTAGGAAGGAGAAAGGGTGCCTTAATTTAGGATTAAAGGGGATTAGTAAATGGATTTAGTGGATGAATGGTTTAAGAGTAGCGGTTATGAAAGAAATTAAACGGGTGGTATCAAATTATGTATATATTATGTGTATGTAAATATGTATGTATGCATGCATGCAAGTGTTTTACATCAAGAAGATAAAAGTTACATGAATGCCCATAATAATATAAATGACATTCTCAATTACACAATTACATAGAGAAATTGGAGGGCATTTTGAGAAGAAATGTTTTAACATCCAACACACTTTTATAATAGTATTAGATTAGGTATTAGACATGCATCTCTTTCTCTTTTTAAAAGTGTTAATTTCAAACTTATTAAGGTTAAGTACAGAAGACCCAAATTTAATTGGGGTTTAGTGAAATTAATTACCGTATATTTAATTATGTGTTTTAATTGCTTTGAGGTTTACATAATTAATTTATGTTTTGAATAAAGCTATGAACTATATTTTGTTTAGCCCACTAAAAACGGCCAATTTACTTGGCATGAACCTCATGATTTTAGTCTATCTTATCATGAATTAATCAGAACTAATAGATTATATTTCAAAGGATAAAACTAAATATCTGCCAAGGATAAACATCGAGCTGCATTTTCTTTTAATACATGTAATTGTTTTATTTTATATACTTAAAAAAAAGTAATTATTGTTTTATATACCTCTGAGACTATATGGATGGATATATGGATAATAGAGGGAAATGACTGGAGAAGAGGTTGAGAAGGTCACCGACGACTGCACTGTGAGATCCACCATCTCCACTAAGAGGAGCAGGGCAGCTGCCATTCATAACCAATCTGAAAGGGTATGTGGACTTTCTGTAATTATTTATTTTTATTTTTGCTAAATATTTTTTTAAATTCCTACCCCAAAATAAACACACCAATATTACTATTTATCAAGAAGATGCACAGATGTATGTTAGTTTAACAGCAAGTATTGTATACGCATTTATATTTATGACTATGTTGATGTGCATGTATTGGAAGTATCGAACGGTGTGAAGTTTGGAGAGCTTTTTGTTATCCAATTGTCAATTAGGGAAAAGAACAAGTTTTCAATAGTTCAAATAGTATTGCATGCCAATGGGACAAAGTTCTTACATAGACCATAAATTTTCTCTCATACATATTGTGAAGGCGAAAACATCATAAATTTGGATTTTCCTTTTTTCCCCCATCTGATATTGAAGCTGGATATTGAGAACTTAAAAGTTCCACTTGGTACTGAATCAGCGTATTAGATTTGGATATTTTTGCACATAGACCTTTTAGTTTTGAACATACCTTATAGTTTCATTTTGGCAGATAGACACCCTGAGTGCAATTTTTGACTCTTTTATCCTCAATTTGACTCACTAGTCTCGCACATGGACAATATCTGGCAAAATTTCATCTAGATCGACTCCGGCCAGATTAAGGCGAAAAGATTTAACCCAAGGCATCTATCTGCCAAAAAGAAATTACAGGTTTATAAGTTCAAAACCTACATGCTAAGGGGGGTTATAAGCGCAATTAGCCCTTCGTTTTTATGTTAGACAGGAAAGTGATTGAACTTGTACGAGTTATTTATCTGAAAAGCTTACAGTCTTTGACGAACGTTTACAGAAAAGAAGAGATAGAATAAACCAAAAAATAAGGACTCTTCAGAAGCTAGTTCCCAACTCAAACAAGGTAAACACAATCAAAACCTATTCCCTCAATCATATCATGATCATTGTTTCTTCCCTTCAAACTTCACGAAAACTAAAAAAAATATATCTCACAATTCTCAGACAGACAAAGCTTCAATGCTGGACGAGGTAATTGAGTACTTGAAACAGCTACAAGTCCAGATCAGCATGATGAGCAGGATGAGCAGCATGGCACCACCCATGATGATGCCTGTGAGCATGCAGCAGTTCCAGATGAGCATGATGGCCCAAACGGCACAGATGGCCCAAATGGCCCAGATGGGGATGGCAAGAATGGGCATGATGGACATGGGCTCGATGGGCCGGATTGGACCCACTGGAGTGCCTCCGGTCATGCCACCAGTGGCGTTCCTGCCGATGATTGGAAATGCTGGTGGTGGTTGGGATGCTGCTGCTACGGCTGAGAGGATGCAGCAGCAACCTGTTGGTGGTGTGAATATGACTGATCCTTTCTCAGTCTTTGTTCCCTGCCCGACACAGGTAAGTAGCTAATGCATGTGCACTGTCTTTTTTACTTTCTGAATATACCCGCATATCTTCCTCGCATATTTGTATCTAAGATTTACCCATACATTCTCTTATATTGGATTTTTATACCCCTCATTTATCAGCGTCAAAAGTCAAAAGGGTAAATTAGCATATATGTAAATTTCAGGGTAAGTCTGCAAAATAGGATAAATTTGGGAGAGTCTGCACAATTTTATCGCAATGATGGGTTCTTCTCTACTGCTAAAACGTAGTGGAGGAACCATTACTTTTCATAACATTGATTCTCTCGTGGATGGTTAAGCTTTTTCCTTGAGTGCAAATTAGAAATGAGTGTAATTTATGCATGGTTAGTATGCTGAGTGTTTGATTTAGAATAAATCGCAATCACCTACTAGATATTCAATGGTTGTGATAAAAATAGTAGTTTTTTCATTACTTTTATATAGTAGAGAGGATCCACATTCACTTTTGTTGCATCCTTGCACTTCGAAATTTTTAAGTGTTAAATGAGAGCATAGCTTAACTCAATATCTGAGAATGTACAGGATAAATTAGAAAAAAAGTAAAATTTTTTGATAAATCTGCAAATAATATAGATACAGAATTGAGTCCTCCACTTCTTTCACCGAGCGTCATGAAAGATGAATCTGCATAAGAAAACTCTGTGCCTAGCTTGTTGAATGCTTTAGGATATAATTTCTTGGGTCAGGATCACGCTTAGAGCTTGCTTGTTTGCATGGAAGTATCTATGGAGTAGCTAAAGTAAAAATAGTAGAGGCTATTTCTACTACTTTTAAATAATAAATATATTTATTTCTCTAGAAAAGATACTTCTTGTACTTTCTTAATTGTTAATATGGCGCCTATGTGGTAACCCGCTTCTTAATTTTTTTTTCCTTCCTCATAGCTTAGAAGTACATCAAGTAGTTGAAATCTCCTTTAATTACGGAATAAAATTAGTTTTCTACTATTATATTCTCTGCAGCTAAAATCCAAAAGATTTCTCTCTTCCGACTTTCTAACATATCTCTTTTGTCACTTACGCTTTTTAAAAATATTGTGCCTCCACCACCTTCGCACAAAGCCAAGATCACAATTGAAATATTAACTTTATCAGAACGAAGAATTGCTTTTCATTTGATAGTCTGATCCTTTTGTTCAGGCTCATCCACTCCTGACTTGGATTGACTGGTGGCATCTGTCAAATGTTTGAGCATCTATCAAATGAATAAATTTCTTCATGAACTGTAATTTATGACTCCAAGGACAAATCACATGAAACAATTGTGAAATTCCAGCATATACTATATAGTGCATGAACTTGCTTAATTCGTTATGCATCAGTACCATGGCAAATTGCTTTTCTTTTTTTTAGTTACTTCCTGATAATATTCACAATTATTATCTTAAAAAAAGTAAATGATGAGAAAGAAATACTATTTTCACTACTTTTAAAATATATGAAACAAATAAAAAAATATTATTTTTATTACTTCCTACTTCATAATTTTAAAAGTTATTTTTCGCAATCTATTTCTTATTTCTAATACTTCTTATCACGCAAATGGGCCCTTACTGTCAAATGTTGAACACTTAGTGTAGAAATCAGGGTTACGGGTTAGACAAAGACGATGATAAGCCAAAATAACCATGTATAACTGCCCCCAAAACCTAAGTAGATAACGAATTTGATAATGGAACTTCCAAAATATTATAGCACATTAAAAAAAAACTACATAGCGATCACTACTGTAATTAGTTACAAATTATAACATATAATTTTGTTTAAGAATATCCTGATATGTACGTCCTTTTTTTGGAGTTAAGCTTTCTTATTATTGTTTCTGTGAATTGTTACAGCAACCGATGACAATGGATGCATATCAAAGAATGACTGCCTTGTACCAGCAAATGTTTCAACAAAATCAACCAACAAACCCCAAGTAGCTTAGTTCTTAGCTAGGAGTTGTGTGTTTTTTATTTTATTTTATTTTATTTTATTTTTTGTGATCTTCATGTCTTGAACTCTCTCTTCTTTTTTTCTTCCCCTTTAATTTTTCTTTATGTTAGAGAGGACTTTTTAGATCAGCTCGCTTGTGATCCAGTAGATGTATAATATCCACAATTCAATATGTAGATATGGTAAATTTCATTATATATTAATATCTAACCATAAATTCTTAACTTCTCCTTCTCAGTTTTGATCCTTTAAACTTTTCATCCGCCAATAGAGATATTACTTCCAAATTCAAACAAGTATCTCTGATGTTCACGATTCATTCTAAATATAATTGCACTTGTATCACATCCATTCTTTTTTCCAGTACTATGAAACTTATAATCATGCTTCAAATAGTAAAACTTTTGATGGAGTGGGCCTTCTGTTGTTTTGTACATTAACTTTAGGATTTTGTGTGAAATTAAAATTTTTATAGTACAAGATTAGTTTTGGGATATTCTAGATAGAATCCGAAGCTAGGATCCACATGTTTCGAACTGTCTCATTGTCCATAACGGGTTGATGCATATCGTCGGATGCATGAAGGAGCACGTGCATCTCACATTAACTTTGCAAATTGGAGATTAAAGCAAACATAACAAACAATCCAAAAGTGTGCATTTGTACGTTCAAACTTTATTATTATTATTTATTTATTTTAAGGAAGTGGCTGTACATTTGCTTTATCCATGGTAAACAATATCAATGTTGAGTAGGATGTTCGCCGCGAAAGTTGCTTCGATTGTCATTGATTTGAACTCGTTACAAATTTATTTTTTACAACAAAATTCAGATAAAAATCTCCCCTTTTTATAAGGCTTACAACGAAAATCGAAAAAGAAAGATTATAACTTTACGCTTTTAGAACAATCGCGAGATCCGTTTATCGGATCCTCGCTTGCGTGGGTGTCTTTGCCTGTGACGGGGACTTGTTTTGTCTGTGGACCACCGCGTAATCCTGATCTGGGTGCTAGATCTACGGATCTGAGTTGATTATTTCACTCGTGAAATAAAACACCGACGGGGAATAACTCACGAAGGAGATGATAGCCGGAGTGGGTGAAATCTACAAGGAGAAGTCACGCACTGACCCTGAGATTAAGACGAAGTTTTATCTAGAGGGTGAAGGTGTAGATCTGACCCGGATCACCTCCTCGTTGTGTGGATCTGAACTTGGACGAGTTCGACGCTTGCACGGGACATGGATCTGACTTTTCTCCTTCGCCGGTGCTCGGATCTGTGCAGAGGTGGCTCGCGAAGCTCTGGATCTCAGCTGAATTTTTCCAACGAAGTTCCCACCTCTCAGAATGAGACCCCCCCCCTCTATTTATAGGAGTGGAGGGCGGATTTGGGCCGAGAACACTTGGTGTTTCGGCCAAGTGGCCGAGACACCAAGTAGTGTCTCGGCCAGGCCAAGACGCTATTTAGCCTCTTTTCTCCCGTTCCGGCGTTTGTCCGTTCGTCTGCTGTTCTTGTCTGAGCTTGTTTTTATCCAGTTGTGCCGAATCAGAGCTTGGTTGATTGTCCCGTTGATTCCGGAATCTGATCGGCGTAGTTCTGCCGTCGCTTGAGTCCGATTAATTCTGTCTCGTCGACGTTCGAGTCTGATCAACTAGCCTTGTTGAATCTCGCTGACCTAAAGTTTCCTTGCTGGATTTATTCCACGTTACGTCGCTTTGTTGACTTGTACGCCTTGCCGACTCATTTCATACGTTCGTCGACTCACTTTATGCGTTTTGTGGTGCAGTTACTATGTCAGCAGTTCTTGGTCACATCGTTTGATGGGTTGTCTGTTGTGAACCCACCGTCACGAGTCTGGTTCAGGTACTGATAAGCGATTTTCAACGCCTATAGATACCCCCTCCAAAGTGTCTCAGTCTCAATTTTCTGACGAGCGTGGGATACTTTGGTTATGATAGGCCCCGACCTTCAGTCGGTGTGACGGGACATATGAATGGCTTCAGTTTTCGATCTCTCCGATCCTTTTAGATTCTCCAGTTATTTGTAGGATAGCTGAAGGCATTACGGTACTGCACTTTTTGACTGGCCGTTGTCGATATCTTGACCTGAAGTCGATAAATAAATTTCTTTTGAGATTAGCTTCAGTACTCGATTCCTTCAATCCTTTCAGATTCTCCGGTTATTTGTAGGATAGTTGAAGGCATCACGGTGCTGCATTTATTGCCTAACCCTTGTCAGAATCTTGAACTGTAGCTGATTGAGCTCACTTGCTATTGACTCGTGTTGGTGAGTTGTCATTCAACTGACCATCAAACCTTTTACGAAATTCCTCGATCGATCGGGGAATTCTTCACTGCGACTCGTTGATTGGCGTCAAAATATATAGAGTTTTAGCCTTCAATCGGCGAGTGCGACGCGTTGACCGGCATCATATAATTTTCATGCTTCGTTGGCATTTATCAAGTTATCTCTAAGAATATTTCTTTTACAAAAATACCCTCCGGGAACTTCTCGACAAAATAGGAAACAGTTCATCGGTGAACTCTCTATCGTGATACTCGTTGTAAGAGTAATCACAGCGGGAGGAATTTCTTTGATACAAGACGCGTTATTTGGCGTCAACACAGTTTATACTCATACATTTACTGGAGTTTCAGGAGTTAGTTTATCCTCATATATCCGTTCAGAGGTTGGCGAGTTATCCTTAAGAAAATTTTTATGAAAGTAATCTCCAGGAACTTCTCAACTAAAATAGGAAACAGTTTATACTCGTGTACCTTTTTAGAGTATTTCTGACTTCCTCGTCGGTGACACATTGATTGGTGTCGATATAATTTTCACGCTTCATTGGCGTTCATCGAGTTATCCCTAAAAATATTTCTTTAATGGAAATATCCACCAGGAATTTCTCGACAAAATAGGAAACAGTTTATATTCATATACCTTATTGGAGTATCGGCGAGTTATCCTTAAAAATAACATGTTTTCTAGGAACTTCTCGGCCGAAATAGGGAATAGTTTATACTCGTGTAACTATTTGGAGTTTTGGCGAGGCTCGATTAATTTGAGTCGGATGGAATTGACTCTTGATGAGTGATATCCCCACTACATAGCTGTCCGGGGGTCTTAATGGCCGTTGTGACAAGCTTCACTATGTAGGCGAACCTCGGTTGAATGTCGAGCTTCACTGCACAGGCGAACCTCGGTTGAATCTTAAGTTTCACTACGTGGTCGAACCTCGGTTGAGTCTTTAGTTTCACTGCGTGGGCGAATCTCGAGTCTCACAGTTTTGCAACTGGGGATATGTGACCCACGTCTTCAGGACTAGACTTTTTGACTGTCTACACGCCTGAAAACATGGTGCGGTGCTCGAGTCTGTTCCGGTCCTAAGGTCCAGATGTAGCGGGATCGAGTGGACCATGTTGAGACCGTTTGTTGCCGAGAAGTCAGCATCTCTAAGCGTCGTCCACTCCCGTTGTATCTCAAGTGTGGCTAAGATGGCGCAGCTTAGGGGAGAACTCCAGGTGGAGGGAAGAATCTTCAGTGTCCTGGAACCGACGAGGGTCCATGCCGAAGAGGCTCCAACTGCAATGTCTGAGAACCCAAATCTTGCCGAAGTCCTGTGAAGATTCATTTATTATGATTCTTTTATTTAGTTTGAAATAATTAACCATAACTCTGATAGGATTTTTGGCAAACCCTCAGCCATCAACGGATTTGATAAGCCTTTACCGATTACCGTTTGAATCGG
>JBAKGM010000001.1:15571888-15598739 GCA_037177215.1 Asparagus racemosus | reverse complement strand
GGGTTAGGGTTAGGGTTAGGGTTAGGGTATCCATGCACGTGGTAGAAAAAGTTAGGGTTAGGGTATGCATGCACGTGGTAGAAAAAACACGTGGAACTAAATACCACTAATACGTATTAATAATACAAATAAAAAAATCATGATAATTCTTGTAACGATTAATCAAATAATATTATTAACTAAATATTAATAAACTCTATCATTAAATATATATGATTAAATATAATATCCAAATATTTAAAATATTATTTAGTGTTTTAATATTAAAAAATACATATCGAAAAATCACGGGTGTTACAAACAAAATTAGTACAAATAACTATACAATATTATAATCTAATTTGAGATAATTTTAATAAATTATTATCCAATTATTATCTATTCTAAATCACATATCCAATTATTTTCTATTCTAAATCACAATAATTATACATAGTATAATTATAATACTAGTGAAAACTAAACAACAATATACTAATTTTTAAAAATGTAATAATTTATTTTATTTTACTATTATTGAATAATTTATTTTATAGTATTTATACTTTTAAATATTTAGACTATTTATTAAAGAATAATATAATAATGTATTATTTATCATACTATTATTGTCCACACTCTATTTTTCCGGGAGGATCTTTATAATTACCATTGCTTAGCTTTCAATTCACCTCTGACCATTGAATTGAATGCAAATAACATGTCCTCCTCTCTTTGAAACAAGAGGCACTTCCGGTTCTATACGTGCTTCAAACAATTTTGTCTTTTTCATAGTACCACATCTCTATAGTCAATTTTTTTCTTTAAGGAGCTACTGGACTCAATCACTTGCTACTATTACTCAATAGTTTTCTGTAGAGGTCTATCCCATAGAGGTACTCAAATTGGATCAATGATTGATTTCTAGGCTTTGTCGTAAACCTAATTGGTTCTTCTAATTACATAAATCAGTAGTTCAAACCGCACTCAAAGGTAGGGCATTTACCATTGATATCGAAACTTCTGTACTAAAAATAATGGTATATCCAATTATAGCCCCTTTGTATGTAAAATATATATCTTCTCACCATCCCCATAGCGTACGAGACAAGTTTATGCATTTCAACAAAATTAATAGCTATAATACTATTAATAATTATAATTATGATATATAAATATTTATTTAATATTTAACTTCTACTATTTTGTTATAACTCGTATAGTGCATGTGCCTTGCATGTGGGTGTACTTATTTGATCTTCTATATTTGTTTTTTAGGGAAAAAAGGAAGTGACTTTAAAAAAATAAGGATTTAAAATAAAAGATTCAGGAAGAAGTTTTGAGTGTTTACACAAATGGTTCTCAAGACAACATATTTAATTATTGCATTTTCAACCATTGAAATTTATAAGTTTATACTAGAGTTACATTCTTTTCCTTTCTATTGAAATTTTACTTTTTGAACCATTCAAATAACTAAATGACTTTTGTGACAAAATTGATTATATTTAGATTTTAAAATTACATATTATCCCCTTTATATACAATAGTTTCTACTCCATTATTTTCATTCAATTTTTTCCTTTAATTTTCTTAGAGTTTAAATCATAAAAATATCAACTTTCCAAAATTAAGTTATAATATAGTTGTCATTGCTTTTATCAAAAATTCTAAATAGTTAACACATTCAATTTGTTCTGGATTTAAGACTTTGTTCATAACAGTAGTTTAATTTATACACTAACTTTTAATCTATTTGATACAAATTTTAAATTTTAATTTTCAACAAATAGTCTTGTAAGAAGGTTTGATATGTCAGATACATGTATTCATATGGTTAATGTAAGGGTAAATTTCACAAACAACCCCCCCCCCCCAAGTTTAATCTTTTTTGAGATAACCCCCTAAACTTTTAAAACATCACCTTTATGTTTTATCAAATAGCTCCCCTAATTAAAACTGTTATATCTAGCTATGCATGTTAAAATGACATATGTCTAATTGATTAAAGTGGCTCTATTGGGAAAAAATTCATTCATGCTTTTTAATAATAATTTTAAATGAAAATTTCACAAAACTCATTTAAGTTTATTCCAAGTTTTACCAAAGTCCCCATGCTTATAACTTTAATTTAATTTCATAATTAAAGTATTAAGTTAAAAATGGTAGTTTAATAATGTTTTTTTGGGGGGTGGGGGGGGGGGTTAACATTGAAAAATTTTGGTGAGCTTTTTGAAACACCCTAAACCTAAGGGTTTTACATAACATTTTTAAAGTTTATAAACATTATGTCAAAATTGCCAAACTTATAGGGGTTTTGTAAAATATTTCATTACAAACTTTTTTAAATATTTCAACAATCAACATTGAAATATACTTCTTTTATATCAGTCTTATTTAGAATTTAATTTAGCGTTCAATGCTTAAATTAAGTGCAAACAAAAATTTCCATACAAATTAAACTCAGGGTTAATTTCACATAAACCCCTTGAACTTTGTCAGATTTATCATATTTAACCCCCCCCCCCCCCAACCTCTAAACTTTATTTGTTATCTCATGAATGAAATCTAATAATAGAAACAAACTATATTTTAGGTAAGAGTAGTTTCCTTTAGTTTTTGTGATCTTTATTTTTTTAAGATTAGATTGTTTAGGAGTTATTAGTTCACCATAGCTATAACATATATTCAATTGTAGTGGTACTATTATTGTTGCAAACATTATAGTTGCAGATGCTTAGTTTTAGTATTAAAAGATTACAAGTTTTATTTGCAAGTGTAGTTATAGATGTTCTGTTACGGGTTAATTATAAAAAAACACAAAGTCTCCTTTGCACTTCAAAACTATTACAATTACATTCAAATGTGACAAACATGTTTATTGACAATAATAACAACAACAGTGAAATGATACAAAATCCTCTGCTTGCATATAATGCCTTTGCAATCCTTCAGGCAAATCCAACATCTCCTTAAGCCTTTGAATTAAAATTGCCTTATATTATTCATTATAATATTTTAGTTCTAATAAAATAAGATTTCATTAATTATACTACACTAATAATCATCTCTCTTATAAACAAACAAAACATCACTCTAAACCACTAAAATTCTAATTATTCATTCATTCGAATACTGACATCTATCCCAATAGAGATGCCGTTGCCTTGCCATCTTGGCATCATAAAACCCACAAAGGCATTCCCTTCTAAATCCATAAATTTGATGGAGCCGAGCCTTAACAGCTAGCAGTGATGTATGATGGTTCACGATTCTATAGCAATTGAGGCATATGTGTGATACATCATTTTTAAAGAAGAGTGTGATCTTGTCATAGTACGATTGGGGCAACACCATTGTGCTCCAATAGTTTGTGAGGCCGACACCATAGTCCTTGAGGGTGATGGTAAAAGGGATTGGAGAGAATTTGAGTTTTTTTAAGGGATGTCATTAGCTTTGATGAAAAGGGAGATGAGGGAGTCTAAAGAGAAAAAGGAAGCTTTGGAGGAGAGAAATTTTCACATTTTGATAGTGGAGTGATTTGTAAGAGGAGGGAGAAGGGAGAGAGGGTTAATTATAGATGGATGAAGGTTTCTTTCGGTTATGAGATGAAGAAGATGACAGAAGTTTGAATTGAAAGAGAAGAGTAAGTAGGGAGATGAAGAGATTTATTCTCTTAAGAATGCCTTAATTAGTCTCATCCTTTATTAACATGCTCATTATTAATTCTATGTATTTTGTGATAGTTCAAGGTGATTATATTTGAAGCATCACCTTTTCACTGAAATGGTTAGTTTCTCAAGTAGAGAATCTATCTTCAATTATAATGATATTTTACATTTAATATTATAGTATTGGAATGATTATGTCATTAATTAATTAATTGAAGGGCATCATTTGATGAACTTTGAAGGGTATTTTGGGAAATCAAAAGTTTTGACACCAATATTTTCTTTTGTATAGATTATAAATTAATAATTATTATAATAAATTACAATATATTATTGTAGACTTTTTAAATATATTCTAGTGAATGACAAAAGTTTTTAGGAAAGTGAGGAGATGCATAGTTATTAAGAGGCTTTTATAATTAGTGAAGAATTAGTCAGAGAGATGATGCATATAATTGGGAATTGTAAATGTTGAGAGGGGGTAAATAGTAACTAATTTTTTTTACATCTGTATCCTCTTTAATAAGTAGTGTGAGTAGTTCTCAAAATATAAAGGTATGTTTGATGAAATCCCCCATAATGTGGTTAAGTCCTTAAACCACATTAGCATTGGTTCGGAAAGGAGATGGTTCTATCATAACATGAATGAGGATGAGGATGAAAAACCGAGCTAACTCAATTTTGGCCCAGATTTTTTGCTAAACAAAACTTCTAATCAGGTTAAGATTCACTAATCTAGTTAATTTGACAAATGCACCCTTAACTTTAACCTTTTGAATGAAATTATTCTTCCAGAAATATTTTTTAGAAAAAAGAGAAAAATAAAATTCCTCCAGAAATATTATTCTTCCAGGAACAGCCCTCTGCTTTGATACCTAATAATCTCCTTCTGCCACGTCACCTTCTAATTTCAACGCTGAGAAAGAGCGTCAACGTTCTATTTTGTTACTAGTTTGCCCCACTTTCCACCAGCCCACGTTCTCAATTGTTTTTCTCTGTACCGTCTCTAACCTCGAAGATGCAGAGCAAAACAGAGACTCAGATGTTTTTAGAGAGAGACAAATTTTAATAGAGGGAAAATAAACCTCAAGAATCTTCTTCAATGGCCGACGTAATCTAGGTTTTCCCTGTGATTTAGGGTTTTGATTTCTTCCTGCTCTATGATGATCGCCTCTCGTATCCGCTCTCGGTAAGTCTTCAACCTCTTGAAATTTGCGAAAATTTGCAAATATGCCCTTCAAATTTTCACATTTTAGAAAAATGAGCAGTGGATCACACTCTTTGGACGGTTTTCAATGGGAAATTTAGCGGAAAACCCAAAATTTGGCGATTGGGCTTGGGTTTTCATTCGGATCTGGAAGGAATCAGTGCTGTTTGTAGATCCCTGTGAAGATTTTATAGTGTTTTTTGTCAAATTATTTATCTTATGGTTTAGTTTTTTTTGGGAACCCATGGCGTCTTCGGCTTCTGCTTTTGAGGACCAAACAGATGAGGATTTCTTTGATAAGCTTGTGGATGATGAATTCGATGGGTCTCCACCGAAACCTGAGGAAATGACTAGGGCTTTGTCGAACCTCAGCATAGGTGATGTCATTGCTCCTTCAGGGGACTCTGGAGGGCCTGAAATTGCTGACAAAGCGGAAAACAATGGAAAAGGTGATGCCTTGAAGCCGGATGAAAGTGTACCCTTAGAAACCTCAGGTTCGTTTTTTTTGGATAATGTTGCTGCGCATGATTTGTCAACCGTTAAGAGTGATGGGTCTAAAGGAACCAGTGTGAAAGAGGCCCAGTGGAGTGCTTTCAGTGTCAGCAGTTCGCAGGAGTTTGAGAGGCTTTCTGGGTTCGAGCCCTATTCAGATTTTCCGTCAGAGAATTATGATGGGCTTATTGAGAAGCCGGTTGAGGACTTCAGCTCAAATGTAGATTCCACCGAGGAAAAATATACTCAGTTTTGTGGTTTGGCTGATGAACAGACTGCCAATGAGAATGATCCTCAGCTTTGGGAGAATCTTTATCCTGGTTGGAAGTTTGATGCCACTACTGGGCAGTGGTATCAAGTGGATAGATATGATGCAACAATGGATGGTCAATTGGATAGTTCAAATGTGGCTAGTGTTGATCCTGTTTCAGAGAGTTTAGGTGTATCTTATGTTTCTGAGAGTTCAAGTGTATCTTATCTACAGCAAACTTCTCAGTCTGTGTTAGAGACTATAGCAGAGGAGTGTACATCAAGTAGTGCTAGTAATTGTAATAAAGCTTCTCAAGGAAGCATGGAATACCCACCCAATATGGTGTTTGATCCTCAGTATCCAGATTGGTATTATGATACAAACACCGAACAATGGCACACTCTCGAGTCATACTCTCAGGGATTAGAAAATAATTCAAAGTCCATTCAGGACCAAGCTTTGCCGGGCTTCAGCTCTGATCAAAACCACACTTTGTATAGTAACATTGGACAAACTGAATGGCATGGTATTCAGGACAAGGGTAGCCAAGAATCTGGACAGGCTTGGAATGCATCCACAGGTAGTTATGCACAACAGAACAGTTTATATAGCAATATCAGCCACTCTTCACAATATAACAGTCAAAGCCAGGGCAGCCAAGACTTTGGACAGGCTTGGGATGCATCAATAAGTAACTACGACCAAAACTACAGTTTGTACAATAGTACCAGCCAAGCTGAACAAACAGCCAGCAAAATCTGGGGTAGCCAAAATTTTGCACAAAATTGGAATGCACCCACAAAAAATCTTTCTGAAAAGAATAGTTTATACAGTAAAATAAATGCATCAGTTCATCATACTGCTCAAAGCAAGGGTAGCCAAGATTTTGGACAGAACTGGGATGCGTCAACAAGTAACTATGCTCAACCAAACAGTTCGTACAGTAATATTAGCCACTCTCAGAAGCAGACCAATCAAGGCCAGGATAGGCAAAGATTTGAAGGTAACTGGAGCACATCCAGGAGTACTTATTCCCAGCAAACTTTGTGGCAGCCTAAACTGGTTTCTATGAATGCACAAACTGACGGTTTTTCTGCAACTCAGCATACTGGGAGCTCTTTTAGTTCAGTTCCAGGAAGTCAGACAACTCAAGGAACTGGTTTTAAGGCCTTTGAACCTGTTGTAAACCAAAACTATGGAAATAAGAAAGTTGTTACTGGATTTCAAAGCTTTACACCAATGGAAAACATGCATAAATTTAGTCCACCAAAGATGGAGCAGACCCTGCAAACACATTTATCAAACAGCTTCTATGGGGATGAAAACACAGGAAATGCTGCTCAGAAATCATGTGAGGCTGCTAATGCTTCTTGTTCACAGTTCTCTGACACTCCTAGTGATGGTAGATCATCAGCTGGACGTCCTCCACATGCTTTGGTTACTTTTGGGTTCGGTGGTAAGCTCATAGTCATGAAAAATGCCAGCATGCTTGGTGCTCATTTGGATTATGGAAGTCAGGTTAAATGTTAGATCTTGAATTTAATTGAGAATACCTTTAGTTTGTTGACGAAGCTATAAAAGTTGGTACTTACTAAATGACAGCTGAAATTAAGATTTTTTGTAACTATACAGGGAAGTCCCAGCAGTGCAATCTCGGTTCACAGCTTATCAGAAGTTGTGGCAGGAAAAGATGATGCATCTAGCATCATTGGTGGCAGCTGCAATTGTTACTTCCAAGCTTTATGCCAACCATCCTTTCGTGGCCCTCTTGTTTGTGGGGGTGCTGCTGCGAAGGATGTAAATAAATGGGTAGATGAGAAGATTGAGAAAAGTGAATCTTCCAGCATAAATTTCCAAAAAGGAGAGTTTTTGAAATTGCTTTATTCACTGCTGAAAATAATGTGTCAACATTATGGAAAACTGCGATCTCCATTTGGTGCAGATCCATCACAGGAGGTACCAGTCTCCCTCCTTCCCTCTCATTTCTCTCTGATTTTCTTGGAAGCTTACTGTTGTCTCCATTCCTTACTGTAACTGTCGAAATGTCTTCGGAAATGTGTTTTTTAACATTATATTCTGGTTTCTTCTTATGACGCTTTGTGTTGTTTCTTTTTCGATCTTGTTATTGGTGGTGATATATTGGGCACTGTAAGTTGGCTGTTTCTTTCTGAGATTTGCTATTGCTTTCATCTATAGTCCTTTTGCTTACTGCAACTTAATTAATTTTTATCACACATTTAATGGAGAAAGTTCATTGCCCAGAAAGCAGTAGTAGAGAGGTCTGAGTACTAATTTTCGATTCAGTTTTGTTCTCCCAATTGGACTTTTATCAAAACATTATTATGCGCCAGTTTTGGTAGTTTGCATCTTGGTTTTCATAGAGTTAAGAAGATGAATAAAAATGAATTGATTGGAAGCTCGTGCCTTCCTTTTGGTAGTATATAGTAATAAATAAAGGTACTTTTTTTAAGTCATAATGGTTCTATTCAAGCATTTTACGTAAGGGGATTCAGGTGGTCTTGGTTCTATCGAAGCGTTTTACATTAAAGGGATTCAGATTGGACAAGAGCAGGGTTGGGAATCACTCTGAAGATCTGTTGTGGGATGCCAAACCGAATCCTTATTCAGTCGAAGAAAAGGAGCATTAACATTAGCATCGCCTTAACATTTGTGTCAACCCCCATGCTCAAATACGGAGGATGATCTAGTGTATGGAGGGTGATGTCAAGTGATACCATCCTAAATCATACAATTAAAGAAGTATATGTGGACTAATAAGGCAAAGTGATAGCTCAAATCATTTGAATAGTGAATGTTGAGTAGTGACAAGTTAACGTTTAGTGGGCCAACCCTAAAAATAATCTGAATAAAAATAAAACTGATCTCCTAGAGACTGTTAACTTAAATGACCCAATTCATCACATATCAAAGAGTTACCATCAAATTTGAAAAAGAAAAAAAAGACATAAGTTTACGTTGAAAAAAAAAAGTATCTAGTGGAATTTTGAATCAGGCTATAATGCAATAATTTCAAACATGAAGATACGTAGAGGTCAATTGAAATGCGTTTAGTTAAAAATCTTGTGTATCTCATTAAAGTACCTGATTGTAGTGAATATGAGAGAAACATTAGTATCATTGTTTTTTTATATTTATATTATGATACCACTATTATGAATTTCTAGCCTCGCCATTGCTCCAATATACTCAAGTGGGGATGATAGTGACTTGACATTAGTATATACTTAGGATAGAGCCATACTCCGTTTAAACCAAGTAAAAAATAACAAAACTGGCTGAAACTTAGGAGTTCAGTGCTTAAACAAGGTTGGAACTGTTTCAAAAAAGTTTCAAGCCAAATTGTCCAAACCACCGAAAAGCAATGGAAATTGCAATGTTGAAAGTCATGATAACACGTAATGTAGCACTTTGTCTCTAGCAACATTACATAAAAGCACTAGGCGCCTCTGGGCATCGGACCTGGCGCCAACTGCCTAGGTGGGCACCTAGAGTGGCCCAGGTGTTCTTTTTTTAATATTTTGCTTTTTCAATTGTTATACTTGACAATACATTGAACAATATAGATAATCAATCAGAGGTACATAAATACTCAATCAAAGATGCATAAATCATAAATACCAACACGTAATATTCCAAATTATAATAGTCAATCGTAGATGCCTATAGACTAAATACCAACACATAAAATATCCTAAATACGAACACGTAATATCCCAAATTATAATAGTCAATCGTAGATGCATATAGACTAAATACCAACACATAAAATATCCTAAATATAGAATATTAAGTCTTAAAATATTGGCAAAAAGACAATCAAATATGAAGTTTGGCATAGTAATATGCATCTAATCTAATCATCATCATGACACTCATCCTTTGCTCCATCATTGCTACCCTTCACGGAGTCCATCTCTATGTAATCCACATCCTTACACTCCATATCATCATTAGACTCAATAGGTTCTTATTTGTCCGCTATCCTCAAAGTAGAAACACTTGAAGACCTTGCTAGCCTAACACTTGTCATGTTCTCTACAATTTTGAAAGTTCTAGAAATAGCCTCTACATCCTCCAAGTGAGGGCCGACCCTAGATGGACGACTTCCTTGTCATAGGAGGCAGCTCCTTCCTAGGTCCATGCTCCTTTACTACGATGATCTAGTAGTGGTATATTTTTTTTCTCCTCTGTTCTTTTGCTTGAGCTTTGATTGAACTTCACATGGATGAGGTCCTCCGTCCTCCAATCTCTTTGATTCCAATCTATCCCTCTTCTTCGTATGAATCTTCAAAGAAGAAAAGATGAAACTAGAAGGCTTAAGTATAAGTACTTCATCTTATTAATAAGTTTAGAAATTAGTTTACCCTCTCGAATGTGCTCTAGTTCCTCGCTCATCGATAAGAGCTGCTTGTAAGATTGAGAAACTTCATGTCGTGTTTTGCATGAGGGGAGAATTATCACTATTTAAAAATACCAAAAATTGGCTACAAAGACAATGTATCTGTTGAACTCACCTAGTGTTTAAAAATGCGCTAGATAGCGGCACAATAGCGGTAACGGCCAAGGTCCACAACGCTTTGGTTAAAAGCGGCCTCAACATTTTTGACTCGCAAAAGCGGTCAAATGCCCAAGAAAGCAGGTTATAACGGGCAAAAAGCGGGTTATTGCATATTTAATCCGCTATTAAGGATTTTATCTGCTTTTTAAAAGGTAGATTTTATTTCTATGTTGAGACTCTATCTATATCTAACTTGTTTTAAACTTGTTTTACTTAATAAACATCCAATATCGCGATTCTCTCTCTCTGTCCTTCTCTCGCCTCTGTCTATTAGAAAAAAAAACCTAGAACTCTGCTCCGTCGCCTCCACCTTTTGTCTCTCTCAATCTCCTCTCCTCACCACAAAATCAAATCCCCGACTCCTACTCGACGAAGCCCTCCACTACCTCCCTTTGATTGATCTCCATTCCAGCAGCCCTCCACCTTGATGAACCGCGGCAGCACGGCTCGATGAAGCCAAGCAGCAATCCAGTCTATTAGATGTACTTGAAAGTTGAAAGAATGGGACGAGTGGTGGTTTTTTTGATAAACACGTATGTCTTTTTATTTTGTTGTTATTTCTTAATATTGGGTGATTATTACATGTTTATTTCATGCTTAGGATCTCTATAGATTATCAAATATGCATTTGTAGAATTTTAGGTTTTTCTTGAAATTTTCTTTTTTTTATGAATATTTATACATATTTAAACTGGATTGCTTTTTTTACGTCACGTTTTTGCTGCCTTTTGCTGCTAAAGCCTTCAAAAAACTTGAGCGACGCTTTTCGCAACCTTGAACTGACTATTGGAATAGATAACTTATATGTTATGAGTGGTTCAATTTCCTTTATTTGGTTTTAAGTCCTTCCTATTATTCACCGCTCCAATCCTAGTAATTGAACCCTTTTCTTTTTTTTGTACCTCTAACTCTATAGTGTAAATAACTCCGTGTTCCTCTATATGTTGGATTAGAACAACTACGCCATCATCCTTACAGAAGTGATAGGGATTGTGGTTGTAAAAGCTATATGCAAGGGGAAAAAGTCCATCCTTGGACGTCTCCTCTATAATATCAATCACAGGCTCGAATTCTTCTTATTATTGGAAACTTGAATAATCTCCTTCATATCTTCAAACATCTCCACTATAAGTCTCATTGAAGGTTTGTATTCACTAACAATCACACTCATCAATTGGAAAATAGGAGCATAAACATTGAAGATTGCTCACCGCCATACACTAGTTATCACTCATAGCGATTGCAACCGCTTTATTTCCCTTTACGGTCTTCGTAAATTTGCATCTCATTCATGCTTCATCAGAGAACATAAATCTCTACCTTTGCTTCTTCTCATCCGCAAAGTTAAAAAGTGTAGTGGATGAAGCGAGTGACTCTATCCTTGACAATGTCCCTCTTGTCTCAAATATGACGCATCATGGATAAAGTCTTATTGATGGTTGTAGATAAAGATGATAACAGTCTTCACTTTCTTAATTGCTCATCTAAATAAGCTCAAATTCCTATGCCCTCAAGCATCACGTCAACTGTGTATGCTGCACAGCTAGTCCAAAAGATCGCCACCTAGAGTCTTACAAAAATACCTACGCCTCCATATCTGTAGCTGCGTTGTTCGTGAAAACTTGAATTATTTTATTTGAGCCAATCTGCTCTAGTGTTTTAAATATCGGTCGATAAACCGATATTATCGGCGATTTATCGGTTTTGAGGGCCTTCCTCTATGATAAGTTTTATTTTAAATTAGTTATCCTTTTTGAATGTTTATCGGCGATAATGCGGCGATAAAGTGAGTTATCAGTCGATATTCTTAGCTCAAAATATCGGAATTATCAGCTTTTGGTTTGGGTTTGGTTTTGCTCTTTGGATGTTTAAGAATTATAAACTATTTGTTGCTTTTGGAACTTAATTGTTTGGTGATTAGTTTATGTTTGTTTATGAATATTGACATGGCTCATAACTATTAAATCTCAACTTAGTAAGTTAGTATATAATCTCGTGATTACACAATAATTATGTTGATGATTCTTCATGCTTTATGTTATCTTGTTATTTGCTTGTATGTTATTCCATTTTTACTAACTATGCACTCGACGGTTTCATCATGCGATCAAGAAGCAAGTTTTCACCATTGGTGAGTGATCTTAAACATGATTATTTACATTTTGGTATGTTTATATTTCGTTAAGTATGTTTAGATTACATATTAGGATATTATAATATGTATATACACTATCCGGTAATCTCACTGCGATAAATACTACTTATCCCCGATGTATCCCCGATATCCGCTATCCAATATGGATTTTGATCGTCCGATAAATCCCAATAACCGATATTTAAAACCTTGATATGCTCATTAGCCCCATCAAATGTATAATGCCCTTTATGATTTGGTATATGATGTAGAATGTTGAGTGTTCCTCCTAAAGAATCCATGTGTTCCAACACTATCCACGCACTCCCCGTGGAAGATAGAAGGAACTCGGGGACATCAATTGGGAGTTCGAGTTTTGTCTGGACCCAACAATTTGAATTTTGTGCAATGCCGATTGCATGGACATAGGTGAACAGAGGGATCTATCAATTTAAAGAAACATCTTGTGCGGATATCGAGGGACACCAAAAAGTGCTTGAAGATCACCGAAATAGATAAGCATAGGGTCAAAGAAGTGTTGGATGCAAATTTGAAAAGCAAGCAAGTTAAGGAGAGGCACACCAAAGACTTGGAGGAACTTCATATGACAAGACCGAGGGAGTGAAGGAGATGAAATTTTCTCTACTCCCGAATGCAGTGGATCTAAAGAGGCTTTAGAGAACCTGTTGTCGAATCAATGGATGCTTATACCGTTAGCAATCTAGAATTAGCAAAGAGATTGAATGGGAAGATGAAGCAAACAGGCCTGAAAGATACATTTTAGTAGAAGAGAGATTAGGCGCATGATCAGTTGCCTACTTAGACATGTAAAAAAAGACCATCCACTTTCATGCCATCTCCATGGATTCCTTTGTGTAGACATGCATGACTATTGGAGACGACATGTATTTGTTAAGGGAGCCTCTATTGCGAAGAGTAGTTGAGAAAATGAAGGTCTCCTTGTAGACGTATGAGGAGCAGGGCTGGAAGATGTGGCAGATTACGAATCTGAGCATCCACTATAAATTGGATAAAATTTTCTATAAGATGATTTAGAGCTCTGAGAAGGTACATACGGGGCAATATATACTTGAGCGGTTTGATGGCATTATTGAGCAGATACAAGAAGGTAAAATATTCTTGTTGTCACAGACATGATAGCTACAAATATGATGGTGAAGGTTCTTTTGTACAAAAAGAGGCCGCTGATCTTTTGTACTAGCTGTGCAGGTCACATGGTTGACCTGATGCTAGAGGGCATCAAGAAGTTGAGCATATTTAGTGAAGCAATTGAGAAGGTGAGGACTCTTATCATCTTTATCTATAATCACCGTAGACTTTGTCCATAACGTGTCACATCTATGGTAGGAGGGACATTATCAGGCCTGGAGTCACTTGCTTCATTACTACATTTTTAACTCTGCAGAGTCTTTTTGAGAAGAAGCAGTAGATATTTATATTCTCTAATAAAGCATATATGAGATGCAAGTTTGCGAAACCATAAAGGGCATTAAAGCTGACGGAAGTGCTATGAGTGATAGTTGGTGGATGGTGGTGAGAAAAATCTTGAAAGTTTATGTTCTTATTTTCTGAATGTTGAGGGTGGTCCAAAGTGACTTCAAACCATAAATGAGATTTATAATGGAAATTCTTCAAGATATGAAGAAAGTGACTGTTCAAGTTTTAGGAACAAGAAGGAATTCAAGCCCATGATTGATATTGTAGAGAAGTCCAAGAATCAGCTCTTGTCTTCCTTACATATGGCTTCTTATTACCTCAATTTTCAGTGCTTCAACAAGATGATGTGGTGAAGAACTTCAAAAAGGCGAAGGATGGTTTTTTTAGATGCGGTACAATTGTTCTATCCTCACATAGGCAACAAGTTCGAATTCATACCATAGAGTTGGAGAGGGTACAAAGAAGGAAAGAGTTAATTTGCTAGGATTGGAGCGGTGAAGACTAGGGAGAAGGATCTGAACCCAGTTAAACTAATTTTAAAAATTGAACTACTTATAAGTTATCTATTGCAATAGTGAGTTCAACTGATATATTGTTTTTCGTAGCTAATTGGTGATTTTTTCATTGTGGTGATTGTTGCCTCATACAAAACATGACCATGAAATTTCTCAACTTTTCAAGCAGCTCTTTTGGATTCGATAGAAACTAGAGTAAACTAATTTCCTAATTTATTAGTAAGATTAAGTTCTTAAGTAGCTTTCTAGCTTGTTATTTTATTCTTTGAAGATTCATACGAAGAAGATGAATATATTGGAATCAAAGAGATTGGAGGACCTCTATGTGAATTTCAACTCAGAGCTCAAACAGAAGAAGACTTTGAAGTTCAACTCACGGCTCAAATAGAAGAACAAGAGAGGAGAAAAGGACAACCTCTTACTATCATATGATCGTAGTAAGGCATAAGCATGGATCTTAGAAGGACCTGCCTCCGATGACGAGGAAGAGGTTCATCCAGGTTTGGGACTTGGAGGATGGTGGAGGCTATATTTGGATCTTCTGAGACTGCAGGGAACTTGAGAAGTGCTAGGCTAGCAGGACTTTTAAGTTCTACTTTGAGGATTGCTGATGAAAAAGAGCCTATGAACTCTGACTATGATGTGGCGTATGAGGAGGATGGCATGGGGATAGACTCCGGGGAAGATAGCGATAAAGGAGCAAAGGATGAGTGTCATGATGATGATTGTTTGATTAGATGCATATTACTATATTAGACTACTTGCATTTCATTGTCTTTTTTCTGTTATATTTGAGATGTAAAATTCAAGATTTGGACTATTTATGCATTGATATTTAATATATATGCATCTTGATTGGCTATTATAATTTGAGATGTTAAATGTGTCAGTATTCAGGAATTATGCATCTTTGATTGAGTATTTATGTATACTATTCAATGTATTTATAGTCAAGGTATCACAGTTAATAAAAATCAAAATGGAAAGAATGCCTAGGGCCCCCCTTGGCGCTGGGAGCTGGTCTGGTGCCCAGAGGAGCCTAGCTTTATCTAACATTGCATTGGATGTTGACTGAGTTTTTCGGTTTGATTGATAGAGAACCAGATTGCTTCTATTTTTGTAAAGGCCTGCAGTATTTGCTTGATATTTGTCATGGATGTTGAGCTCTCTTTGTTCAACATGTGTCTTTCTCACAATTTAATATCTAAGAAAAATAATGAAAATGGATATTTGTGTAAGTTGACACTTGAGAATACAAGTTACTAAAAGAGCTTAAACATTTAATTAAGTAAAAAAAAAAAAAAGGTTCCAAAGAGATTGTTGTTGTTGTGTTGTTCAAAGAGATTGTGGTAATTGAAGTTTTGGATTTATACTTGAAATGAAAGAGTGGAAAATGGATATAGGATATCCCACAAGTATTCTGCCCCTCCTCGCTCAAACTAAGATATCTAGCGATTTCTACTAGAGTAAGAAACAAAATATATGATCAGTCAAACAGAAGTAGACTGATAGTGGTAATATCGTGGTGGCTTTCTTCCTTGTGTCTCAAACAACAATGACAAGCGGCTTCTCAGTTACAAGCATTTATCATGTATATTTTAGATGATATTGCTTTGATTTATTTTGGGACATTTGAAATTGAGCTCACCATAATCTTGAACGATGTTTTTATTTTACTTACTGGTAAGAAGTCTCTGCATCGAGTAACAGTGGCGACTCTCCTTTTTCATATATAGTGTATACCCGGATCACTAGATGAGTCTGTAGTTGAACTGGGGGTTTCACCATTGAAATCATGGATCAGTTATTAAAATCAGATTAACAAATAGGACGTCCTTTTAACTTTTGGTTTTGTTGCTGACTATCACATGGGGAACTACTGAGAAAGCTCCATGGTTTTTAAGATGACCTCTGATAAAAGGACGTCCTCAGACCATATAGATGGTTGAGCACTGTGTTGTTGATCTGGAAATATCAGTAATTGCACAACGCAACCATATGGAGTTTTTGCCTAAGGATAGAATTGGAGATCAATTACGGACTCCTTTAGTACTGGTGAGGACGATCCTTGATGTAATTTCAGGTTGAAGGAGTATGAAGGTTAGCTTTTTTTGAACTGTAGTAAAGAAGAAAAAAGATAAGGCATAGGATAATAGTAGAATAAAAGAGTAAGTGAGGAAGGAGAAAACATATATCTTGAAGAAATATTAGTAGTATCACATTTTGTTCATATCAATAAGACTTTATACACACCATGATATGACTTTAAAAATATTTAGCTCTTAGTATCGTTATTGAGGACTTTCAGGATACGGTTCATTTTGAGCGGGAACCATGTTAATTCATGTAAAGAGTGCTTGATACAAAATATTCTTTGCATTGGTTTTTCTGTATGCCTCTTTCCTTTGCATTGTTGCCTTCTCTTTATTGGATTGACCGTGAGAATCAGATAATATGACCAGTTCTGAGGACTAGGTAGGTGGTGAAAATAACATAATTGATTCTACTAAATTAAAATAAACCTTATTACCTTATAAGTTCACACATTTTTCTTGTTGAATCAACCGGAAAGGGAACTGAGACAGTATTTTGAGAATTTCCAGATTATATTCAATGCACTTAAAAGTTATAAAGCAGTTTAGTTGTCCAGGTTTCTTTAAAATTTACACCTCCTTTCCCACTTACAGGATGTTGATGGTCCAGAGTCAGCATTGACGAAACTCTTTGCATCTGCTAGAAACAATGGTGCACGTTTGACTGAATTTGGTTCTCTGGCTCATTGTATGCATAATCTTCCTTCAGAAGGACAGATTCTGGTATTCTTTCATGTGATCTCGAACCTGTTTTTCATTAGTTTTACGAAATTTCTTTCACCTGTAAGTGTATATTCCACCTGTTTTAGGCAACTGCTACAGAGTTTCAGAACCTTCTCGTTGCTGGTAGAAGAAAGGAGGCTCTCCAATATGCACAAGAAGGTCAATTTTGGGGGCCTGCTCTTGTGCTTGCGGGACAGCTGGGAAAGAAGGTTTGTGCCATCATTCAATGCTCCTTGTTCCATCTCCGTGTCCTTATAGTTCTGTTTATTTATTGTGGGAATAGAGCCTATTAGTTTTCATTTGCAAACCAATAACTTCTTTTTCCCTCCATTTTGATCTGGCTGTTTGATGCAGTTTTATGTTGACACGGTGAGAAAAATGGCACAATGCCAGTTTGTCTGCGGTTCTCCTTTGCGAACATTATGCCTGCTGATTGCCGGGCAACCTGCAGATGTGTTTTCTGTGGAGAACCCTGCTGACAGCAGCTTTGGTTCTGCAGATGTACCTCATGGCTTAACCAAGGTGATTCATCTGCATGTAACGTGACTGTTCATTCTCAGATTACTACCTAAAGGTTTTGCTTCATGCGCATGCACAAGAGGGAAAATCCTTCGCAGTCAAAGAAATATCTGGGTTCTCAACTAAGAATCATCTGTTCATATTGATCTAAACATAAAAAATGAAGTGATTTTGATTTTTCTTGATATGCATTAGGTGACCACAATGAAGTTGAGAATCCAAAACTTTTGATATGAACTGAGCACTTTCAGGCCCTTGCAGGCCATTTTTTTTGGCTCAAGACGTCATAGGCCTTTGATTTAAACAACTTCATACTTGCAATCATCCATTTGGGTACTTGATACTAAGAAGAAAACTGAAAAGAAAATAAACGTGTAGTTTTGCCATAGAACATTGCGAATTTGTGACGCAAGGCTATTGTTAGACTTGGACTCTTGATGATCTCAATTTCTTTCCTCTGGATGATCCAACCTGCATATCAGCATCAATTTTTTGTACATCTGTGTTAATTTTTTTCTTTGGAAAAATTGAACAAGGATTTGATACCAATCTGTAGATCTCTAATATGGATTTAAAATTTTTAGTGAATAATAATTTATGGAGCTTTCTTGACATCCCTATCATGATCGTCTATGTATTTAATAGGATAATCTAGCTTGATGATGACATTTTGAGTAGTGCTACATAACTTGAGCTTTTTAACACAAATCTAACTAAAAAGTAAAAGCAACATGGTTAACCTAAGGATGTGAGACGCGTTGGCACCACTTCGCATGCCATTGAGCATCAACTGCAATTTTATATCTCATTTAAGATCAAAGATATATTACTAATATAAATATTTAGATATATTATTAAAAAAGTTTAAATAAAAGTATTATCTAATCATTGTATTTAAATTCAATTTGTTAAAATATAGTTAGAAATGTTAAATGTTTAGGGAGTAACGATGATTACAATTATATATCTATGTAAACTTTTCTTTTCCATCATTAAAAACCTAAATTAAGTTAAACATAAATTATATAAACTAGAGAGAAGGGACTGTATCTGACTTCAATATTGCAATGTTGGCTGATATGTCAATCCAGATCAAAATTTCTGTAGACTTCTATGAAAAGAGAGTTTTCCTTGAGCTGTATTGAGTCACCCGGAAACTTGAGAATGTTTTCTGATGTCACATTTTTCCCATTTCTTTCCACCAATAAATCTCTTTTGATTTCTAAATGACATAGGTTCTGGCAAAAGGCATGCTAGATGACTGGGAAGAGAATCTGGCAATAATAACCGCAAACAGAACAAAGGACGATGAATTTGTGATTATTCATCTTGGAGATTGTCTCTTAAAAGAGAGAGGAGAGGTTTGTGACATCCTGCTTCCTGCATAGCCGTCTTTGAGTATCATACATCTAAATGGAAGTATTTGATACAGGTTATTGCTGCACATACCTGCTACTTGGTTGCTGAAGCAAATTTCGAATCATACTCTGATAGTGCAAGACTTTGCCTCATTGGTGCAGACCATTGGAAGTGTCCTCGGACATATGCAAGCCCTGAAGCTATCCAGGTTCTGCCACTTAACTCTTTAAGATTTTCGTTCTCAGAAATTGGAAACTAAAAGAATGTGTACGCTTCTTACTCTCTCTTGTATAAATAAATAAATAAATGCATAAACTAATACATACATTCATGCACACATATCAGTCTGTATGTGTGTGCGCGAGGATATTGCATATGAGCTACCTCCTCATTTAGCAAAATGAGCTATCAAGAGAGAGCATTGGATGTGACTAACAAGATGTGCCTCACCGCTGGCTTATCTCTTCGTAGCTCATTTAGTAAAATTGCCACCTCAAACCAATTTCTTTTCTATATGTGTACGTGTGTGTATACTCTCGGCGTCTCGCATGTGTATAATTCACATGTCGGCAATGCAACTTTTTTACTATTTATATACTAAAACAATTGGGTTTACCAGTAAAGAAAGTCTTGTCATAGCTATAGTAAATATACTTATATATTCTTATTTTTTTCCCAAAATCTTCCTAAAAGCCAAGCAGTGCATTTGGTTAGCGTACTTGGACTCATTGCACCGCTTGGAAGTTCGATTCCTCCCTTTGTCACATTAATTATTTTTAGTGTGTGTGTACTTTTACCTATTAACCCAAGTTGTAACAAAATTTACTTTAAAGCCCAAATGGAGTTCCTCTATATGGAATCATTGTATAATATAAAAAGGGTTATTTAGATATTAGTCCCTCAACTATTCCATAATCATATTTGCATCTCAAATCTTTGAAATTGGTCATTAGCCCCTTACATCTTAAGGGGTCTTGCAATTTGATCCCTCGATGACAAAGAAAACTCCCCAATTAATGTTTTTTTGAAGTGTTATTTGCAATTTGGCATTGTAAAGTTTCACACCATTTTATTAACTATGCTACCCCAAATTTTTCTGACCCTTTGATACCCCAAAGTTTACAACTTTTTAACTTTGATACCTCAAAAATTTGTTTGACACTTAGATCCCATAAAATTTACACCTTTGTTACTTTCACACTCCAAAGTTCCCACATTTTAAAACTTTGACCTCAAAGTTTACACTTTTTTTTTAACTTTGATACCCCGAGTTTGTAGTATCAAAGTATCAAAATAAAAACTTTGGGTATCAAAAATAAAAATGTCAAAAAACAAAAGTTTAAAATGTCAAAAACAAATTTTTAGGATATCAAAGTTAAAAATGTCAAAAACAATGTCATAACAAAGTGTCAGAGAAAAACTTTAAGGTATCAAAGTTAAAATTTGTGTAGCTTTAAGGTATCAAAGTGTTTAAATTTTTTTTGGATACTAAAATCCAAAAGGCGTAAACTTCAAGGTACCAAATTACAAATAACCCTTTTTGGACAAGATGGATTTTGGGAGGGAAAAAATAATCAAGGGGTATTTTGGTCCTTGAAGGACCAAATTGCATGACTCTTTAGGATATGACAGACTAATAATCAATTATTGAGATTTGAGGGCCTAATACTAAATAACCCTAAAATCCATTAATTTTTTGTCTTTTTACTAATATCATGGTCCTAAGAACTATAAATTGATTTTTTTGTGAATAAACCAGAAGTTTTTTTACCTTGACTTATTTTTGAACTCAAACATTTTCAAAATAAGATGTTGAAAAAATTAGGATTAGCGAAGTTAAAGATGCTCTAAAGAAAATGAAAATTGGAAGAGCCGTAGGGCCAGACGGTATCCCTATTGAAGTTTAGAGATGTCTTGGAGATATGAGTTTAGGATGATTAACTAAATTATTTAATAAGATTATCGAGACGAGGAGAATGCCTGATGAGGGAGGATTAGTACTTTGATACCGATATATAAGAATAACAGAGATATGCAAACTGCAAAATTGTTCGAATTATCGTGGTATAAAACTCATGAGTCATACTATGAAACTTTGAGAGATGGTAATTGAGCAAAGACTAAGAAAGGAGACAAGTATATCTGAAAATCAATGTGATTTTATGTCCGGGAGATCAACTACGGAACCTATACATATTTTGAGAAGATTAATGGAGAAATATAGAGAGAAGAGAAAGGATCTATATATGATTTTCATTGATCTAGAAAAAGCTTATGATAGAGTGTCTAGAGAGGTACTGTGGTGGGTTTCAGAAAAGAAACACATATCTAGTTTATATATTGATGTGATTAAAGATATGTATGATAGAGTGACAACTAGAGTGCGAACTAATGAAGGAGAGACTAAGTTATTTTCTATTATCATAGGTTGACACTAAGGGTCAGCCTTAAGCCCTTATCTTTTTTGCATTAGTTATATACCAACTTACTGGGCATATTCAGGATGAAATCCCATGATGTATGATATTTGCAGATGATATAGTGTTAGTTGACAAAACTAGAAAAGATATAATTTCTAAAGTAGAAAGATGGAGACAAGCTCTGAATCTAAAGGTTTTAGAATTAGTAGAACAAAAAATAGAATATATGGAGTGCAGTTTTAGTAAAACTAAAAAAATAAAAGTGCCTATAGTGCATATTGATGGTCAAGAAATACCTAAAAGTAATCATTTTCGCTATTTAGGATTAATCATTGGGCATGATGGTGAGATAGAGAATGATGCTGTACATCGAATCAAATCCGGTTGGTTGAAATGGACACTCGAGAATCTTATGTGATCGTAAAATACAAATAAAACTAAAGGGAAAATTCTATAGAACGTTATAAGACCAACTATGCTCTATCGGTTCGAGTGTTGGGTAATTAAAAAAAATGTGCAAGCAGAAATGAGAATGTTGCGATGGTCTTATGGGTATACATTAAAAGATAAGATAAGAAATGAGTGCATCCGTAATAAATTAGAGGTTGCTCCTATTGAGGACAAAATGAGAGAGAAGATTACGATGGTTTGGTCATATACAACGGAGACCTTTTAGTGCACCGGTTAGGAAAAGTGATAATATTATAATTAATGGGGTTAGGAGATCTTGAGGTAGACTCAAAAGGACTTTATTAGAGGCAGTTAGGAAGTGTATGATTATGACTAACTTAACGGAGATGACCCATAATAGAATGGAATGGAAGAATATGATTCGTGTAACCGACTCCAAACATTTAGGATAAAGGCTTTGTTGTTGTTGTTGTTGTACATTTTCAAAATAAGATGTTTTGCATATGGACCCAAAGTTTTACCACCATTTATTTTTAAACCCACCAACTTCCAAAATCACTCTTACACAAAATACTCTACCAAACTAATCTAAAACTAATTTGTATTTCAATAACTTGGTATATAGGGTTAACTTCCATGTAACTTACAATGTATTTGTTCTAAGTGGTTATATTCTGTATATTTTAAACCCAATGTTTAAACCTTTTTTTTTGTTTTTGTTTTTTTCACGTTAATGCTGCTGGTCAGTTTTACTCATTAAATCCTAAAAGAAACAAATTTTTGACTTAGGGTTTGAATGCTATTTTCAGTATTATTGTACTGCAAGCAGCACACATGGATTTGGTGTTGTAATCAGTAGACTTGCAGTAGGTAACTATAATTCACATGATGTAATTGAACATCCTGATACCAAGATACATTATTGCCAGTAACCCACTCTAGCACAGGTCATTACATCCTGGATACCTCTTACAACAATGTGGCTCGCCATCAGTAAGATTCTCCTTACATACTCGTTTGATCCTTAATTGTGCCTAGGGTCGTCACTGGTTGGATAATTGCCTTTTCTTTTCTTGGTTTTCTTTTTCTATTTCCATGAGAATGTGTGCATGCATGTTGTTTGGGTAGGGGTCTCTCACTCACTCTTTGACGTTCTTTGTGTGTTTTGGGGTTGGGGGTGTGCAGATAGGATGTTGCAGCTTAAATTTAGCCTATCCATTTCTCTTCCTAGCCTGTGGTTTATTCTTTATATGAACTTGTACATATATGGGTCTTTATATATTGTTGCCATGTGTTATATCTTCTCTGTTTGAACATATAATTCAGAGTTGGCTATATATTGGAATGTCAATTATGCGAACCTTGCTGCTGATGTTAGAAAATTGTGTAACCAATCAGTTATCACACTCCGTACTCCTATTCAATGTTTTAAAAAGCTCTAGCCTAGACTCCTGCCTAGGCCTAGGCCGTACCTAGGCCACCTTGGCTCCACCCACCTAGGTCTTGACAGAGCCTAAGGGAGCGGAGATGCTTACGCGGGTTGCACTACTAGGTCTTGGTCGTGATTTCCTCTATTGCTGTCTCCAAGTCTTCTAACCTCCTATGAACTCCTCAGTCCTCCTCCATTGATAATGAACACCTCCTCCGACTCCTGTGACCTTCAACAAAATCTCCCCTGCCACCGCTAAAACAAGAAGGAAAAAAATCCTCATAGGCCTATCGCCTAGGCCCTAGGCGCCAGTTTGGCACCCAGCGGTGCATTACACTTTAGATAACGTTGATTCTAACTAAAAAAAATAAAAATAGGAAAATGCCTAGGCCCTGTCTAGGCTCCCGTCTAGGCCACCTAGCATTCTGTAACCTTGTTCATATTTTTTTATATTTATATTTTCATGCTTATTTTGCTTGAGATACTATTCCAGTACTGATTTACCTCTGATAAATTACTTCCACAGAGGACAGAATTGTATGAATATTCTAAGGTACTTGGCAATTCACAGTTTGTCCTGCTGCCTTTCCAGCCATATAAGTTAATATATGCTTACATGCTAGCTGAAGTCGGGAAAGTTTCAGAGTCATTAAGGTGAGCAATAGATTGTTTTCTTCTTCTGCAATTATTTTTCCCTAATTTTTTGTCACTGTTAATTCAGGTATTGTCAATCATCATCAAAGTTGCTGAAAAATTCCAGCCATGTTCCTGAAGTAGAATTGTGGAAAAGTTTATTCTCATCCTTGGAGGAGAGATTACGAACCCATCAGCAGGTATTGTAATATAATTCTTACCTACTGTTGTTTACATACTTGCCCATCTACTTTTGCTGCTCGTCTTATTTTATATTTCTCTTTACTCTCCCAGGGTGGGTACAGCTCAAACTTGGCCCCCGCAAAACTTGTGGGTAAATTATTCACCTCTATTGATCGCTCAATTCACCGCATGATTGGTGCACCGCCAACAGCATCCCTTCCGCCAATGCCTCGAACCGGTCCTAACAGTAAAGATACCTTTTCCACACCCCAAAAAGTAACAAGTAGTCAGTCAACAATGGCAATGTCATCATTGTTGCCATCACCATCAGTGGAGACCACAAGTGAGTGGGCAAATGATGGCAGTCGGAAATCTATGCACAACAGAAGCACATCAGAGCCAGACTTTGGGAGAAGCCTTAAACAGGTAACTGTATTTATTTTATTTATGAAACAGAGAGGGGAAAAGAAAAAAAGAAACAGTTCTTCCAGGCTCACAGTGCACGTTTGTGCATGATAGTTTAATGTAAAATATGGCTCTTAACTGAGCTGAACTGAGAGAAAATATCATGTTGTTGCTTTCAAGAACTTGTTTTTTATCCTTCTCTTGTTATTTCTTGTGAATCTAATTTCTGAGTCCCAGCAAAAAAGAACTTGAAGTGGTTTTGCTGATTTCATGCAGAATCCATCACAGGATGGAGGCTCGTTCGATGCACAAAGTAAATCATGTGGCCCACCTTCAAGGATTGGGCGCATTGGCTCAACACTCTTTCAGAAGACCATAGGTTGGGTTTCAAGATCTCATCAGGTATTTCTTCTAGCTTCATTTGTTACTTTCAACTAGTTTTTTTCTTCTTCTTTACTTAACCTTTATACAATGTGGCTTTAGGCAAAGCTGGGCGAAAGCAACAAATTCTATTATGACGAGAAACTTAAGAGATGGGTGGAGGAAGGTGCTGAACCTCCTGCTGAGGAAGTGGCGCTACCTCCGCCTCCCACGACAACAGTGTTCCAGAATGGTACATCAGATTACAACAGTGCCTTCAAGTACCAATGTTCTACTGTCGACGGAGGGTCAGAAGCAAAACCCTTGGGTATACCACCTATTTCTGCAGAAGCTAACTTGAGAATCCCACCCATTCCACCCAGCCAAAATCAGTTCTCAGCTCATGGCAGAGGTGTCCGGTCGAGGTATAAACTTATGTCTTGTGCTTTGCTCTCATGATTGATTCCTTTTAACCTATTTACCACCTAATCTATCCTATTTGCAGATTTACCTGATAACTTCTAACTATTTGCTAATTTACCCAACATATTCTGGGATTTAATCAAACTGCCCCTCTAATTTTCTGTTGGGGAATATTTTGGTCAATACCTGATTCTGTTAAAATACTTATTGTTTTAGAGCGACTCATCTACCGTGGGCTAAATTTGGGAGGGAGGATAATGGGGTGAGATGAGAGAGATTTTCCTATTCATACCTAAAAAATGTAGGGGTAAGTTAGCAAATAGTCAAATTTGGGGGCTAAGTATGCAAATAGGATAAATTTGAGGGGTAATGGATATATATGCTAGAATGTCTTCATGATTATATTTTTAGGTCTAGACAATACCTATCAACTATTCCTTTTTGTTCAGATATGTTGATACATTCAACAAAGGTGGTACTGGTGGTAGTGGTGGGGCATTAACAAATTCTTTCCAATCACCAACCACTCCAGTGAAGCCAGCAATTGGTGCCAAGTTCTTTGTGCCTATGGCACCTGCACCGTCAGATGAACAGAAAAGCGATTCAATAGGAGAATCAATCCCAGAACCCACCACCAGCAGTGAACCTTCTACATCAGTTTCAAAAGAAGCAACTTTCTCATCACCACCCTCAGCATTGTCATCATCACCATCACTATCATCCTTGCAACGGTTTCCAAGCATGAACAATATTACCCCTACTCGTAGTAGCAATGGCCCCTTCTCTCGCACAAGAGCAGCATCGTGGAGTGGAACTTATTCTGAAGCAAACAATCACAAACTAGCTGGGCAATTTGGTGGTTCACCACCTACATTTTTGCCTCAGAATCCACCATCCACTCGATCAAGTAGTAGCTCATCACTGCAGCTTAATGGAGGTGAACTTCAAGAGGTTGAGCTCTGACCCCTACATTAAATTATGGAAATATAACAGTTTGCTTCTGACGCAATATCATGTAGACCTACTCCTTTGGAGAAGAACGGCTCGCTGCATCACAGTTTGGCTTTGAAGAAAGTATCATGAAAATCTATTCAAGATGAAATGTCACTTGCCAAAATACTACAGTTTGGGCTTGGATACCTTGGTTATGTTCCTTAATGTCAAGTTGGTGTCCTTTTGACATGAAATCATGTTGGCACCATTTTACAGATAATTTGTTGATTTATTTATAAATACAAGAAGTCCCATATTATTTTGAATGGGACATACGAAGAGTTTTGGGGGAAAATGAGCTACCCTCGCCCTTTTGAAAGAGTCACAAATAATTGTTTTACACCTCTCAAAGAAATATGATATTGGTGCATTTTGAAGACTTTCATGATAGAGATTCAAACATTCAGAGCATGCTCTCTCCTTTATTTAGTGATAACAATTTCATTTATATATTTTTGTGATATTAAATATACTAACAGGGTTAACGGTTAGTTTCTACTTGAATATAAAAAAGTTGGAAAGCACCCTGTGTGAAATTCTTTTTAGATTTTTTTTTCATTTTGTTATGACTTGCTTATTGTCACGTTCCATCTGCAATGACGTTTGCGCCTCCAC
>JBAKGM010000001.1:15501802-15525911 GCA_037177215.1 Asparagus racemosus | reverse complement strand
ATCATATTTGTGAACAACTTTCAACATCTAGTTGGAGAAATAAATAAACGCAACCTATACTTATAGGAAAGAATATCATGCACAGATACAACGATGTTTGTGACTTAAATATTTATAATACATAGAGAAAACTAAATAAATATAAAATCAATCGTACAAATGCAAACTTTGGAATTGTTCATCTCAGGAAAACGCAGCAAGAATGAACAAAACAAAACATGCAAACATGCATGGAATAAGGATTAAGTAAAGTGGGAATTGTGCAAAGGATTATGAGTGAATTTCACACTTTATTTACTTTTCTGCTTTTCTTCTTCAGGAGAGTAATCTGCTTCCTTTTAGTTAGCATTGAGTCCATGAATTACTTCGTCCAGTGACATTTATGTTTTAAGCAACATCAAATGTTTAGTTTCAACGAGACCTCAGACTTTGGAAACTTGAAACAGCTATTTGCCATAATACCAAAAACTCAATGTTTGATTTCAAGGACACCAGTCTTCTTTTTGCTACAAGGAGCAAATTCAGTCCCTTATACCATCCAAATGGCTAGAACGAAAGAAGAGGACAATTGGTCCAGTCGATTGAAACTTGCATTTTTTTTTGGTTGCGCATTTATTATAATATGTATCACACTAATCAAGTTATGTAGACGTATGTGATTATTATACTATGTGGCCAATTTAGGCGGGAAAAAGGAGGATTTATTGCCATGTGGAATAAAAGTAGCAAGTGTTTTAATATAATAGTACAGATAATATAAAATAGCATGTTCATTTCACTATCCCAATATAGGGAGATCTCACCTTATCATATGTTGATGCTACTATTCAATTCAAACATGCAAGCATTATTTCCATCTGCCTCAATGATTCTCTCCAGAAGACAATCAAGTAAACAGGAGTTGCGGTAACAAAGTCCAAGCAACCCTGACACGAATTAGGATCAGGATGGGAAAAGTTTGATATCTCTGAGGTTAACTGGAGCTTAGCTAAGTCAAGATTTTCAATCATTTACCGGCTTTGGCATTAAACTATTTTCTGTATTGACACACCCAAGTTGCAACCTTATCAACTAGCCTCTTATGTTAATGCCCTTCCTTCTGATACTGTCCTTGGCTAGTAAACTAAAATATTCATAAATGATTTGACAATATCTAATCATTTTGGAGCTTTGAAGAATTCAAATCAAACTCCAATACTCCATACAACCCTATTTCAATGGTAAATTGTTGGATAATAATGATATTGAATGTTATACGACTGAAAACAACTTAAAACCCCAAAAAGTATTAAAAGGAAGAGAAATTTTGGTGCTCAATCAAAGAAAAAAAATCCACAAAGTGGTCAAACAAAACACTCAGATGGGAAATAAAAAACACGCAGATGGGATCCACACCTCTAAATGCAATGAACTTGAGAGAAAATGCAGGAATTGCAAATTGGAATGTGGATATAAGGAACAACCAACTCGTCACAGATTTGACTGTAACTTAATCTCTTTGAAATAAGCTTACCTGTTACTAAGACCTACACTATACAACAAACCTTATTTTTTATGTCCCCCATATCAAGAAAACTTATGAATTCATACCTCTAAGTCGTTTTGCTTGCTGAACTTGGGACAGATTTAAAACTTGCCCATGAAAAATTTCTACAACACATTTGAAATTATAATTCAAAGACGTATGGAAAGGTGCAATACCCTCAATACAGGTCTCTTATATCTAGCAGACATATGAACTCCTACCTTCACTTACTCTAAAATCATTTTAGCTTGTGGACTTGACGAAACTTGACAACCAAAAGGATCTTCAAAGGTTCAAACTTCTTTTTGGAGTCCTAGGAGCACCAAAACCTAGGCGTAATTCAAATCTCTAATACACCCACATTGACTCCCCATTTAGAAAATGTGGGGGCTATACATACGACAACGCGACCAAATTAGCTATCAATTAAGACAATGGCACCCAATGGACCGTAACAGCTTTCACCAAAATTTAAACTTGGAACCCTGCAAATAACTTTCTCCAGACACATCATCAAGAAACAACTAATATCAAAAGAAGCGGTCTTTACCTTCTACACAAGCGCTGGCTTCGCTCGGAAGCTTCGCTACAAGCCGGGCTGACGCAATTGCGCTGTGAACCGGAAGCATCGAGCTCAAGGCCAGCAATTCTCTTTGAAATCTTCAATCAATAACTAAAAACACTCAGAAAAACAATAGATAATTCAACAAATGTTAATCAAGATATTTTTACCTAATTCGGGATGGGGCTTGGAATATAGGGATCAGGATTCGCGAAGGGAGATGATACGACGACGACGACGACGACGACAAGAGCGAGGGAAGACGACGAAGCGTCGCTCTCCGAGCGAGAGAAGAAGCTGCAGTTGCAGCCATTTTTCGAAGAGGAGAGAGCGAGGTTGAAAGAAAAGATAGAATTAAGTCTCAGAAATCTAAAACCCTAGTTCTACAACTAAACCCTCGGTCCCTCGGGATCGGCAGTGAGTTTACAGAAAGGCCCTTTAGAATAGACATTTTGCAGGAAAGAAGTAAGGATTTCCACAGGGGTTAATTGCAGATAGACCCCTATCTTTTAGTCCAGGTGCGGATGGGCCCCCTTGTAATTCTATTTGCGTAGCTAGACATTTTTCACTTTCTAGTGTACATTCTAATTGTAGATAAATTCCTCTCAAATGTAATATTTTACAAAAATATTCTCTTATACCCTTATCAGTCAGTTAGCTAGGATGAAAATTTTACGACCAAAGATAATTTTGCTACATATAGAAATTAATTTTTGCTATGGGTAGATGAAAAGAGAGGATGGGAGTAACTAACCATTTGCCACTTTAATTAGGGGATGAGCTGCGGTTTGTGGGCTCATTTTTAAAAGAAATTTTTTTCAATATCCATTTTTGTTCAATGCGACTAGCAAGTGTGAGCCTCACCACGAATAAATTTATTGATATCTCACTTAGAAAATATGCTGCTATCTCATAGCTATTTTTTGTTTAACAAAAGGTATTTTTCTATACTTTTTTTAAGGTTAGAATCCAACTATTATTAGTAAACTGGATAAAAATATTAAGCAGATGTGATTAATTTATTGCATAAAAAATTTAAAATAATAAGTACCAGAAGTAAAAAAAATTAGTGGGACCAATTAAAAAAAGAACAATTTAAATGGCCAATATTAAAAATTTTTTTTTAAAAAGAAAACTCTTGAGATGTAAATAGGATGAAAGTTGCAAAAGCGTTGGCAAAAAAAACCCCTAGAGCCATTTTGAAGCCCGACGGCGTTGGAATTTTTAGAACCCAATTTTGCTCCTCCCTTTATTCGTTCGTTCACCGCAACGATGCCCAAGACAAAGATGAAGAAATCAAAGAGAAACATCGATGAAGTCGAAACCCCTCCAATTTCAACTCTCAATCCAAAACCCATAAAAAACGAAGATGAAGACGTCAGCCCTCTAACCTCTAATTCAAAGAGTAAGAAGAAGAAACACAAAAAGAATCACATCGAGCCATCAATGGACAAGTCCCCAGAGGTCTGCCCTTCTTTTGGACTTTGATGGGTCTTTCGATTTCTTCTCTTTTCTATTGATTTTCTTTCATGGGTTTTCTGTTATTTGATCTTTAAGTCTCTTTTTTATGCGTGCATTTTATTATGTGATGGTTGAATGCAGAAGAAAGAAGAAGGGAATGAGGCTTGCTATTTGCTCGGGCAGAAACATGATAGGCCGAATGAAGTAAAAATTTCTACTTCTTTCCCCTTCTTGTTTTATAGCGTGTACATATTGGTTTTGTTTAATTCTTCTTTTTTTATTTCAGAGAGACCCATTAAGGATTTTCTTCGAGACGTTATACCAGCAGCTACCTGACTGTGAATTGGCCGCAAAATGGTTAGATGTTTTAATTTTTATTTGTACAGTTTTTAGAATTTTATGATCTTGTATCAGAGTTCTACATCTGATTTTCACTTTCAAAGATGGCATGTTTGTTTCCTGCATCAGTATAATTCTCTAAGGTTTGTCATTGTCCTCAATAATCACCTCTTTTGTGGAGTTTGGTAACATAGAAAAGGAATAACATGTACATATGATTGTTATTAGTGTTTAATATGTGATTCCTATTCCTAACGTGATCGTTATCTCCAATGTTTCTGGAACTTGCATTAGTAATTCTGTGATTCTTATTGCTTTATTGGATGAGTAAGCAACGTCTAAGGTGGTAATACTATATACAGTTTCATTTTTTACCCATCGTTGGACTTGACATCAAGACTTGCAATAATCTTAATGCAAATCCAATGTTGGAGGGGGCATTGCAAGTTTACTATGAAAATGGTTGGTGTTATGTCCTCCCTATCTCCAGAGTAGTTATCCTCAAAATTGTATGTACCTTGGCGCTTGAAGAGTTATAGATACTTCTCCTGCATCTTATCCATCAACTCCCATGTTGCTTCAAATTCATGATGATTCTTCCACTAGACCTTCAGAATACCTGATGGTTTGTTTCTAAGTACTTTCTCCATTCATTCGACAATGTGGTTTCAGTGTTTCACATAAATAAAATTGTGGGTAAATTTCCCAAGACACCCTAAATTTTGCGGTGATTTGCACAAAACCTCCTTGGACTTTGAATAATGGAGCAAACCCCCTAAACTTTGAGGAGTTGCACAAAACCCCATGAACTTTTTATAAGTTCCACCTGGTGCTCAAAGAGTTACATTGCTTCTTTCTTCCAGCTTGTTTTGCTTGCTTTTCAAGATGGTTGTTCGACATTTACAATGTTAGATGAACTCGTTACGCTACAGTGATGAGAAATAAGTATTATATTGTATGGGAAGTTGAAAAATCTCATAAAAGAGGATTGTTGATTCATATAATTTATTTTTTAGTCCACAAAATATGACAACTAAGATATCATCAAGGATTAAGGGTTGTTTTTCCCTAATAAAAATGCGACTAACCATAGTTGCAATTTGCAGAAGATGGCTGTAGTTAGAGTTATAACTTCTTGTTTCATCATCCCTACAATGGCAAAAAGGAATCACTTTTTGTAAAATCAAGTTGCAACGAAATCCACCACAAATTATTTTGCAGAAGGTTTCTCATGTTTGTAGATGCAGTTGCCAAAAAACTGCTATTGCAGTGATTCAAATGGCTATATTTAGTGCAAATTTCAACTCCAATTAGTTAAAATTTTCCATGTGCCTAATAATACATTAAATCAACAATTCCCAACCCCTAGCTATTGAAGAAAACATCTTAAGGGCTTGACTCAAAGAATCTTGGTTACCAAGGTATTGCTGATGCAAGACATCTTGAAGATCAGATTAGTTAGGTTTTTTTTAGGATTTGGTTCTTTTTTTTAGTTGATATGTTAGGATATTTAGTTAGGAATTGTTATTTGGTTTTATCAATAAGTTAGGATATTTAGTTATGATTTTTGTTATCTTTTAGTTAAGAATTTGTTTGATTGAGCGGCGGATCCAAGATTTTTGAAAAATGGTGCCACTTCATAATTAATATTTAAAAAATTTATAAATGTCCTCAGCAAGTTATCATATTTAAAAAAGGTACATGATCACATCATTAGTAACAGTAGCAAGTACATTTTCCTCAACATATTGCAACAGTACAATTTTCTAAAAATGATTTGAATCGGTTTCAAACTCAAGCTATATAATGTATCAAGCTAATTAATTGATCTTTTAACAATATTTAGCTGAGGAATAAACGTTTGGAAGGGAATGCCATGTTAGCAAACACTTCAATGATTTTGAAGTTTCGAACAATCAAGACACTCATAAGTTCATATTGGATGAGACTTTAGCTAGAATTATAAAGTGGCCGATGTGTTTCTAACGTAAGCTTTAAAGTATTTACTTGACATCGCATAAGCAAGGAAACCATATATAGCGCCTCACCTTTTTTTATTTTTTTCACTTCAGATATTCAATCCCATTAAGATGTTAAGAGGTCCTGTGGCAAAGTGGTGTCATGTGACACCACTTTGCCCCATGTGGATCTGCTCCTGGTTTGATCTGATTAGGATTTTATTCTATAAATAATACTGTAATTCTTTGTTTGAAGGGGGAGAGAGTTTGAGAATGAAGATTATGGAAGTTTAGCATGTGTTGCTAGTAGGCATGTCACATGTGTGCCGAGGTGTGAAGCCAACGGGTATGAAGTTAAATTTGATTAGGTGTTGCATGTGAAACCAGCCTAACCTCAATTTATCTTTTGCTTGTTTTATTTAAGTTCTTTATATTTCAAATTCAGATTCAGAAAACAATTAGATCCTACCCAATCAGATTTAAATCAAAGGTGATCATCCTTCATTCCGCATCAATTGCCTAAGATGACATCATCTAAACTTGATTCAACAAAGACTTACTCTTAAGTCTTGGCATCCAAGTTTGTTGCTCGATGAAAAGAGCTAAAAGACTCGTCTCTTTCCCATTCCTAATATTAAAGAAGAAAGTACAAGTTGAAGAAAGGTTGGAAATTATAGAAGCAGCGTTGGTAGCAAAATGAAAGAGAAGAAAAAGAAGAAAGAACTGCAAGGAGTGGACAACAACGTGCAGTGGTGGAGCTGGGGGCCGAGGTGGCCATGGCTCCCACTAGATTTAGTCATAATTAGGAGTTATGATCCAATGACATAGGTTTAGTTATAGAATCGCAAAGGTTAGTTTAGTTACTCTTGTGCGTCTTAACTAAGTTATGATCCAATGATGTATATATGATGATTTATATTTTGCTACATTAGTAACATCTTAAAATCTCTTATTTTCCCCTTCGAATAATTAATGCTCATATATTTTCTCTCAGATAGCCTCCTTAAATTTTAGCTATTAAAATTTTAATCTTACGGTTTATAATATGATAGGAGAAGATTCTTTCTCCTTCTAAGAGGTTCTAAGAGGTGAACAGGCCGGCTACTGTGAGTGTTGGGCTAAGTTGTTGACCGTGGATGAGAAAGACTAAGTGGCTCAACTAATAAATTAGTTAATGCAATATTGGCTTATTTGGCTCATCTCCAATTAAATGAGAGCCTTCTTTTTTTTTCTTTCTTCATCACAGACTCAATTTCTAGGAATTGAACTCAATTGCGAACATCTCTAATGAGCTCATTTCTAGGATATTGTGGGTTTGCATTTTCATCAAAATTTTAGGATTCTATTATCTACATGATAATCAAATATTTCTTTTGTAAAACTTCTATTCCCAATTCTTCTTTCGCCTACTTACATATATGAAATTTTATTATATATTGTTATATCAATTAAGAGGATAGAAACTTCCACAACTCTAAAGTTGTGAAGAAGCCTAAAATTTTACTTGCAACAATAGTTACGCTAGGTGTAGAGTTACATTCAAGTGAACTTTGGAAATACCATGCTTTGTTTTGAAAATTTAGAAACTCCTGAAATATAAATAGAGCATGCTAGCTACAAGTGAATATAGCTTATAGAAGTAAAAAATAATAGAGTTAATAGGCATTAGTGCTTCATTTAATATTATTATATAGGATAATTTCAAGATTGATTTGGTAGAGTGGTATAGAGTTGACAATATTTAGACTGCCAAGAGGTGAGCAACCTTCCACCTCCCTGTTTTATTTTTAAATATTTTCAATACAAACCCAATTGAATGAATAAGTTATTATATAAATGAATAAGGTATGCTTACTAATGATGTTTGAAATTTTGGATCGGGTTCTTATATTTGTATTTTACTTTTCTTGATTTTCATACGCTTTTATTTCTAGACTATAATAAAGAATTTTATTATATTGATTTAGCATGCGGTTCTATGAAGAATGTGTATTTATCGATCATGCTCTTCTATTATAATGATTTAGCATATGGTTCTACAAAGAAAAGCATAGTTCTCGAGTACGCTCCTTGAGAAATATTATAAAAATAATGTCATATGAGTGGAGAGAATTTTGATTACCATAGTGTATATGAATATCCATTCTTTTCAGTTTGATCTATAAATCATAATTGATGTTTCTTAGCATGGAAATGGATTTTTTTAAGCAATATAGCCAATTTCACTGCTTTGTATTTATGTGAGTCACAAACATCATTTGGAAGTGTTAAAAACACTTAGAAGTCCACGATCTATGTTGCATTGGTAGAAATGCAATATGTAAATACAGTAACGAATGGGTATGTGGATATGGAAATTTTTGAAAATATGATGTGGACTTGATAATTAAGAAATATATTTGAAATTAATGTTTATATTTGTAATATAGATTTGAAATATTGTAATGGTTAAAAGATGTATAACACAGGTAAAAATAAAAATCCAAAGTTAAGAAAGTAGAATAACTATGAAAATTCATATATAAGACAAATGTGATTGTGAATCTACAATTCACGCGTTCGATGTTTTATCTCCTTAGTCTAGTCTCATATACATCTTTAATGGTCTTTTTTGTTGAGGATATATCATATATTCCTAGTTACAGACAACAATACTTAACAAATAGTTAAGTATTTAAGTATTAGATATATGTCAAATATGGTTGTCTTCTAATTGAAGTATGCGAAAGGGTAATTAGAGAAGATAATTAGCCCTCTCCATTTGGGACTTATTAATAGGATGAGATTTACAAAAAGATCTTTTCCTAACAAATGTGGGACCAAACATAGTATAATAACTCTCAACATAATACAATAACTTAGAACACTCCCTCTCAAGCTGAATATATATATCATACAATACCTAGCTTATTACAAATAAAATTCACTCGTGTTCTCCCAAGAGATTTTATGGGAATATTCTACAAGATGATACTCTGACAGTATGTGCTTGGCTCTAATGATTCATTTTTCTGTCTTCTCACGAATCAAGTGGCAATCAATCTTTGTGTTTTGTCTTCTCATGAAATATGAGGTTCTTAGCTATGTGTATAGCAGCCTTGTTGTCTCTACACAAGCTCATGGGACACTCATGGGGACCAATTTTCGTCAATCTAACCCAGCTTACAAATCAAATTTGTCATGGCTCGATACTCGAACTTAGCTATAGAATGAGAGACTACATTCTACTTATTCTTCCAATTAACTAGATTTTCTCTAAGAAATACATAATACCCAGTGGTCGCATTTGTCTGCTAGAGATCCTGTCCAATCCACATCTGAGAGAACATATCTAAATATCTTCTTCACGTTCTCCATGCAGATGTGTTGGGCGCCAAGGGAAATTGATTAACTACATTGATAGGAAATGCAATATCACGTCTAGTAATTGTCAAGGACTTTAGCTGCCATACAAGTCTCCTGTATTTTCAGTATTTGTCGATAGTTCCCCCTAATTTAGTAGTAGTTTGATCTTGTCATCTATATGTGAGTCAATATCCTTGCATTCTGACATCCCGACATTCAACAACATATCAAGCATATATTTTCTCTGAGATAAGATATTTCCCTTCTTCAATCTAGCTACCTTGATACTCAGAAAATATTTCAAGCGACTTACGCTGTCTACATCATCTCTAGTGATCACAATATCATCAACATATATTACCAGAAGGAGGGAAGCAGATTTGCATGGGGAATAAATGTTGGGTGAGGGGGCATATATGCTCAATGAGGGGCATGGTTTTTCTTTCTGTTGTTGCTATGGTTTACGGCAAGAAAAGAGTGGCGGCTGAATAAGGGGGAGGGGTCATCGAGCTAGGGGGCTTGGGCGGTGTGAAGGGAGGCATTGTCGAGGTCAAGGGGAGGCAGATCTGACAGAAGATGGCAGCAGGGAGGCTTGGCAAGGGTAGATCTAACTGGAGATGTGGCGAGGAGACTCGACATTGCTGGATCTAGTCGGAGAGGGCTGCGAGGAGGCTTGGATATCTCAGCGAGTGGAGAATTGGTGGTGGGGGCTAAGGTGGCAGCATTGGTTGTAGTGTTGTCAGGAGCGGTCTAGGGTTAGGGGATAGGCATGGAGGTGGGGAGGCAGCAGAGGAGGTGGTGAGGTGGTTGGGGTGGTGGGGGCGGCGGAAGGGTTAGGGTTTGGGTTTGAGAAACTTTATGGAGGATGAGTTGGCTTTGATGCCATGAGAAAGGTAATCAGAGAGGATAATTAGCCTTCTCCTCTTGGGTCTTATTAATAGAATGAGAATTACAAAAGGATTTGTCCCTAACCATTGTGGGACTAAACATAAAAACTGTCAAGAAAGTACATATGCAATATAATCATAATATATTCAAGGGATTAAGCCTATCATACTGTATTGAGTGTACCAAATTTGTGGCATTGGGAAAATAAGTAGCTTTTGACAAGTGAATGGCTCGACTCCAGGAATACAATTGTCCTTTGGGCACCCTATAATAGGTTATGGGTGCTCTCTTATTGAATGAATTTTCAGTGATTTATGCACAGTTTCATGGTACTAGACTAGAATGTGTAGTCTTAGTATCATGTCTAAGCATGTTTATGAAATTATGATAATGTGATTTTGTGATATATGACATGAAAATATTAGTTTCCACTCTAGACTAGATCCTCTTTTTACGTTTGTATGATTTTATATGTAATTGTCACCTTATGATGATTTTTCCCCCACGCACATTGATATGTTATATTAGAATTACAATAACCTATTTGGCACTATCTATCTACAAAATTATTGCCACCTTGTAATGCTTTCTTAATCCTCTGATAAGAGTTGTCTACTCATTGGGCTGTAACCTACCCGTTGCTCTCCAGCCTTTTCTAATAAAACTAGCTTGCAATATTTTGAGCTCAAGGAGTTGGTAGTCACTTGAGGAATTCCTCATTTGGTTTTTTACTGTTGAAATTTACACGTATGAGCCTATATGTTATAAGGGACAAGTTGGTTGACTATAACATGTAGCTTTATTTGTGTTATTCTAGTAGTAGAATAAGCTTTGAAACTTCTGATGTCATTAAAATTTTATTTCATAAACAATTTTTTATAGTTTTATTGAAGTGCACAACAAGCTTAAGACGTTCACTTTCCCTATTGTCGCACACCTCAAGCAATGAAACAATGCCAGGGGCAGAATAGGTGGTACTAGATATTATATTAATAGGTTGTTTTAACCTTTGTAAACATTCAACATAACTTTCCAAGCAAACAAATCAGAGTATCAAATGTCATGGAGTGAGTTTGGCCATTAGATGGCACCTCATTCAAACAAAATATCAGATTTATGACCAATTTGACACCAGGAAGTGTTGCTTCTGTTGAGCTTAGTCAATGATTAATTCTTTAAATTATTTGATTGATTCGTAAATGGCCTCTGTATTGGGCATCTACATTCTTTTCCCTTTGTTATTGATTGTGAATTAAATTTTCTTCATATACATGAGAATTGTTAGTCTGTAAGCTTAAATTTTTGACTAAATGGGTAGGTTTCCCGTTTCCATGTGGTTCTAAGCCCACATATGGAAGAGATGTTAATTATAAAGATTGCTTGATGCTGACATATCTTCTTAAGCTTTTGGACAAGGTGATTTTCACAGGTAGATAGCATGCATTTACACCACTCATTACTTCTTTGGATAAAAACGGAAAATATAAAGGATCTGTCTCTTATAACTAATATTATTTTCTTTCTGACTTCTGCCTTCTGAAAATGATAATTAGCTAGCAAAAACTACCCATCACTTTTGATAATCAGCTCTGCAAGTGATACTTGTTCACCTTCTCACCGTCTTATGGTATCTAAATTGCACCAAGTACCTCGTATAATCCCATATCTTGATGACATAGTCACATAGACATGGGTATTCGTTGATTCAATCCCAGAGCACAAAAATTAGCCTTCTAGATTTGGCTTATGCTTAATAACATGAATTTCTTGCTGTGATAAATATTTTAGTATACTAAAATATGAATTTCTTGTTGTGATAAATATTTTAGTATACTAAAATATTTTAATTTATATTACACCAGTTCATTCCTCAATGCCTAATATCAAACTTACACAATTTTTTAACATAAAACCTTTTAGGGTTAATTGCAAATAGACCTCCTAAATTATCACCCAATTGCTGATAGACACCCTGTAGTTCTACTGTTACAAAAAGACTCCTTGAATGATTTTTTGACTCTTTTACCCTCAGGAGGTCTATTCGTAAAAGACAAAACAATTATTTCTTTCTCTGAGGGCTAAAGAGTTTAAAAATTCACTTGCGGGGTCTATCTACAACAATAGAATTCCAAAGGGTCTATCCGCAATTGGAAGATGGTCCAGGGGTCTATCCTCAATTAACTAATTTACTTATATAGAAGGAGATTTAGCCATCAAGTCTATAATTGGTAAGCATAATTGCTATTCTGAAAATATTTACATAATTACATTTGGCATTGTGGAACATCCAAGGATATGATCCATGTATAAACCATGTAGTGTCTTGGTTTTTAATCATTATGATTTGATAATTGTGCTCCATATGGTTCAATTTGGCAGACGGTATGGTTTAATGTAGGACGATTTTGCCTGCTTTTAAGGTCTAAACTCTTGATATTATGAAATATCCAATGCGCCACTCAGCCACTCACCTGCTGTTTGTAAACTTCTCAAAGTATCCTATGCATAGTGTAAGTTCATAGCTAATACTTGTAAATATACAGTGGAAACAAGTTTAAAACATGCAAATTGGAACCAATTTAGCGGTGATACTTTCCCATTAGTTAAGATGTCATCAAATTGCAAAACACTGTGTATGAAAAATTAGTGAACAGCCGGAAATTGTTGAGCTTAAAAAATGCTGGCGAAGCTTGAACTTAGTAGCTTGATCTAATTCCTTATCTTCTTTAGGTCCTAATGTCACTAATAAGAGCATTCTGAATATCAGCAATACTAGTCTTTGTGTGGTAAATTATTGCTAGAAATGTTGAGGTTAGGGTAACCTGATCTACATTAAATCACATTTCAGTTTGTCGTACTAGTGATTGAATTTGTTTTTACTGACATTGACTTTCAGAAGCATCATCAATGTGCATTTATTTTCACCAAACCATCGCTTACAAGTTTATTCTGAGCTAATATTAGCCAAAAGTTCATACCAATGTTTGTACCATGTGTACTTTAAGCCAATAATCATCTAAATTAAATCCATCTCCACTTTCCAGCCTTGCTGAATTCATAATTCTCTTTCAGCATCGAGTCTTTAAACTCAAAAGTGTATTAATTGCCTATGATGTACAATGATTGGTAGAAGCTTATATGATATGTACTGCCGATGGTCAACTATCAAAGCATAAAAGATTGGTATTGTTTGTTCCTTCAGAAAATGTAATAAATATGAGATAATGATTCCCTAGAACATATATTCATGCTTATGCTTGGTGAGCACATCTTGTACTTAACAATCTAGCTAGTCCTTGGGTTATAGCAGTAGTAAAGTTCAGGTTGTATTTCCTGCGTAATTCGGTGATAATATTTTATCGGTTTAGGAAACTTCCACCTAGATTCTCTCTTAGTTTATAATCTTTTTTAGAATGATTACCCGGCCTTACATTTAGAATTGACTATAAAATGCATAGTAAATGTTTAGTGCCTAGGAAAAGGATATACTGAATGGGATATTTCATAGATGAATTCGTCAATACACGCGCATAATAGGCAAATTGACTAATTATTGTTATTAGCTTAAAGATAAAACTGAAAGATCTTATAAAATGTTATCTAATTGACTAATTTTTGTTTTCAGCTCAAGTCTGAAACTTGCGTAGACTTGATCAAACTTTGGGTCCAGTTATTCATAAAATGGGCTTCTTCATGAGTGGAACTTGCAACTTACCTGATGTGACGCAAACGAGTATATGGAGAGAGACACGACATGAACATGTATACATCCTACAGTATGACCATATATCAATCTTGTGCAAGTTTTCATACACATAATATGTTAATAATTTGAGGTCAGGTCACAGTGTCAGTCCTAATAAAGTTCTGTTAAATATGGATTTAAGTAGACTACAAGCTCAATTGTTTGTTGATATTATGAGCACTATTCTCAGCTATGTCCAACTAAATCTGATTCTAAAGTTTCCTGGGCCCTGCCAACACTAAATAGGATGCTCTTGGAAATTATTAACTTTAACAGAAGGACTGCAATGATAATGCCATTAACGGTCTAATTTCTGAAACAAATAAATTTAAATTATGCTGCCTCCTGCATCTTATAATTTCGCACTCGACATAATTCTAGTGATTCTTGCTATTTGCAGGATGATGGAATGGGGATTGCTTCCAGAAGAGGTTTTTAAGAAAACAACGATTGTTTCAAGAAGAAAAACAGATAAGGGATCTTCAACCACAAACAAGAAAAGGAAGAAGAGAAATATCAGTAACAGTTCTGAGGATGACTTCATCTTATCTGAGAAAAAGAAGAAGAAGCAGAAGAAGAAGAAGCAGAAGAAAGTTTCTTCCAGTTAATTCAATCATTTGACAGCCTGTTTCTGTTCATGAATCTTTTACTTTTCTACACCAAGGCTGTGTAGATTACTCTCTATCTTAGACACCGAGAATTTTCAGGGATTTGAAGGAGTCATTGACAGCTCGAAAAATGTGTGATTACTAATTCCATTAATTAAAATTTCACAAAAAGAACTTTGAGAGGCTTCACGCAAACCCACCTAGATTTAATAAATTAGAGAAAATTGCCGAAGAACTTATTTCACTAAAATACTGTATCTGACAATGGTTAGTTTAAGACGTCATGTGTTTTGCGTGTGATATGTTTTGGACATATTCTGAAGAAAGTTGAATTTTGAAAAAAGTGGAAGAATGGATTTCGAGGCGATCAATGAAGAATTTTGAGGTTTTTGGAGAGATTGAGAAGACGGTGAGAATGTGAAAATTGCAGAAGCTTGTTCAAGAAGATAGTAGTGAGGTAGTTTAGACCTTTTTATCTTTCATATAATGTCATTTGTGACAATTTACAATAGTTCAGAGGGATACGTATAATTGTTGAAGTTCGTGAAATCAAATTTTGTAAAGTTTAGTGGGGGTTTTCTCCAAAAATCAGAAAGTTTTGGGGTTTTGTACTGCAAACTGTGAAGCGGAATTTTATTTCCAGAATGCTGCCAAGAAATTTTCACGTGGTTGAAATCCACCTGCTCAGAAAGTGAGGAGCTCATACTTGTATTAAGGAATGAGGTCATATGAGCGGTTGTTGATGTATTAAATAAGCCTAAATTATGCACTGCCCTGATCAAAGTGAGTAGTCCTAGTGGGAACACATTAATGCTGCACTTTGGATTGGACGGGGGAGTCTGAAACGAGCATTTTATATAAGCAAATGTTCTTTTTGTTTGCTTATGAACTATGATGAGTGTTTTCACTCTTTTTTAAACATTCCTTTCTTTTCTCTTTTTTCATCTTTTTTTTAAAAAAAGTTTTGATGTTTGGCGATGAATTAAAAAAGGACTTCAATGGTAAAGCTAGTTTGTAAAAACCAGATTTTGTAGCTTTCTCTGACACAGAAGTGGGAATCAAACACTGTATTATTTTGTTTTTCTCTCCTGTTTTTGTCTTGTAAACTCTTTCCCAAATCTGACTTCAACAACAAAAAAAAAAGATCTTTTTTTTCATTTCTCCCTAAAAAAAATATCTGAACTTCCTCCCTTATATGTTTATTCTTATCCCAGAGATTTTCCAATAGACTATTTTAATATTCAGGGTTGTTATAAGCACTTCCTAATTACTAAGTGTCATAGTGTGTATGATTGTTTTCAATATATCTTAATCTTTTCTAAAGCGGAATATAGAATATGAGTGCCACCTTATTTATCAAATAAGATATCACTAGATAGAGTTGATGAGATCTACCTACTCTCATGCCACCCCATGACTCGTAAAGTGCACTTTTAGATACACTTTGATTAAGCAGAAGTGGTCATGTAATCTCTTGTATTAAATGATGTATCATTAATGTGTCACGCATTTAGACTATTATAGTCTAATCAATATATCAAGATTATACCTAATGACTTATATGTGTGTCACGTTAGCTCTCACTAACAAACATTATAGAGGCAACACCACGCGTCCAAATCTACCCAAAGCTAAATTATTATTCATATTTTTTTAATAAATAAATAAAACAATGCCCAGCGCACCCTAGACAAAACAAATGCCCATGTGGTTAGCACGTGTCCTTGTGGTTGCTGCAGGGAAAAGTAACAGTGCAACTGATGCGTTGTATTCTAATATTTTGGAGGAAGCAACGGCGAAGAAATGATATTATAGTCCATTAAGAAAGGAGAAAGGAAACTACACAGGCTGGAGCCTGATATTGTGCTCTATTAAATATTCATGGGCATTGACTTACCGTTGTTATTATTAAGACACACCTAAGACTTTGATGCTTCAGTTTGCAATTTGATAGATTATTATCTTTTATTGCTTAAACCTTTTTTTTTTCTTTTTTTAATTTGTGGATTATAGACTCGATCCAGCGGTGACAGATCAAACCGTGTCACTTTGAGAATTAATACAAAGTTAGGAGCTACTAAGCTCGGTTGCTGGATTGTGGGAAACCACTGTGGCAGAAAACCCCACGGAGTGCCCAAAGGCTTTGCTCCCTATTCGCTATCTAAACTATTAAATTTACCTCTACTTATTTTCTAAACTATGTTTAGTCTCAACTTGCCTCTTAAATTATTAAATTTATTTATGTTTATCTCTTGAACGATTTTCGGCACTCTTTTACCTTCTAAATTATCACTTTCCTCCCATAAATCTCAACTTGCTATCTAAACTATTAAATTTACCTCTACTTGTTTTCTAAACTATGTTTAGTCTCAACTTGCCTCTTAATTTATTAAATTTATTTATGCTTATCTCTTGAATTATTTTCGGTGCTCTTTTACCTTCTAAATTATCACTTTCCTCCCATAAATCCCTATTTGCTATCTAAACTATTAAATTTACCTCTACTTGTTTTCTAAACTATGTTTAGTCTCAACTTGCCTCTTAAATTATTAAATTTATTTATGCTTATCTCTTGAACTATTTTCGGTACTCTTTTACCTTCTAAATTATCACTTTCCTCCCATAAATCCATTTAAAACGCCAACAAAGTAGTAAACGAGGAATAATGTATAGGTATTGAATTTAATACTTCATGAAGTGAGCAAAAATGAATTTAATAGTCTAAGGAGCAAAGTGGAACCAAAAATAGTTCAGGGGATAAACAAGAAACATATTTTATAATTTAAAGGTCATACAGGGACTAAAATTAGCGCAATGGATAAGAACCAAGAAGCACAAATTTAATAGACTATGGGGAAAGTAGGATCTGAAACCAAAGAAGTATAATATTAGAGCATGTCAATTTTAAGTTTTTACAATTAGTATATAATATGATGAGAAACAGTGCATACCGTGCAAATAATAGTAGTGCAATCATCATTTCATATCAATATAATTTTTTTTAGTTTGGTGAGGGAACTTTGCCACGATTCTTCAGATCATGGGTTCCAAACCCCCAGGTGTGGCTAAGGGGCATCCTCCAATACACGGCCTTAAATATTCCATGAAATTAAATTTGTGCGAGTGTTGGAGAGTCAAACCTAAGATGTAGAGTACAACTTATAGGCAGCTTATCAACTTTGTATTAAAACATGTGTCTTTCTTTCTCTTTATTTGATTTTCATTATAGGACCAAGCTTTTTTTTCTTGTTCGGCTTAGGAATATTGTAGTAATATAATCATTAACTTTAAAGCAAATCATATTATATCATATCATGTCATACTCTTTATAAAAGTGTGAGTTTGGGAAAAACTTTCTGTGGTCAATATTCTTCTTAAACCTTTGAATATTATATTCTAATTTTATCTTAATTAATAATATATATTCAAATATTTTAAAGGTAAACCAAAAATTGATATGAAAATAGATCAAACAGTGGTTAAGGAAATATCTTTTGATCACAATTAAGAAAAATATTCGGTATCTCTTATAAGATTTTATAAGATAAGTTTCATCTAATTTCAATATCAATTAGAGATATTATGAAATTCCTCATGGGTTTCTCTATCCTATTAACTAATTCTATCTTCCTAAGAATTCTCATCAAATTAAAACTATTCATATCCATAATTAGAAAATTCTATCCATAAAAAAGTAGAAAATTCTAATAATTAAATATTTGTTAATTCTAAATATAATCGTAACTATCCATAATTAAAAAATATAAAAAATGTCAACTGCCCTCCTTGATTTTTTTAAAAAGTAAATTTTAATGAAGCTCCCATAAATTTGAATTGAGCATTAAACTCCCAAAATGTTTGCAACTCTCACTAAATCCTGAGTAAGTTTGATAATTTCAGAAAACACCCAAAATGTGTTGATTTGTTACACTTAACCTCCATAATGACGTTACACCAAAATTTTATATTGACTAAAATTAACCCTCAATGCTAGTATATACCCCTCAAATCATTCTTTTTTTAAGTTAACCCGTAAATTTACAAACAACCCAAAAAATATGAAAAATTACAAATAGCCACCAAAAAATCTAAAATTACAAATAACATTTAGAAAATTTTGAAAGCTATAAACAATTCCCTTTAAAAGCTTGAAAATTGCAGGAAACCCCTGTCAAATTGGGCTATTACAAACTGGCCCTTCAAAATAAAACAATTACATATAGACCCTAAAAACCTTAAATTGCAAAAAAAAAAACCCCCCTTGAAAAGTCTAAAAACTATAAAAAATACTCTTAAGATTCTAAAATTATAAAAGACCCACAAGAATTCAAAAGTACAAACAACCTCTTTAAAATAACTACAAACAACCCCCTAAAACGCATGGAAAATATGAAAATTATATCAAAAATAAAAATATCATCCTAAAATTTTAAAATTGCAAATAGCCTCTTAAAAATCTGAAAAATCATAAGCAAACCCTTTAAATTAGAAATATACTAAGAAATCTAAAAAAATTACAAAAAACCCTTAAAATATAAAAAGTACAAACAATCCCCTAAAATCTAAAATTAGAAATAAACCCCTTTAAAATTCAAAAATTATAATCAACCTCTTAAAAATTCTAATAATTACAAACATATCTCTGAAAAAAATCTGCAAATTATAAGCATCCATTATTTGTGGTTTTGTGCCAAAAATTATTGGTGTTAAGTGAAAAAATGTAAATCTTATTGTGTTATTAGAGTGCATTTTGGTTATTTGACTACACATGAACTAATGATGCTAATTTTGAGAGTTTTATGCCAAAAGTTGTTAGGGGTTTAGTGAGAGTTTTAAAGATATTTGGGATTTAGTCTAAACGCCAAACTAATTGGGGGTTTAATGAAATTTACCCATATTTTAATTTCAAATTTGTTTCAATATGTACTCCACAAATTGTAGGTATTTTTAGGTTACCCCCAAATCATGATAATTATAAATCTGCCCCCAAAATTATTTTATTCCCTCAATTTTACTCATCTACATAACTTTAGTTAAAAAAAAAAAGCAGACCTACCCTTGTAGGCATAGGCATGACACTCATATAACTTAGCTAGAAAGTGATAGCTCTTTGAAAGATTTGAAACTAAAAGATTATTAAATTGTGTAGGGTATAAAAATTCAGATATTATACTGTGAATTTGTGCAAATTTAAGATTGCAATGAGAAATAAATTATTTTTGAGAATTATATTTTTTTCCATAACAGGATTTTGACATTCATGTACTATTTTTTGTAAATTATACTTAATGTCAATTGACTATAGAATTTTACCTTTATTCATGATAATTTTAATACTTTTGTTAACTATGTAGGTATATAGATAATAAATTATTTTAACTTCCACATGGAAATAAAAGAAATATTTCACAACTAAGTGGTAGTAAGAAAATAAACTAAAAAAACAATAATAATATTTAAACATGTGCAACACATGTGCATCTAACCCAGTGTGTACTAAAAGTTGCATTAAAAGATTGTATCTTGTCCCCCAAAAAAAATGTAGTAAAAGATTATATCGAGTTGTTTTTTTATCCCCATAATGTTTTGTAGAGGGTCAAGATATACTTTCCTCTGTTTGACCCCATTCCGCGTGGCCCAGGAGTCCATTATCCGTTCCTAATCAATTTGAGTGACAAAGATTAGAGTTAAGTTCAACATCTTGATTTAGTCAAGATCAAGAATTTTCTTCTTATTCCCACATGTGCTCTTCTTTGATGGCGACACTCGATTTTTTATTTTATTTCCCATTTTTAACAAAGAGAGTAATTTGACTTTTTTTCCGGCCTTTACTAAAATTGTGAAGTGAGATTAAATGTTGATTTAAAAGAAGATACAAATGTTGCATTCATGAAAATTTTGACAATTATTATATGGTAGCTCTTGAGATGAGTAGGCGCCAAACACAATATATGCCCTCCTTTTAAGTTTACACACCAAGAAAAGATTCTCTAAATTGTATGATCGCATGATCTCTTGACATGTATCGTATAGGCACACCATAAGATAGCTCATAATATAGCAAATAGTTTAACTTCGGCTAAATTATCAGATTGATATATTTTGTTGATCGTAAGGACTAATTTGATATATTTTCTTATTCCGGCGGCGATAAAGTGTATAAAGTGTGACATGGTGATAACATGGTCTATTTTTTTGCCGGAGCAAAATTTCCAATATTACTTCAGTATATTTCCAATGTAGCAGAGATAAAGTCTTTATTGTTATTGTTGTTATTATAGCAGTATTACTTGAGTATATTACAAAAAGATCATCTTCATCTGCTATACTTATTTTTGAAGAACCCCGCTCACTTTAGAAAGAGGAACAATCCAAGTTCAATACCAAATCCCCTTTATCTACACTATACACTTCAGAAAATTCCCCTTTTTATTGCTCTTCCCGTGTAAGTCACATTGTCGCAGAAATTTCGGGAATGTCCTCTCCCTTAGAACAATCGAAGAAAAGGTCCTCACACTAGCAAAACTCAACGAAATGAGTTCACATTTAGAAAATTCAATGCAAATGTCCTCACTCCCCAAAACATAAATAAATTTGTACTTACATCTCCTACCTCAAGTTCGTATTGTGTCATGCGCATATCAAGTACGTCAGAAGGTTAGTGATAACTAATGAAATAAATAGTTTAAGGATGGAGGTTGGTTACTAATAACTTAAAGTGTCTAGGTCACGTGCGGACATCAATACAAATGTTTGAAGAACAAAGCTCCATCATAAAATTAACGGGTCCATCAACGATCTTAGTCTCGTGGATGAGGGAGTTATTCACTTCTTTGGTTACTTTTTGGATGAGAGGGTTTCTTCTAAAATAGGATATGAAGGGGTTTCCTGACAATTTACTCATAAATAAGGGCTAAAATACCAGGTTGGTATTTTTTGTTGACCCATTGTTGACACTTTTGTATTTGTTGTTACTCTAGAATTTTTTTTTTGAAATTAGGCCCTCAACACTATTTTGATATTAGCCCCCCAAATCATTATAATTTTAAAGTAATTTACTTATTGGGTTTTTTCAATATTGATCCTTTAAATCTTTAGTAATTTGTATTAGTCCCTCAAAACTTCATTTACTATTGATAATAGTCCTTCTGTTAGGGTCAGTGATAAAAACGTTCAACCATGGTTTGGTTAACCCTAACCATGGTTGGCTATTTACTAAAATACCCTTCCCACTAAAAAATATCCTTCACCACCGTTTTCTATCCCCCATTTCAATTCCCGCTCAATTTTAGTGAAAAGGGGGTTTTTTTGGCCCTTGTTGATCTACGACCAAAATCACCCAAATCATTGCTCCAAAATCACATAATCCACGGCTGGAGTTTGAAGACAAAAAAAACTCTTGAAGATTCGGCTGCAGGAAAGTAGCTATTAAGCAATTCTGAAGGTATATATATATCTCTACTTTTTTTTTCTTTTTCTTTTTCGTTTTCTTTTCTTGGTTTAAAACTATGGTTTTTGTAGTGGTTTAGTAGAAGTAAGTTTTGTTTTGGTTTATTTTTGTGATTTAACCCTAATATTGGGTAGTGAGCAATTTAGCCCTAATTTTGGCTAGCGATCAATTATGGTTTAATGGGTTTTATGGTCTTGCATGTTTTTAATTTAATTAGTTTTATTAGTTTTGTTGTCATATTTTTGTGTGATTCCTTATTGAATTAGGGTTTAATTAGTTATGTTGTCATATTTCCTTGTTGAATGTTAGTTTTGTTTGGTGCATGTAGCTTTCTATTGTTCAATATTATTTTTAAGGTTTTTGTTCATTACATGCTCTTTGTTTTGAATGTTGTCTAACTTCTATCAATTTGAGATTTTGAATGTGGAGTTTATGTGCTACATATAGGTTTATTTTGTTGGATATTGATGGAGGTGGGTGTTGTTGAAATAGTTCTTAGGTATAATGGTTATTGGAGGAATATATTTAGAACTAGTAGGAGAAAAAATGAGTGTGGAAGTCAGAAGACATTAAGGGTAGAAGCTATTAAAAATTCACTGAAGAATTTGGGTGAACTAATTTCAAAGTTTCTACCAAGTGCTAAGGGTAACATAACCAAGTTGTCATATACAATCCCTGAAATAAATCCTAGGATGTTTGCTAGAACCAAGACTAATGGGGTGTTGTAATTAATCACCTAAAGAAGAAAAGAAGCTCGAAATGTTCTTAACACTTGAGAGTGTTCCAAGCGTTAGTATGATGACACTAATGTCCTATAGGAGAAGAAATCCAGCTAGAGGTAGTGCATCTAAATCAAAGAAGATAATTCATATAGATATGGATCAATTGTCAAGTGAAGAGGAAGAAAATATGGGGTTTAATGATAATAGATTTGTGAATATGGGAACAACAGAGAATGATTTGGATAGAGATTATGGTGATATAGGTTTTGACTAGGGTTTTCATGATGGTGTGGTAGATGGTGATGCTTGTTATTCGAACACTAACAGTAACATAGGAGATGAACATATTGAGCAAGGAGGTACAAGTGCACAAGTTAGAAATGATGAACGAATTGAGCATAAAGATTGTGAAGATGATGTTGATGATTGTGTTAGTGAAGATGAGTATCATTCACTTCTTAGTTTTGAAGATGAGGGAGGAAGTGAAGATGAGTCAAACATTGTAGGATCTATGGAGGAGTCAATTTACAACATAGTTTAGAAGAACCTGAATTCTTTGAAGGGCAGAAGTTTAATGACATGAAACATTTGAAAGTATTATTGCAACAACACAACATTAAAAAGAATTTTAATTATGTATATGTCAAAAATGATCATGTCAGGCTGGTAGTTAAATGCAAAAGGGAGCGGTGTGAATGGAAATTAAGATGTAAGAGATTACGTGATGGTAAAACCATGGAGGTAACTAGGATTAAAGGCCCACATAGCTGAGTTGGTGTTAATAGTTTTGGTAATGAACATGCTACATGTTATTGGATTGCATACAATATACTAAAAGATGTTAAATTAGACCCAACATCAAACCAAAGGATATTGCACAAGGAATTCTTGAGAAATATGTGTTGATTGTGGATTATAATTTAGATTGGAGGGGTAGAGAAAAGGCTAGAGAAATTCTCTTCGGAAATGTAGAAGCTACATATGACTTGGTCCTAACTTAAAACATGAGCTATGAAGGAGAAATCTTGTAAGTCATATTGATGTGATGCTTGAACATGACAATTCTTTTCAAGAGAATGTTTGTATATTTTATGTATACAAGACTTTAGAGATGGTTGTAGGTGTTCGCCGGAAAATTTTGAGAAAAATTTGAGATTGATGTTGTTCCTTTTGATTTACTTTAAAGAAAGAATGAGTACAATCTCTCAAAAGCAATCTCTCTCTCTAACTGACTTAGATAAAAAGAAATTACAAATTCCTCGATCAATTGCCCGATTTACAAAAGAAGGAAAGATCGACGGAGATCCTCCCTTTTATTTAAGGCTGGGTTCTTCTTGGTAGCAGTGGGAGCTTGAACCTTGTATCCTGTTGACGATCCGACTGTCTTGGTTCATTAGAACGCTGATGAAACTCTTGATTTTAGAGTTATGAAGAACAAGCCAAGAACTTGCCGAGCAAGTTTTGAATTCTGGCCGAGTTGAGAACTCTTTGGAAGAGTTAATTTTA
>JBAKGM010000001.1:15471251-15501702 GCA_037177215.1 Asparagus racemosus | reverse complement strand
AACCGCCCCCTTAAAACTCTCCTTGATGAGGGTTTAATGGGGTGTAACCGCCCCCCTTAAATCTCTTCATGATGAGGATTTAATGAGGTGTAACTGCCCCCTTAAATCTCTCCATGATGACAGTTTAATAGGGTGTAACCGGCCCCTTAAAACTCTCACTGATGAGGATTAATGCCCCCACATCGTGCAAAATAGTTTTGGAACTGTTTAGATCGTGTTTAAACAAGTCAAACGCGAGGTTCGTGTTCTGGGCACGACCTTCGCGTTTATATACCTAGACGCGGTGGTGAGCCTCGTGTTTCTGAGCCTGGACGCGGTGGTGGGCCTCGCATTTCTGAGCTTGGACGCAGTGGTGAGCCCCGCGTTTCTGCGTTGGAACGATGGGCATGACCCTCGCGTTTTGCTTTGAAACGCGGGGATGAGGCCTGCGTTTTACTTTAAAGAGATCAATAATCGTGATCTCTTTTTCCAAGGATTGTCAATTTGTAATCCTTGTTCTCTAGGGACATTAGATTCTAACTCTCCTTTATTGTCATGAAAGTCATCAGATCTGTAACCTTCATCGATAGTGTTTTATGGATATAGGCTGTCTTCAGTAATTTTTTTACAGCCTACAGTAGGCCATTCATAGCCTTGATGGGTGCCATCTAAAAGACTTTTCAAGAGATTTCTTTGGGAAAACACTATGGGATGCAACATGGGCATACACAGTTGAATAGTTCGGCATGCACATGAGGGCATTGAATGCAGTGTCTAATGCAGTACACACCAAGTTGGTATCTAATTATAAGCTTATTTTATCTAGAGCTATGTTCATTAATCTTGTAAGAAACAATTATATAGTGAATAACTTGTTAGAATCTTTCAATTCATGGATACTAGATGCCAGATTCCTCCCTGTTGTGAAACTTGTGGACAAGCTGAGATGCAAAATCATGGAAAAATTCAACAAGAGGAGAAAGCAAGGGATGAGATAGAAGGAAAGATTAGTACATGAAAAATTAGTACTATATGCAGATAGATACTGCCAAGAGATGAGCAGACTAGGGGTGTATTCTGTTAGACAAAACAATGAGCGTGAGGCTGAAGTTGAGATGAGTATGAAAGGAAGGTCATCAACTTGGTAGATATGACATGCAGCTCCAGGAAATGGCAGATCACAGGGTTGCCATGCATACATATTGCAAGTTACATTGGTTCTATTAGAAATACAGATTGGAGTCAATATTGTGACCAATTATTCATTGTTCAAAGGTATGAAATTTTACACTTCAAAAGTTTTAAATTCATTTCCTTTATCACTTGATATTTAGTGTCTTATACTTGTACGTTTTAAATTAATTGCAGGTATAGAATTGCTCATGCAGAGAGTGTAGGGGTTATGCCATCAAGAGACCAGTGGGAACCATATGTGAAGGATTTCATGATAACCCCACCACATTCAAAGAGACGAAGAGGGAGGCCAAAGAAAAAATGGATAAGAGGAAATGATGAAGATGATCGAGGAAGAAGAACACCATCAACAAAAGTTAGCAAGAGAAAGCACAAGTGCAGTAGATATCAATGACTTGACCATCACAAGACAAGATGCAAGAATCTTATCAATGAGACAGCTGGGAGTAGTGAACATGCACAAAGAGCTGCTACACCAAGGTAATAGCCTTCTATGCTAATTGTTTTCATATTTCAGGAACCCTTACAAGGAGCTGCTAAACAAATTGCTACTATATTATATGATCATAAACATGTAGCCATGGTGGGCCAACTAACATGGATAGAGATGGTTAGTTTGCACCATATGCACAAATACAAGCAGGAGGCTCTAGGTGATGTAAAATTAAGTCTTTGCATATAGTTTAGGGATGAGTGCTAATATGTATTACTTGCTTGTAGGGGGTGGTGGATCTAGAGGAGGAAGGTCAAAGTTGAATGTTGTGCGAGGAAGGGGTAAGAGGCAAGACACAAGAGGGGGGAGTTAACCATCACAACCAACACAACCACCATGCTCATCTCCACCAGTTACAATATGGACCACACAACAATCAACACAAACAACAACCTCCTCCTAGGCTACAAGCTTATCACAACCAACACAGCAAGATGCTAACCAAACCCAGGTTTCAGAAGATTTCTCTGGATTTGGCAATGTGAGTTGGTACTAGATGTCTGCCAAACTACAAGAATTGTAATTTTTTGATTAAACAAGAAGATATATTTTGTGAACATGGTTAATGTGTTTCAAGGTACATGGTATTTTGTCTATTTTAGACCATATACACAAAGAAACACCTGCAAACAATGTTAGATTACTATGTAAGTCCATGTTTATTGTGTACATGGCAATGTTGATATCTGAGTCCCTCAATGTGTTGTGCATGGCAATTTTGTGAACTGGAGGGTATACAAGTCCATGTTAATGTTGTACATCGCATTTTTGTGTGCCTAGACTTTATAACACCATGAATATGTGCATACATGGTATTTTGTGTATGTTTGGGCATGTAAGACACCATAACTTAATTAGAAATTGCTTTTGCTATTTGGTTTTTTAATGCTTATACTTTTTATATGTATGGTTGGTTTATATGTACAAATCACATTGTGTATAATGTGTTAATATATTAATAAGTGTATATAATACATGTTCCATCTTAGCTGCATAATACTCCATGTTTCCATCTTGCCCAGATCTATGAACATAATGCAGTTTCTTTCTTGCGACATTATGTACATAATACACTATGGATTATGTATGATATGGTATTATCTCCATTATTCGCAAATTACATCAAGCTATATCGAAAACCCCAAATATTACATAATGAAAATAATCAAATTGAGCATGTGTCATTTAAAGGATTGCACAAATTACATCACATTCAATTAGCTTTTCTCAAATTACATCAACCAGCCCAAAGTTCATAATAGAAACTAAAAAATTACATAACTCTAACAACAACTAATAACAGCAATACAATTAAAAGGCACCTCATCATCAACAAAACTTCATCAAACTTATTGGACAACAAACCCAATTCTTTTGATATTTTCACAATCAAACTTCTATTATCATTAACCCAAGCAAAGAACCCACAACCCTTAACCGATGCATTCCTATATTATGGGCAATCATAGAATTGTAGACCCTTGTTCTCTCCTTGCTTGCAAGTTTTTATCCTACATTGCAATCCACAAAAAACACCTCACATTAGCCCCATCACCACTAACTCCATTACCCATTGAGTTTGAACTCGAAAAATCCATTATCACCTTCTAAGTTCAAATTGATTTGGGATCTAAGTTGCTAAGTTGGAAAATGATAAATGGAATGTGGAGTGGTGGAGAATCATTGGAATTTAATAAACAACCCCCAATTAAAATAGTTGCTAGGGTGCACTATTTTTTTACTGTTGGGGGAGAGGAAGAAGAGAGATGAGAATGAGTTTTAGGTTCAGGTAATGTAGCTAACGAGTTTGGGTTGGTGGGGTATTAATGGGTGGGGTTAGTTGAGGGTCATAATGGTCAATAAATGTTAGGGTTAAAGTTAACAGAATATACCCTATCCTTTGTAACCCCAACTAACTCTAGGGACTATTATCAACACCCTAAAGTTAACGGAATACACCCTATCCTTTGTAAGCCCAACTAACGCTAGGGAGTATTATCAACACTAAATGAAGTTTTAAGGGACTAATATCAAACTATACAGTTTTGAGGGACTAATACAAATTACTAAAGATTTAAGGGATCAATATCGAAAAATCCCTTACATATTTAACTTAATTACAAACCCAAACTCATTTCAAACTCTCATCTTCTCTATTTCATCCCCTTACAAATCCTTTACCCATTTAACTTAATTACAAATCTAAACTCATTTCAAACTCTCATATTCTCTATTTCAACTCCTTACAAACCCCAAATCCATTTAACTCAATTACATAACCAAACCCATTTCAATCTCTCACCTTCTCCATTTCAAAAGAGTTTGCAATGGAGGAGTAGTTGAAATGGAGAAGGAGAAAATGACAGTTTTGAAATGGAGAAGATGAGAGTTTAAAATGGATTTGAGTTTGTAATTGAGTTAAATGGGTAAGAGGGTTTATAGGTGGTTAAAATGGAGAAGATGAGAGTTTGAAATGGGCTTGGATTTGTAACTGAGTTAAATGACTAAGTTGTTTGTAAAGGGATGTCATGAAGAAGATGAGAATTTAAAATATGCTTCGGTTTGTAATTAAGTTAAATATATATTGAAATTTTAATGATTTACGAGGACTAATATCAAAATGGTGAAGATTTGAGAGACTAATTTCAAACTTTCCTCGTTCGCGACCAAGTTTTGGGCCTATTTGACCATCGAGGTTAATAAAACTACCAAACTATTGTTAGAGTGGTTAAAAAAATACCCAAGTGTTAAAAGGGGTCAACAAAAAATACCTATCCGAAATTTTAGCCCATAAATAAGTGTTTTCCCATACGGCATCATGAATGGCTAAAAACATGAAATTGAGGAAGGGACAGGTTGCAAGTAACTGTAATGAACAGGATCATGAAGGGAAAAAGAAAAAGAAAAAGAAAAGAAAAAATAAAACAGAGCAACAAATTTTAATTTCTTTACCATTAATTATTCTATCCCTTGTTCATCTCGAAAACCCCATTTCTGGAAGGAAAAAAAATCAAAATCAAAATCAAAATCAGAATTAAAAGCAAAATTTAAAAAAAAAATTCAAAACCAATAGAAAAGTGGAAGAAAAGGCATTGACAGGGTGAAGGAAGGTAAATTGCTTTTCTTACCTTCAAACCTCTCTTTCTCCCTCCTTAAAACAAAATTAAACCCAATAATAATAATAATAATAATGAAAAAAGAAACCAAAATCAAATCAGAAAAAAAAGTCTCCTCCTTTGACCCTTTCCCCTCTTCTTCCTCCTCTTCTTCCTCCTCCTTTCTCCTTCCTCCCCACCAGAACAATAAAAAAACCATATTTTTATGCCCCAATTCCCTTTAATTTGATGGTTATCTCACAAAATCCCCAACAACCAAGTCACCAACATCCAAAAAGAGAGGAAAAGCAACATGGGTCTTTGCGTCTCGAGCCCCAACAAGGTTAGTGGCTCCAATAGCAACAGCAACAACAATAGAAACCCTCAGCAACAACAACAACAGCAACAGCAACAGCAACAACAGCAACAACAGCAGCACAAGACAAGAGAGATTGAATCACAGCAAAGGGCACCGAGAAAAAGGACAACTGGGTCTGTTCCTTATGGAAAGAGGCAAGATTTTGGGTATGACAAGGATTTTGAGAGCAAGTATTCAATTGGGAAATTGTTGGGTCATGGGCAGTTTGGGTACACGTTTGTGGCAACGGATAAGAGGAATGGAGATAGAGTTGCTGTCAAGAGGATTGACAAGAACAAGGTGATCGATTCGATCTTTTCGGTTTTCGTTTCTGGGTTTTTTTTTGGGTATTGTTTAGATTCAATGATTCTGACAAATAAGATTTCAATGGTGAAATTTACAATTTTGGCTTGTGGGGAAGTTTGAAGTTTGATCTTCAGGTTATAGGTGCTAGAATGGATATCATTGTTTATTCAGTATCATTAACGGGTCCATGAACAAAATTCAGCCTTTCACACGCAAAAAAGAAAAATATGCTAAGGGTTTGAGAATAAGTATTCAGTTGGGAAATTTTTGGGGTCCTGGCAATTTGGATACACTTTTGTGGCAACTGGAGATAGGGTTGAAGAGGTTAGCCTAGGCGAGGTGAATATTTTCGATTCAACGATTTTGTGAATTGCTTTTGATTGAATGGATGGTGTTTGTTGAGATCTTGATTGTCCTTTAGATTCAACGATCCTTGCAGGATTTTTTTAGTGAAATTGTATTTTCATTGATGGAACGTGATGGTTCATGAACAGTATTTCTTTAACTATCATTAATGGGTATATGAACATTAATTTCACTGTTAATACCCAAAAAAAAAAAATTCTTATTTTGTGTTTTCTTGTTAATATATAAGGAGTCATAGGATACAGTGGTCTTGCAGGTTGTATTATACTGTCCATTTTGCCAGTTGGTTTTGATTGATGAATGGTGTTTACATCAAAATTTTGCGTCTTGTTTGAATTCAATGGTTCTAGCAAATAGGATTTCGGTAGTCAATTTGCAATTGCCATTTGATGGAAATTTGCGAATTTTATCTTCAGCTCACCGGTGCTAGAATGGCAACATTGTTTCCGAACTTTCTTTAACTATAATGGGTTCATGAACAATAAGTTCAGCCTTAATATTAAGAAAGAAAATCTAATTATTATACGTTCTTGTTAATGAACAAGCGGTTATAGGATGTACTGGTCTTTCGAGTTCTATTTTCCCTTCGTTTGGACGCATTTGTATCTGAATTTGTGTAGTTTATAACTATTTATATTTAGCCCCAGAGGTTTCTTTAGTGCCTCAAAGTTAAGAAACTGTTTTTAAAAGTTGTATTCGCAGCAGTGCCTAAATTAATTGGCAAGACTACTGACCTTGTTTTGCCATTGGCTTTCACAATGCTTCAGTGCTTCACTAGATTTTTCCTTGCCATTATTGTGAGAATTAATATGACCTAATAAACACAAAGGTGTCAAGACTTAAAAGTCTGGTTGAGATTACTTAACTTAGATGGTAGCATTTCTGTCTTGTATCTCTAGATGACATAGGCAGGGTATAAGTTTGTTGGCAGTTGAGATCATCGTCAGTATTACTTCTACGAGGTAGGATCAATTTTCTGAATAAAATATTTCTCCTGAAAATAGAGTCCTCTGACTACTTGTTGAGTGTTTGAATACACATAACAGGTAATAAGTATTCTTCTATAGTGACATCGGGAAAAAGGCAAAAGATGTCAAAACTCATGGGCAAGGAAATAAGATAAATTTTGTGAACAGAGCACGTTAAAGATGGAAAAACTATAGAAATTTGTGAGATTGGATTCTTTCCTCGGTAGAGAACGGTTTTTAGATCTATAGGTATACCTGAAGGAGGGAAAACTGTCCAAGTCTGTGCTACTAGATTCTTAAGAGAATTCTAGGCAGAGAATGATTATTAAATCCGATGTGTGTACCTATAGCAACAATTTTGTATGGCTTTTCGTGATAATAATTTTTCACCGTGTTAAATAAATACAGATGGTGAAAATTGGAAAAGTTGTAGATTTGGAAAAGTTAACCAGAAAAGTAGCGTCCATACTAGATCTGAATGTACCTAGTCCCAAATGAATGGGACTTATAAAAGTCACCATCCTTTTTAGCCTACGTTTCTTTCTTATGTTCTGAAACAACTTGTAGCTAGCCCTATATACTGATAAAAATCATAAAGCTAAAAGTTATATCATGGCGGTTTTAAGCTGTTTCCGTGCATTAAAATTGTCATATCACCAGATTTATGAATCTAATACTTGAGGCTTTCTTTCTTATTTTTTTGCAGATGACCCTTCCAATTGCTGTTGAAGATGTCAAGCGAGAAGTAAAGATTCTTAAAGCCCTAAGAGGCCATGAGAATGTAGTCCACTTCCATAATGCTTTTGAAGATACTTCTTATGTATATATAGTTATGGAGTAAGTTTTTCCTTGTGAATGTTCTTTATATTAGATTTATTTGATGTTCATACTGCAGGAACAGCTATCTTTTGTTTAAAGCTATCTTTTGTTGAGTACTATTAAATGTATTATAACTGCAGGATCTTATTCATTCTTTATATTAGGTTTATTTGATGTTCATACTCCAGTAACAGCGAAATGATCTGCTTGCATATTGATTCACGGAAGAATTGAAATTATTTTTCATGTCTAATTCTATTGATGCTCTGTCCATTATGCATAATGGTTTCCTTGGTCGACACAGTCTGTTACCAATTGTATCAAGAACTTCACTTTCTGCCTAATATACAGTCATGTTATCTGCTTGTGTTTTTTTAATCATCTGATTGCTCCAACTTTTTTTGGTAAAAAAGTACATCATTTATTTTAAGATAATCTACAAAGAGAGAAGCAGTTCAGGATAGAAACAAGGCACAATACTGCAGTATTTGAATGAAGCAGACAATATACGATTCATACTGGGTAATTTAGATGACAATTTTATTTACTACTAGACTATTATGAAGAATTTAAAATTCAATACTCTTTTTAAACCACATGGTTCTCTGTAATTGGTTTATAGTGGTTACTTTTTCTCAGCTTTGACATGTTTGCAACAATCAAACTATTTTTTTTATGAGGATGCTGATCTTTTATTTGTGTTTTGTTAGGTTATGTGAAGGCGGTGAACTACTGGACCGTATATTAGCCAAGTGAGACTTCGCTTTCTTGTTTCATCAATTTCATGTTTTTTTTCCTCTTTATTTGTGTATAAAAAGAAATTCTTTTCACCACCTATATTTCATTTCTAGAAGGGCTGGCTCTTCGACTTAAAGTCTTGATATACATTCTCTTGCAGTCTATTTCATATTAAAAGCACCTTAGCATCCATTTATACTGAGTTAATATTTTTTTCTCAGGAAGGATAGCCGTTATACAGAAAAAGATGCTGCAATCGTAGTACGCCAAATGCTTAAAGTTGCAGCTAAATGCCATTTACATGGTTTAGTACACCGTGACATGAAACCTGAGGTAAGTCTTAGTAACTGTAGCAAGCTTTAGAGACTCCACACTTAAGGGTTAGTGTCTTAGAAATAACTATATATTTTTCTTTGCAGAATTTTCTTTTTAAATCAACAAAAGAGGATTCACCTCTTAAGGCAACAGATTTTGGCCTATCAGATTTTATAAAGCCAGGTGCGCGCAAAACAGCCAAATTGAGATTTTTTCATATAAATTTGATTTTAAATTTGTATAATGCAGGGAAGAAATTTCATGACATTGTTGGAAGTGCATATTATGTTGCTCCTGAAGTATTGAAACGTAAGTCTGGGCCCGAGTCAGATGTTTGGAGCATAGGTGTGATTACTTATATTTTGCTATGCGGACGGCGTCCCTTTTGGGACAAAACTGAGGATGGAATATTTAAGGAGGTAATATCCTTAAAAATTTGTGTGATGTTCATACATTGCTTCTATCTCTGTGCTTTATGGCATTTCCATTCTTGTGATATTCTATTTAAAATGTTTATGCCAGTAGATATACATCTGAAATTATGAGCCAAAGGATAAAAGAACTTCAGGTTTAGTACATTATTTTTATCCAAGTGCACTGTAGTGATGTGGAAGTTTTTACTGTGTTTTGATATTTGAAAAGAACAAAAATAGAGCTGGTTTCATTTGATACTTCTTAGACCTTGAGGAACATGCTTGTAAATGTTAGTTGAATCACGTATAACTACCTCTTGTTACTTCCTTTTGGACTGATTCTGTTAGAAATCAACAATATGCATCATTTACTGCTGAATAATACGGTCTGGTTTTCTTTTGTCATGAATTGTTTTTATATGGAGGATTAAAAAGCATGATGAAGTATCTGCAGAACTTCTTCATTGATGTTGTGTACTTAACAAAAGAAATAATCATACTGCAAAAGATTTGGAGCAAAAACCTAGTTTTTCATTTTTGGGGCTTCTAGGGGCTTCACAGTCCGTCACAGGTTTGTTATTGATGGCATTGCTGTAAATCTTGAAACTTCTTTCTTTCCATTATGTCTTCTCAATTTCTTTGTCCTTTATTTTGTGTTATTATCTCTTTATTAAGCTCTACCTTATTAACTATCCCTATACTGCCAAATCAAAGCTTTATGCGACGCTACATTTTGGGACACATGCATGTCTAGTCGTAAAGGTGGGAGTATTTTAACCTTTACACAAACATTTAATTGTGAATGAATTGAGAAATGAAAGGCTTCAATCTCCATAAAGCATTTATGTGGTGGATCCATATGTTTCATTTGGTTAATATGTAGGTCAAAATTTTTTATGTGAAAGCTTCACATACACACACTCAAGCCTTTATAGTTACATAGTAGTGAAGATATTCTTGACTTTATTAAATTCCTGAGTCTCAGTTCAATGAATTGGTAAGATTGGAATACCATGACCTCATAAGTTTGTTTGATGATTGATTCTCATGGTATTTTCTTTCCTTTGCAATTTTAACTTCCATCATTGGGACCTTTGCTTATATTTTTGTATGGTACTGGTTTTCAGGTGTTAAGGAACAAACCCGACTTTCGAAGGAAGCCCTGGCCAAGCATAACGAATGGTGCCAAAGAATTTGTTCAAAAGTTATTAGTTAAAGATCCCCGTACGAGATTGACTGCTGCCCAAGCTTTGTGTATGTAATAAATCCTACTCTTTATAATTCCATATAGTCTTATAGATGATGTTGGAATAAAGCAATTTTGTGTCATTTAGATATTAATTCCCTCAAATCTTCAATAATTCCATATTAGTCCCTCAAATCTTTGAAATTGCTCATAATTCCCTAAAATCTTATGGAATCTTGTAATTTGGTTCCTCAATGACCAAAATATCTCAGTTTATGTTTTTCCTCAAACTCTCTTGTTCGAAATACATTAACTGAGGGATATTTTGGTCACATAGGGACCAAATTGCAAGACCCGTTAGGAATTGAGGGACATATGAGCAGTTTCGAAGATTTGAGGGGGGGACTACTATGGAATTATTGGAATTTAATTCATTTTCAAAATTTGTATGGACTACTATAGTCTTTAATTACTCTAATTCATTGTAAGTTGCAAGATAAAGCTTATCAGATCGACAATGATCAACTTTCTTCCCTCATCACATTTTATCTTCACCTTTTTAGATTTTTTTCATGAACTAAAATTTGATGGTCGCTCATTTTTGCAGCACACCCATGGGTGAGAGAAGGTGGAGATGCATCAGAAATTCCACTAGACATATCTGTCCTCAACAACATGCGCCAGTTTGTGAAGTATAGCCGTTTGAAGCAATTTGCACTTAGAGTATATTTCTTACTTTTTACTTTTCCTTTTTCCTCTGATTCCTTTTAGCTCTCATGATTTTTTGTGAATTACCATGCTAGGCACTAGCAAGTACACTCAATGAGAATGAGTTGGCTGATCTCCGAGACCAATTTGATGCAATTGATGTTGATAAAAATGGTTCAATCAGTCTCGAAGAAATGAGACAGGTAAGTTTCTTTTACAACCTAGAATTAAATGTTGCGATTTGCAGAGTTATTCTAAACGAAAAGGTAGTTCGAACACTTAACTAGTGTGTTTTAGAGGTCTGGAGGTTTTACTCATGTTATGTGTGTTGGAAGTTTGAAGCCCATGAGGTAGCGTTTGGTGAGACACGAGACAATTAGTATAGCTTTGTTAGATTTAACATTGTTTAGTTTAGCTTTTTACCTCATCTTACTTCTCTTGTTAGAATATAGAATTATATCTATTAACTATCCATCTATTTTCAAAATAATATCTGTCATGTTTCATCTCAATTTGAGAACTTTCATGTTTTGGGAGACATTTTAAGATGTTATCAGAGCCACCGAGGTTTAAATAAGTTGTGCTCATATCAAAAGGCAGATAATAAAAGGAACAATTACCATCACGCACGGAAGGGCTTCAACTTTCAGGGAAGTGTTGGAATATAAAAATATAGATATCCAATATGCTCAATCTTTTTCCTACAGTGTTACACGTGATGATTTATTATGTGATCCATAGGCCAAGTAACACTTATCCCAACAAAAATTGAATTGGTGCCCCCACACACCCGGATCTGATTTGGTGTACATTTTTTTCGACTGGGTAAACTGTCATGCATGTATAAAATGTGTATAAACTGAAATATGTTATGCCCTGTATTTCAAAAAAAAAGGACTTGTAAAATAATCTTGACGAATGCATATGTGAGCAAGTTTTTGTTTCGTGATATTGGGCAATTGTGGTGTCTGATACCTTGCATCTTTCTTCATAAATCATAGGATTTATCCACATAACTGAATTATTTATCCAAATTTTACTTATTTACGCACAGGCTCTTGCAAAAGATGTTCCTTGGAGAATGAGAGAGCCACGTGTTATTGATATTATTCAAGCTGTAAGTCAATATTCCTTTTGCACTCAGACTATTTCTATTTTTTCTCTCAATACTGTGTTTATGTATCAAGTTACCTGTTTTATATAACACTGGATACGAAGCGCAATTTGCTAGTGTTAACTGATACATGATTTGATGGATGTAGCTATCAGATCTCAGACCTGAACTAAGTTACAAAAATGAAAAATCTGTAACTGACTTACCCGATAAACTAATGCTTGTAGAGAACTAACTCAGGTCTGATACATGGTCTCTTCTTTGTTTCTTGTCTTTATAGAATTTATTGCATTACCAAACTATAGATAATTTCACAAAGCCCCCCTAAAGGGGTTGCACAAAAAACCCTGAACTTTATAAATCATATAAAACCCCCTCTTAATTTCTCACTTAGGTATCATGGCAGACAGTGATTATTTTAAGTTGTCATGTGCTTCGATGTGGCAACTTTTGGACAAATTTACCCCTATCTACTAAACATAACATCTATATTACCCTTTTCGGGTAAGGGTAGGTAATAAGTAAAAAGGGTACTTTAGACTTCTCACTCTACTGCTAATGCCGCATACGAGAATTTCCAATACTCTGTGTGTGTGTGTGTCTGCGCGCGCGTGTACGTGTGTGTCTGTGGGAGTTGGTGGGGAGGAGGGGGGGTGGGGTTGGTTTGGGGGTCTGCGATTTATAAAGCTGAGGGACTTTTGTGATATACCCGTCAAATTTCATTATTACTGCTAATGTCGCATACGAGAATTTCCAATACTCTCTCTGTGTGTGTGGGGGGGGGTGTGTGTTCTTGTGTGTGTGTGGGGGGGGGGGTGGGGGTTGGCGGGCAGGGGGGGGGGTCTACGATTTCTAAAGCTGATATACCTGTCAAATTTCATTTTTCATAGGTGCTTTCATTCTAGTCTTTCTCTACTTATTCTAAAGTTTAACCAATGCTGAACTAGAGTTGTTTTCTAAAATATTTTGACAGATTGACAGCAACACCGATGGACTGGTGGATTTCTCCGAATTTGTTGCTGCAACACTACATGTACGGCAGTTGGAGGAGCACGACAATGAGAAGTGGAATTCACGATCCCAAGCTGCATTTGATAAGTTTGATATGGATAGAGATGGATATATCACTCCAGAGGAACTTAGAATGGTACCTCTTCTTTTAGGTGTATGTTATCCTTTTAAGACTATTAATAATGCCAATTCTCACTTTCACATGCTAACAATATGTAATCTCTGTGCTACATTTTCCTTCCTTCCTAATATAGATACCATTTATTATTTGAGATGTTTCATATCTGCATAAAGAAGAAAATCTAGTTTTTCCAAGTGCATGTAGATACCGATATTGATTATCCATTGCTACTGAAAACCTGTGTTTTTTGTCAATCACTTGAAATGATGAAAGAATAGGGGGCATGTAATATATTGAATAGATTTGAATTTCCTTAAATGAACGAATCTTTTAGTTCTATATGCTAACCTCTAAGTTAATGTGTCCAATTTTAGAGCTAAACAGTTAACCTATAGAATGTAACACGATAGATGTAAAAGCAAATAACTTTTTCATATTAAACTTCTTCATTGCATTCTCAATAATAAATCAGGAAAATATCTTTTGAACTTATCTTTCCACTGAAATGTGAATATAATTGCATTGCATCTGTTCTAACAAGTACATTATGCAACATTTACGACACTTGGTAATGTTTTCTCAAATAAAATGCAGTGTTTCATATTTCAGACTTTTTTTGGTTCAAAAAAAATTTTTTAAAATTTTTTACAGAAACCACCAATAAAATAGGGTGACAATAGGGAAGCCATCTTTAAAGTTCAATTAAGGAAGAAACCACCTTTAAAGGGGTATTAGTAGCTATCAATTGAAATCTCCCAAAATGCTCTTAAAAACACATGTATCTGCACAAAATTTAGGTTTAGGTTTGATTTAGAAGACGTATTACATGTCTGGTGCATGTGTTTTTAGGGCATTTTTGGGGATTTCAATTGAAATTTCATTAAAAAAATGTATCAAGGTGGTTGATTGCTATACGAGATTTCTTTAATAAAGGTGGTTTATATATAATTAAATTTTAAAGGTGGTTTTCGTATTGTCACCCATGTTAAAGGTGGTTTCTGTGGAAAAACCCATCAAAGTTTAATCCATTGACACCGAAAGTGTAACTTTGTTCGGGGCTTCTGAGACCCTCATTACTAACCAATACCACCCTAGAAGAGAGGCTCAACAAAGTCGAGTTCTCAAACTATACATCAAATACCATGATTTTCTATCCATAAACATCTAGGATTGACGATCATGATCATTGTGAACCATTTATTGCTGCGGTCTTATTATCTCATTTTCAAGTCAGCAAGGCATGGTTTCGACCTTAGCAGTGCAATTGGCAAGTATGTTTATGTGTACAATCACATGCATATTTATATACTGTATCATCTTGATCAAATCTATCAACTTGGTAGTCTTTTTGGTGTTGTTAATCACATCTTAATTATAAAATAATAAAGAATTCAAAACCTTAGTATCAGAATATAATTTCTTACGGAATTTTATTGTTTTTTATGCAGCACACCGGGTTGAAGGGATCTATTGACCCACTATTAGAGGAGGCTGATATCGATAAAGATGGGAAGATAAGCTTGTCAGAGTTCAGAAGGCTCTTAAGAACTGCAAGCATGAGCTCCACTGTTCCAAGTCCTTCAGGCGTTAGAAATCCTCACAGATTGTAGATATTATTTAAAAACATGATTAAGGGGAAGAAAACTTGAGCTTAATGCTGTATATTATTCATGGATTTTTCCCAGAGGGATGTGCATTAGACAGCAGATTGCCCACTTCTGTGAATTCTTTAAGCCCTGTTTTCTTCTTTTTTTAAAAAAAATCTGCAGTCTCGGGAGAAAAATTCGATCATTGAGGGCTTAAAAGCAAGAAATGTGCTGAAGAGAATCCTTACCAAGTGTTTTGTTAGTTCTCCTTTACTGCTTCCTGTATATTGTACTGTTGTGTAAATTATTGCTTTCAACTTTTAAAACCAAATTGGGTTGTTTATATAGATTTTCGCAATAGTTTGTTCACAGGGGAATTTGATTTCTGAAATCTAAAGCACAGATTTGTGATGAGTTACTTCTTTTTGTAGGTAATAAAGGTTAAATTTCATATTTTGGGCGCTGTTGTTTTTTCTTTTGTTTTCTGGTTTTGTTTCTGAATGTAAGCGGAATTACAGCCATTTAACTTTAGACTTGTATTTTCAATCTCCAGCTCTATATACTGTATTCTATTCTCGCTTCTACTATAACTGCCCAAGTGAATTAGTCTGCTGATTGAATTGCCGATAAAAACGATAAAAGTCAAGTGAGAATATATGATGCTACCATAAATGTGAGTTTCTTATGTATGAATAAGTAGTAACTGTTAACAGTTTATCTTGAATAAATATTAACTGTGGATACTTTTTTTCTATATGTTTTTCCATGATCTCAATTCTTGAAATCAAGAACGAGCTTGCTTCCATTGTCTTGCATATTTTTAACTATATTTCAATAGTTTTGGGATATTTTTAAGCAGAAACCTGTTCTAGACCTACCATATATTTTCTCTTGTGAGGATTGCTTTGTATATCATCAATTTTTTTGTGACATTTGTTGCAATTGTTAATGGCACAGAATGTGCCAGCCAAGCTACTCGCTTTGAACTATTTGACATTCAAAAGATTCATAATTGAACAATAAACCAGAAGTATAGAACAATTAGCACTATTTGGGTGAAATTGACGTTGATTACCCACATATTTCCCACAAAAATAAATAAATAAATAAATCATTGGCAAACAACTGTCGTACATGTACAGAAGATAAAGGAAGAGAGTAAAGCAACTCAGATCATAAAATAATTTCTTGTACAATCATATTACCATCCCCTTCTATGCACCAATAACTCTCCATCTTTCTCGTGTAATTACCATGAAATATAATTATAAGACTAAAGAAAAGAAATGAGCCAACCCATTATTCCATAAAAAACATTCATGGCCACGAAGCTCTTGAGATCAACACAAAAACTTGGATATTAATTCCTACTGCCACTCATCATCAACAACCGTCTTAGTTCGCCTTCGACCAGTATTTGGTGTTCGAAGAATCCCACGAGAGTTATCAAAACTATGACTGCTTATTTCTTCGTCTCCCTCAAAATTGCGCCTTACAACAAACCGCCTCTGATCTAAACTCAATCTCCGTCCACTCTCATTTGGTTCCTCTGAGGAAAATCTAGGATTCGATTCATACATTCTCCCCACTGAATTATCACTGCTGGATGCAGATCGCGCATCTATAACTTGTCTTGGTCTCACATTAGGTGTAGTTTCATGGTCATATGACTGATATTGGCTCCCAGCAGTAGGCTTTCCTCTGTATTTCCTACCTCTGTTGAAGCTCCTACCTTCTGAGCCAGGCTTTTTGTTACTAGTCACATGATGTTGGTTTCTTCTAGCTGAATTGTATGTGAGTGGTAGGATGTTCTGGAGGTCTGGTTCGGGGCTGAACCCTATTGGATGCAAGCTTTCCTTCATCTTTCTGAAGGTGATAGATATCCTGCAGGTTGAAATAAGTTCAGCAACTATCATAAATGCTATGGATGATATGATGTGCTTGTTCTCATTCTAATCGAAGAAGATTTGACACGTACCTCTTTGCAGGAACTGCAGGTACACAATGCTTTGCAACATCAGCTCCGTTCCCGTTCAAGACAAGAACTGACCTGAATTGAAATGGTAATCCAAGATTTAGTCAAGAAGCGCACGCACTACAATTAAGCATCATCTAAGTACGACAAGTATGAGTTTGAATTACATGATGGCATAGAATAAGATGACATATCATTAGTCCCACAACCTTGAGTTTGGTAGAAATGAGTTAAGGAATATGCCATGATCAGAAAAATTAAAAATTAGGCTTTAATTTCCAGACATAATTACTTTTGTTCCAGTGAGAGAGAAAATTTGTGGTATTTCCTCCCGGAATTTGGGGTACATCACCCATTAAATACAGTATGACAAAAACAGGATAACATATAATTGTTTTCTAGAAAAGCCATGACCATGGTCTTGATATTTCATGTCGTGCAAATGCATGTCAACATTAAAGTAAAGAATAAAAAACCACAGGCAAGGGAATTAGTAAAGCCATAATGTATGTACTATGCTTACCCCATAGGCAGGGAAATTGCAGTTGAACCACTGAAATCTCCTGGTCCTTCAACCTTCAGGCTACTTCCAAAGAGTATGTCGCACTCACTTAGGAACGACACTGTACTAAATGGACGAACAAAATCGTGGCTGTCAATGTGTGGCGGTATGCAATCTCCTGGTTCATAAATGTTGACTATGCAACTGTCAGGTATGCAAGATGTGGGCAATACATGCCAACGGACCAATCTCCTTATGATGACTTTGAAGAGACTTGGAATTGGATCAGCAACTACATTTCGAAGGATGCCCGGAGGATTTCCATCCTTATCCTGCCATTTGAATACGCATATGAGCTTTCTATCAGGTGAACTAGTAGGATGGCGTAAACCTGTGCAAGATTATATACCGTAGCATAGTTGTAACAACATCCAAATTGGATTGTTACTCGTCCTTTCCCCCGCATCCACTTCTGAGGTTCTGAATATGTACGATCTGGAAACATTATGTTTGGAATATTAACCTGAATTTAGTTAAAACCAAGGGAGGAAAAACTATTTGACAGGCAAGCAAAAACAATTGCAAATGCAAAATAACATGTAGTAAGTCAAAATTATTTCTATTTCAGAAAAATCCCTGATCCATAAACATAAATCAACTAACAAAAAAAAAAAAAGGGTTGGGAGTCTTGGACCATAATTCATCAATATGATAGTATCAGTACTGAAAGTTGTAGGGACAAGAGAACCAGTAATGACTATATACATGATAATCACAGCAACAATATTATCACACTAAAACATAACAAAAACGTATTACTCATCTAAATACAGATTCTGCACCACGTGTTGATTAATTAAATCTGAATGACAGCAGGGATGAGCAATGTGATGATATATGTAATAAGGAAACGAAACGTGACAAGAGACTATCATAATTATGTAATGTTAATGAAGGCATTCGCATAAAATAAGAGTTAAACACCCACAAAGGACCACTTCCACATAGGCAATTATTACAGATAAAGGAACACATCCATGCCTGCTGCCAGTACTACGTTGGTGATTGGTTCATATAAACAGTGTCATTCAGGGTTCCTACCTGAATACAGCTAAGTTTAATGGAAACCCAACGTGTAGTGATTGATTTTATTTACTAGCAGGTACTGCCATAACTTACTGGTAAAAGACTCATCCATTAAGTCTTAACAGCTTTCATATTGCACAACTACATGTTATTATTCGGCTTGGCTAGGATAAGTTAGTGAGCAAGTATCATAAGTGAAGCCTATGTTGCATGGAAACGGGTATGGGTACGGGACAGGGCAAATTTGTAAAAGATTGTACTGGGATACAGCTATATTCATCAATTGAATTAATAATTTAAATGAGACCAATGTTCTGTTCTCATTCACATGTTATGAGAATTAGAATTCCTATAATATTTTAATATTTTTTCATTATGTATATTATAAAGTAAATGTGAAGTGTAGGAAAACAATTGTGTGATGAGTGTTTTAAACTAAAACATGTATTAGATAATTGAGTACAAGTCCAAATAAATGTATCCACATATTCAGGGAGTGACCAAAGAGTTTAGGCACAGGTATGGGTACGTTTCAGATAGAAGTACCCAACTAGCATGAACTAAAATCCTTCATGGAATCACTAACAAGATTGACAATTATAACGGTAACAAAAGCAATCATTAATGTTGATTCATTACAATAAGTGGCTTGATGAAACATGCCATCCTAAAGTGTCTTTGATTTGATTCCTTCACACTATAATCAATTTATTCCCCGTGTCGCAAAATAATCACAACATTTTTAGATGACCTCAAAAGAACAGCATGGAGGTGACCTCACCAACACAGTTTATTATGTTTTCTCGTATCGAGTTGGTTGAAATGAGTGCAAGGAGAAGCTAGAAAGGTTTGGCAAAGTGCAGGTTGCTTTCCTGTAGTGGGTAGCATAGGCTGCTGAAAGCTACATGATATGCTAAAGTGAGAAATTAATATTATGAACCAGCCAAACAGAATACTAGTTTTCTCCCTCGAATTAGTATTAGACAATTAGTTAATGGAACTTGAAGCTCCTTTAGATTGTCATAAGAAGCAAACAAAAGGTACTGTGGAAGAATAATGTGGAAATATTAGCTTTGATTAGATACCGAAAGGCTGAAAGTTACCCAATTCTGACATCTGACAAGATAATGAAGGAAATACATATGCACAATAAAAATAAATAAATTAAGCAATTTGTTATGTGGATAGATGGTAATTTATGGGTAGGTAACACTATAGGATAAGTCCATCATGTAGGAAGATAATAAATGTTTTGCAGAAGAACGATGTATGGTTAGTAGTAACTTCAGATTGTGTGACCTAAAAAAGATATAGAAATCAGCAGATGGGAAACCCGCCACAAAGTTACAGCCAAAAATACAATTGGAATGAAGTGAAAAGTATACACCATCATCCAACAGGCAGAAAAAACTAAAAAGATATAGACCGAGCACATGATAAAGTGCTCTTTACTAGGAATAGAAGTTTCACATGCAGTTTCTGATAACATTTATTGGTGATGAGGGAGCTTTACTGGAGAACGGAGGCAATAAATGTTGCTTGATGGAAAGGTGGAATGGCCATTATGTGTTGGGATTTCGTTAAGAGGACTCTGGTTTGGAATGAGGAATCTTTAAAAGATAAAAGTAGAATTTAGTGACTTATTTTTTTAGGGAGCATAAAACAGGAAAATGATTCGAGTTGGTATTAGAAGAAGGGAACGCCAGAAGTCCCACAGAACTATTAAAGCCCCAGGCCTATTGTGCGAATGGAAAAAGAGAGAGATAAGTGGAAGTTAAACAATATACAATATACAACGCTTTTAATTGAAGATATAACTCGAGTGCTTGGACTCTCAAAACTCTAGTATGTCATGTGCGCATTACATGACTTAATAATAGAGAATGGAGGATACACCAAACGATGTAAGAAAGATCTTGAAGAGGAATCCGTTAAATGATAGGTATTCTTATGGTACAGAGGTTCAGCAATTTATCCTTGACATCAAATGGTTGAGAAACAAAATAGTTTGTTTTTTTTAATAATTGATCCAAGCAGAGCTACAAACCTGAATGGCCCTCCAGCAAATAGGTTTTGCACACTTTATTCTCCATTACAACCATAGTTACACAGTACGCAGTACGTACGAATTCGGGTACACAATTCGCCACTTAGAAAATTTGGATTCGTTTGGGGGTAGCTTGCTTCGGTATGCAAGTTCAGTTAGTGGTATGTTGTAAATTTTTTCAGGTGCGCTTAAAGTTTTTCAAAGTATATAGTAGAAAACTAGAAAGCTAATTATGAATATTAATATTTTTTTCATACAAAATACTTAAATACTTCTTTTTGATAGAATTTGTTTCTTTGTTTTGTTTTTTTTTTCATAGAGCTCATTTTAGTATCATGGTTTTGTTTTACATTTAGTTAACATATGTGTTTAGTTACAGTAAAATCATCGGTTCATATACTCTATTGTGTCTCCCTTCACTTAATTGCACACATTGCATTGCATCTTGTGCACGTGCACTTAAAGAGACTTACATCTAGCATACTTATAAGTGGTACACAAATTTTGGGGAACCAGTTCGTGTATCGGGGGGAATCAGTTCGCAAATGTACAGGGAATCAGTTCGCATGAACTGTACGATGGTTCGAGGGGGTACGGGGAATCATGCAAAAGGACTCAGAAAATGATAGTGTACAATGAGAATGAATTCTAGGATTGTATCTAACGAGTATTTTGATGTCACCGCTACGCGACGCTATCCGCTATCAACAACCTTGCTTTGGGTGTTTTAGTACAATATCAGGTAACAATAAGGTGTTTAAGTGTAATTTATCCTTATTTTTGAAATATTCGGAACCCATTAAATATATTAGCACTAGTAGTCTAGTATGCCAGCATGAAAACAGTGGTTGAGATGGAAAACCCTTATATCATTCATGAATCCGCAGTGGGACTAATACAAATCATAACTAACAAAAGAAACATTGAGAAAGACTAGACCAGATGTAACAAACAATGCTAATATACCATAAAGCACAAGAAAGGCACATCTCAAATGCATCACCTATAACTTCTCAGGCACCCTATGCCTATGGTTGAGCAATCAATCAAAAGTTGTCTCGCCCAATTTAATAAACACCTTGTAGGTACCAAATCTCAAAAAGAAAGTCATCAGGCTCCATATGTTTAATTAACCAATCAAACTTCTCTCTACCAAGTTCATACTCCATAAGAGAACAAGTGGCTTTCTCAACTCAAAGACTGACAAATTCCAATTTTTATAATTGCGGAAGAAATTGAAAGGTTGTTTTTCCTCAAGACTACAAACCTAACAGTAATGTCAATTGCATATACTTGAAGAGAGCTTATACTTTGAAAATGAGTACCTTCTATGAGTCATTATGTAACAGCATTACATGAATTTGATGTTCAAAAACTGCAATGTGTTATTTGGAAGTTAACAGGCTTAAGTTGTGGCAGGAGAAAGGAGTACCGACCAGATAAAAAATTATACCTAATCTGTTGATACACTAAACCATGGCTGACAAGCTTGAATCGTATCCAGGAATATTCTTTTGATTAAACTTGAGGATTTTTTAAGAGATCAATCACTTAATTACTCTTATTTTTATATTGATTCCTCAAATCTTTCACTCAATTTAGTCCTTGCGCTAATATTTTTGTAAAATTAACTAACCATGGTCAGGGAAAAACTTCCTAGGCGTAGTCAATTACCAAAATATCTTTAGTTAATCTTTTTCTTCCTTAGCTAGGGATCTCTCCTCTCTTCCTTCCTCTCCCACTCCCCCTCCCTCTCACCCTCTCCTCACTCATTCTTTCACTTCAAGCAAAGGAAAAAGGAGAGTCTACGTTTTCCCTCATATCTAATCAAAATATTAAAAAACTCAATGCTCAAAATTAAAATATTGATGATTTTTAAGAGGAGAAAGGAAAATAAATAAAGAAGATATTGACAGTGAGAAAGATGCTTGAGATAAAATTAAGAGAAACTACAGTTCACTAGGTTACATAAGAGTAGATGATAAATAAAACGGTGATTCAGGGTTTAAAAGAGAAAGCACTTGGGCAAATGCTAGACTATTAGAAAACAACATTGATTAGTTTCATATAGGATTAGGTTTAGATTGAGTTTAGGGAAAATGAAAGTATAAATTGGTTTGGCTTTATTGGGTTTTGAGCTACTTGATTTATCAATAAACACCAAGAGTATAATGGAAATGATGCATTAAATTGTTACAGTTAAAAGAAATATTCCTTCAAATATCGATGAAATCTATCTATATGCTAGATTGACTTAACTTAAATAAATTGAGGGATTACATGACAATTGCAATAATTTGAGGGGCAAATATCAAAATAAGACTAACTAAAGGGACCAATATCTAAAAAGCCCTCAACTTTATGAAGGAAAATTACTGCATCCAAATTATTGGAGGTAAATATGGGATGAAATTACATATGCTTCATTGAAACTTATCATTTTCTGGTTCTCGAGTTTAGTCATGGCCTCAATACTATTTCACCTGAACTAATTGCCAGAACACTATGAATATCATTTCAAGAAAGTATTCTAGGCAATCTCATTATTGTAGAATGCAGATCATCCTCATAGCCTCTACATCGTCCTAGCAAGAGTTGAGTTATGAATTCTAATAGTGAGTAATGCCAATTGAGAGAGCTTCAAACAATGCATTATATCAAGAATGAGGCACCGCACATTTGCCAAATCATAATTGGTAGTTATGCTAGCTTATAGTTAAAGTAGGAATCAAGAGATTGAACCAAGCTTCTTTCTAAAGAGTTTACTGTTTGGAACTTATATTAAATTATTAAAAGCAATAGTGCAGTTGATGTTTCAACTGTTAAAAGAGTAAGGAAGACAACTATATGATTTGCCTAATAGGTTCAAGTGATGAGTTCAAATGTTAACAAAAATATTATAAGAACAACATTGAAATCACGGGAAAACATAATTCTTAAAGAAGAGATCAACACAAAAATCCAATTTTAACAATACTTCACACATATGAGTGTAGCAAAATGATATGTTGCGATGGAGCTGTGGATAAACATTTAAAGGTAGAATAACAAATGTGCATTATTAGGAGGCTAGAGGTTGCTCCTACCGAGAATAAAATGAGAGAAAATCGATTGAGATGGTTTGACCACGTGCGGGAGAACACAAGATGCACTCATTAGAGAGGTGATAAAAGCAACGAGGATTCGAGGTAGGCTCAACAACTTTGTTTTAAGCAATTAAGAAGTCTGTGATAATGATTAACTTAAACGGGAGAGGTAGCCTAAACAAAACTGAATGGAAGAATATTTGTGTAGCAGACCCCAAATTTTTGGATAAAGTCTTCATAGTCGTATATTTTTAACAATACTTCACGCAGTAGTATGTCACAATTCACAGAAGGCATCATGTGTAGATTCCTATATGTAAATCATGTGTAGATTCCTATATGACTTAAATCAGTTGAGGTGTGACCAATAATCAGCCAGGCAAAGAAACAGCATAAAAAGTATTCAAACTTTACCTCTAAATTCCGATTTCCGCCCTTTTTCCTGCAACTCATACACGAAATCCACAATCCTCTTCTGCTCCACCGCACTAAAAACCCCAGTGTGCAGCTCCAACCCATCCAAAATATTCACAATCTTCCCCTTCACCCTGTCCAAATGAATAAAGTCCTTTTTCCTCCCAACATTCTGGAATCTAATCCACTCCCTCTGCTCCCTTGGCAGCTCTACTTTCTTCTTCCCTTCATATTTTGCCTCCTCGCTCGTCTCTCTCGCCTTCTCCTCTTCCTCCGCTAGCTCATCCTCCTCTTGTGCCATGTCTGCCCACGACATCCGAACCTTCGGCGAGCCTGAACTCCGATCCGGCTCCATTTCAGGATCCGTTCCCCATCCACTAGGCTCTATATGCTCGCTCCAACTCGGAGATTCCTCTGCTGGATCTACAGAAGGGGAAAAAATCATGAAAAAATAAGCAAAAAAGGACGAAGAAACGGCAGATTCGAAGAGACAAGCACCTGGGGTCAGAGAATCTCGATGACTATGGCTTGGGGATCCGCTAGGCTCGATCTGCTCGGTGAAGTTCGGAGACTCCGCCTGCATCCGATCTGAGAGCAATAGATCTGTGAGTAAAGAAGCAAGAACACCGAAAAACCCTAGGTTTGGAGATGAGAGAGGGACCTTGACGGAGAGATCGGACGCGGTCCGCTAGGGTTTGGGAGCAGCGATCGCAGAGATCTCGAGTAAGGAAGGGGAGCCAGTTGGTGAGGAACTCGCCAGCGATCTCAAGCTCGGAGGCGTCGTGATCTTGGATGAAGGGATCGTCCATCTCTTTTCGCTTTCGTTTGATCTCGATCGATCGATCGAGGGGTTTGGGATTCGAAAGTCGTGAGGTCTCGGCGAGGAACGAGATGGGAGAGTTTTGCTAAAAACCCCTAGACGAAGTGGGAAATTGTGGATTCTTTGATGCAAGTGGGTACGGGCCCCCAAAAAGCAAGAAAAGAGGGGAAATCAATGATTTCCACCTCTCTTGTTTGGTTGAGATTTAAAAAAATATATAAATAAAAATAACGCATGGGACTCACATACAAAGGTATGAATAGTTTATTGGGCTCCAAACAGATGGAAACCCAATTCCTAAAAAACAACAAGAAAATAGACTTACAAAAAGGAAAAGTAAATCCCCTATTGCTTTCTAACGGGCTAAATTATCAAATTGATATATTTTATTATACTTAATGATCATATTGGTATATTTTCTTTATCTGGTGACAATAAAGTATTATAAGTGGAGTTCGACTATAACTAGGCATACATTTTTATCAGATCACATTTTTCGGTGTTGGCTACTCAAGTGAGCAAGTCATGTGATATCTAGGTGCTTTTTTTTTGCTGAGGTGGACTATATACGTGGGTTCTTTAACTACCCCAACTCAGAAAAAACCCCTAAAATTTTTCCCTTTCCCATCTTTCCCTCTTTTTCTGATCATGTGAGAGGATATACGATTGCTTCACGAATTGCAATTTACAAGAGCAAGGATGACAAGTCAAGAATATATGTTTTCTTTCAATTGGCAAGTGAAAAAAAGACAAAACTGGACATAGTTTCATGTTAATTTTTCTCTCATATTACGATAGTGAAAATGGAAGAAAAAATAACTAATGGTTTTTTTTGGGCGGTTTCTTTTTTCCTTGCTCTCCCATCTTTGTTCATGCAAACAAATAAATACTTCATTCATGTTAAAATCATTGCTATAATGCTTAGTTGTATAAAATATGTAAGTAAAAACTTTGAGTTATATTGAGCTCTTGAAGATGATCAAATATACTTCAAAATGAAGGTTTAGTGTTCCATAACTTGTAAGAGTTCAAATTGAAAACTCATCTACTTGTGGGTATCCTGCATTTGTGTATGTCAATTACTGTTGTAATTGTTGTTTATTGGATTATTGTTATATAAATTAGGGGTTTTACTATGATTTCATGTGTGATTCATATGTGATTCTTTGTGAGTAATGTATGTTAAATTTTATGTAGATGGTTGTCAATGTTATGGTCAAAATCAGACATGGAGGGTATTTTCCCATTGGCTATGTGGAAGATTATATTGGTGGTTGATTTGATGTTGTATTCATAGAGAAAGAAGCTCTGAATATAGCAATGCTGATAGATATTGCATTAGCATATGTGTATAACAATGTGGAGGATTTCTACTAGTATTTTTGGTTTAGGCTTGGGCAATGGTGGCTTGAAGTGTTTAACATCATAAAATTCCTTGAAAGATATTGTTGAGCATGCAGAAAGGGATAACTCAATAGAGGTTTTTGTTGATCATGGCATAGATGAAGCTAATTAGACACATCTGAAGTCCTGTTACTGGAGGGTGTTGGTCAACCAATAACTCAAGCAAGTCAAGCTCATGTGCAAGAAGATATTTCAAGTAATGCTTAGGTGCGGATTAGACTTCTTATCTGATAACCTACAAGTATAGTTTTATTCTAAAAGGTAGCACTTTGCGTATGTCCAGGTCCAAGAAGATGTCTCAACTAATGCTCAGGTCCAAGAAGATGTTCCAACTAATACTCCAGTGCAATAAGATGTTCCAAGTGAGGCTCAAGTCCATGAAAAATACCCATTATGCACTCAACTCATATAAAGCAGACTAATATGGGTAATGTGGTTAGAAGGAGAAAATTAACTCCTAATAGAAAGTCAACAAATGTTGCCACTTCCAATGATAGGGTGATCCATGAGGCAGTTTTAGTTCCTCTTGATAAAACCTCAAATATACAATGGCAATCCTCGTCATCTAATGAAAGTGATGACTCCATGGAGGATAAAAATTATAAAATTGATCCTAGTGAGGAATTGGATGATGATGATGCCGGTAAATATTTTATTTTATTTTATTTTTTGATGAGTTCAAGCAACAACATGAGGGGAGGAGAAGAAGATTACTGAGAAAAAATTTTTATGTGGATGCCGTACTGACCCATTAAGAGAGCAAACTGCACTAGTAACTTAATAGTTTATTAATTCTATATTCATGTACATTATTTACTTGTTGTTTCGCTAGTCGTGTACACTATCTAAGTTATTTGTTTGTTGTTTCTATATTCATGTGCACAATCTATTAGTTGTATTCATCTTTCAGGAATCACAATCAATTGGAGCTGAAGAAGGAACATCTCAAAGGAGAAAGAAGGGTAGACCTAGGGGAAGCAAGAATATGATTGGAGTTGAAGACATTCCACCAAACAATGCTCCCAATTCAGCATCAATATTAAGTGAAAAAAGAACAAGGTTTACACCTACTACAAATGAAGGAGGAAGAGGTAGTAGAAGTGGTGGAGGAAGAGGTAAAGCGAGAGGCAGAGGGAGAGGAAAGGGCAAGTCATTTGAGCATCCTAGGAGGGTATGGTTTATGGCAAGGGGAGAATGATGAGATGGCATTTAGAGCTCCAAGTGAAAGTCAACCAATGGTGATACAATTGACATCTAATTTCTCCTACCAGAATTCTGATAATCATGGGTAAAGTTCTACATAATTGCTTTTATTTTTGCCAATAACACAGCTTATGTGCATATTTTGGGATGTTGATTGTGGTGTGCAAGCTTGCTTATGTCCATCTTTTGTGGTACAATATGGATGAATGTGTTTGGATTTGCATGTATACGTTGGGATGCTGATTACGGTAATATGGTTTGCGTGGTATGTGTTGTAGACTTCTATATGTTAATTCCAAGTTATGTATGTTTATGTGCATTTTGTGTGAATTTGGTAATAATACTGCAGAAAATATGCTCATTAGGTAAATAGTTTTAGGAAAATATAGCAATTCAGTATTATTTTAAAGAGAAAACATACCAATTTGATACTTTTGTTATAGAAAATATACCAACTTGGTTATTATTTACAACTATAAGAATTCTACAGGCACTATTGTGTGATTCATAATTTGTCACGTTCTCTTTATTTGAATCCACACTTTTATATCGGCTTTAACAAAATATAAGGCATTAGAATGGAACCTCGAATCATGGTGCAATTTTTGGACTTGCAATCATTTCCACCAACCCAAATTACATATATATCAATAAAATACTACCATGACATAACATCTAATTAGTCATACTACAGCCACAACACACCACATAACATTACATTAATCTGGGTATAACCAAACCAAATTACATCAACAAAGAACAATCATTTCACATATCACAGTACAAATAATTCTTAACAAACTACACAAGTGAAAAGCATACAGTCAAACCTAATATCAAATAACACATCCTCTTCCTCTTTTCTACTACAGGTGCAACCTCTAATTTTGATATTACTTTCCTCAATTTCACAACCTCTTCCAAACAAGATTCAGCTTTATGAGTCTGTTTAATTTCTTCTTTAAGCTTTGTAGTATGCTCATGACATCCTTTTACCTCATTATCACCCCTTGCAATCAACTCCTTCTTAACAAAGTATTCCTCAAACCAGTAATCTCTTCTCTTAGTAGTAGAAATAATTGAGTTGCAACACTATGCATAGGCTTGTCAAACCATTCCCACAATCCACAACCACCAGCCTATAATTATGCAAAAAACAAAAAATATAATAAAATGAAATGCAAAAAATTTAACACCAAACCAAGACAACTTACATGTTGATTTGGGCATTTGTAGAACCTCCGACAAGGATTCTCATCTATCATGGAAGTGTAATACTCACACTCCAACCCACATTTGCAAAACTTTACCCCAGATCTCTTTGCTAAATTATTCCACCCTAGTACACATTTCATCCCATTCAATCCATGTCTACTTCTTCCCATGCCTAAGTTCGACAGTGGTCGTGATTGGGTGCTTGAGCTTGGAGAATCTATGACCAATTTTTGTAGAGAGTCCCCCAATTTTGGCCTAAAGGAGAAGAAGAACCTCAATCTCAAAACCCTTCTTTTAGCCCTAATTTGTAGATTTTTCCCCTTTTCAACTAAAATGAATAAATCTAACTATCACTACCAACTCAGTGAAGAAAAGCCACCTAGGCAGCACATGACTTGCTCATGTGACTAGACATCGTAAAAAAATGAGCTCTGATCAAAATTTGTGCCTAATTGTCGTCAAACTCCACTTTTAATATCTTATTTAACTCCACTTTTAATATCTTATTATCGCTGGTTAAAGAAAATATATCAATCTGGTCATTATGTATAACAAAATATACCAATTTGATAATTTAGCCCTTTGTAATGCTATTTCCTTGTCTCCATTCTCTTTTCTTGATTTTTAGGAAATGAACCAAATTGGGCATGTTTGTTTGCATGGAAATAGAGATGAAGTAGCTGAAGGAAGAGAAGGGTAAAAAAGTGGAGCCCATAATTAGCTTTCTCACTTTTTCACTGTTTGGATACAACTTTAGAGATATGATGGGACATCCAAAATGCCACATATCATTGCTGATATAAATCAAGCCAAAATGGCTCGATTTTGGTACGAAACATGCAATCAATCAGATATTTATAGTTAAGAAAAATTGTAAAACCCAAGTATCCTTTCTCTTTCTTTCCCATTATTTTGGTCACTAAAATCACCTCCAAACACCTCTCCTCTTTTTCCCTGTATCGCATCCTCAAGCTTTGTTCGGGGTATGTTGATATTAGTGCCCTTAGTTGTAAGGTCATATGAAGTTCAAAGAATCCTCCTTAATTGCTTCTCATGCACTGATTCAATTCCATTCAATTGCTCATCAGAGCAAAATCCAAAAAAAAAAATATCAAGCATGAGTATTTCTTTATGTGTTTATCTCGAAGAGAAGAAAAAAAATAATTGTGGATTTGCTTAATTAGTGGAGAAGAATGTTGCCTAGGCTTGCAATACTTTCAATTGTTATCCATACAACAAAAAGTGAACTGAGTGGAAAAGGAACTATTTCCACTACTTCAAATAATAATAATAATAATAATAATAATAATAATAATAATAATAAAGTGAAACAAATAAAAAATATTACTCCTGCTACTTCGTACTTCATAACTATAGAAGTTACTGTTATGATCTACTTCTTATTTCTAATACTTTGCCATCCAAATGGGCTCTTATTGAGTAAGATTAAGATGGTAAGTTGGGGATTTTGGTCAAGCTCGTCTGTATGGATGTGGGGTTCTCTTGAAACGGAACGGGAAGGATTTGTTCTTAGAGGTTAAATTAGGACATCCAAGTTATTTTGCGTTGTTGTTGAAATAGTAATTAGCCTATCCTGTGGTACTTATAGCGAGGTGAAGAACGGCCTCTTAGAAATTATTTTCGGAACGTGCAAATGACGTTGAGAAAAATCTGCAACCGCGCCCACAACTCGAGTGATGGGGTGTCGGTGGATTCTTCAAAGATGGAGGCAATTGTTGGTTGGAAGAGACCTAGCACCGTGACTAAGATACGAAGTTTCTTGGGTGTAACACCCGTGACTTTTCGATACGTATTTTTCAATATTAAAATACTAAATGATATTGATTATCATATTTTAATTACAATTTAATACCCTCATTACCCAGTTTATATGAATAAACATACCACTAATAACTGCTTTTATCCTAT
>JBAKGM010000001.1:15451099-15471151 GCA_037177215.1 Asparagus racemosus | reverse complement strand
CCCCCCGCGCGTTTCATTAAAAAACGTTTAATGAAACATATAGATACAAAATATAGCACTCTCTAACCTACAACCTTGATAATTGACTGCTTTCCTTGACATTTAATGCATCCATTTCTTCTCACTGACAGTTCTTGTTTGTGAACAGGCCCTTTTGGATGTCTACACCATTGAAAGAGAAATTGGCAGGTTGGACGGAATTAGACTGGGCTTGGTTGGAGATCTTGCTAATGGCCGGACAGTTAGATCATTGGCTTATCTAATTGCTAAGTACGAAGATATCAAGATTTACTTTGTTTCTCCAGATGTTGTAAAGATGAAGGTAACAATTAATTCTTATCGTCGGTAACGATGAAGGTTATTTCTGAGCTCTCCCTGTATCTTATAAAAAACTAAAAACTTGTGGTTTCTGGTTCGATTGTAGTTTTTTTTAGGTATTGATCCCTTTAATCTTTCATATTTTTAAATTAGACCCCAAAACTTAGAAATTGCTATTTAGTTCCTCACCAATAAGTTCCTCTAAGTTAGTCCTTCTGTTAATTTCTCCATCCAGTTCTTAAATGGAGTTGGATTTGTGATTAGCCCAACACAGGACATTATCTTTGTACCATTCGGTCAAATTCATTCATGCTTTGAGGTGGAGTTATCTATGAGCTAAGAGGGAATTTTTAAGGATTGAGAGGAGAAAGAGCCTTTAGGGAGACTGAATTTAAGTAAAAAGATGACAATTTAGGGGGAAGATGTAAATTTTGGGCTTGGGTTAATTGGTGTTGGGTTTTGGAATCAGTTACGCCTTGGATGTTAAACTTAAGGAATAACTGGAAGATCATGTCAATAATGTTAAAGTTTGATGGTATATACTACATGATCAGATGACAGCTTACCATGAGCACTAATATGGAGTAACTTGTAGGATTTGGGGTCTAATTAAAAAGATATGAAAGATTTAAGCGAACTATATCTGGGAGGCCTTTTATTGTAATAACTGCTATAGTGAATACAGCGAGCAGTTGGTGTCCTCTTGGGAAATGATACTGAAACTGAACCTCATGTTTGCAGGACGACATTAAAGTTTACTTGACATCACAAGGTGTGGAATGGGAAGAAAGCACAGATTTACTCAAAGTTGCTTCCAAGTGTGATGTTATATATCAGACTAGAATTCAGCGAGAAAGGTTTGGAGAGAGGATAGATCTTTATGAAGCAGCTCGTGGCAAGTATATAGTCGACAAGAAAGTGCTCAGCGTGATGCCAAAGCATGCAGTTGTCATGCATCCTCTCCCAAGGCTTGATGAAGTAAATAATCTCAATCTTTCCATTATTTTTCCGTCTCTTTTGAATATGTTTTCTAAAGAAAGCGGGCAATATATCAGAATAGTTATTAACTAGAGAAAGAGAACAATGGGTATCATTGACATATGAGGGGTTCTATCATAGAAAGTTAAGTTATATGGCTGAATCTTGGCCAAGTGAATAAAGGGGGAGAGAATCGCTCATAAGCGCACTTGGATGAGATTTAGCCGCATCATTGTTTATGAGGGAATCCTTTCATTGACCGACTTATGATATCCATTAGTCTCCTAGGGAAAGTAGATAGAATATACATCGAGCAGAAGGAGAATAGGAAGAAGTCAGTAAGAGGAGATATGAGGATGGGTTAGAAAACAAAACAGATTAATATTGTATTTTATGAGCTATATAACTGACATATTTGTATTACTCTGCAGATCACAGTGGAAGTAGATGCTGACCCTAGAGCTGCATATTTTCGTCAGGCCAAAAACGGGCTATATATTAGGATGGCTATTTTGAAGCTCTTACTTTTAGGATGGTAACAGTTTTTCTCCGACCATCCTTGACTTCGAGGTGTAATAATGTCATTGCCTGCGTTTATGAAATTTGATGGTACCATGTATTTATTTGCTTCTTTTCTGAGGTTAGGTTATCTACGAACCTTTGGTAACTTATTTACAATACGAGAAACTCTTATGTAACAAACGCATGGTGAATGCTCTGCATCTTCACCCTGTAATCTTTAAAATACATTGTTTGAAATTTTTTATAAGAGTTTTGGCTGATTCCAGGAAATGTGTTCGTCAAGATGATGATATAGAGAGGAAAATAGATAAGCTGATTGAATCATTATCGATAAGAATTTATACATATGAAGTGGTCAAGCAAAAACCAAACTGTTCCTCTCTAAAGAGGATAGAACAGGATACTTTGATCATCTGTTATTTCTCGTGTTAATCCTCAATGTCATTTAACTCTGTGGTGTAATAGGATTGGGGTTTACAATTCTACATTTTGATTTTGACTGCATGTCTAATTAGAGACATGTATATCGTGTGGCAAATGGTAATGCATATTTTCTTTTTAAAAAAATCATTATCTCACTTGGGACATTAAAGGATGTTAGGGTGTGTTTGGAATATGGACTTGGGCCCTCGATTTGAAATCGCGTCGCCCAAATTCAAATCTCTTCTTTGGATCTTTGTTTTGAACTCATAATTTAAATAAGGGTATTTGATAAAATGGATTTTCAAGCCAAAATCAGGGATTTGAAAATTTCACCCATCACCTGATATTTGGGGAATCCCCGACTCATCTCTTCTCCCGTCGCCGGGTCTTTGTCTCCTCTCAAAACAGAAAGCAGGCTCATCCCGTGCTTGAACGGATTGTGTTTTGATTTCTAATTTGGCTCGCATATGTTGGTTTATACGTCCTTCAAATGCGTTATGCTACCCTAGTGTAGTAAGAAAAATGATTAATTATATTTCTTTATAGACTATAACTTGCATGTCATCTATTAATTAATACATTAAATTTTTATGGAGGAAGAGATAATGAGTATCTTTTTTCTTTTTCTTTTTTTTGTTTGTTGCTATGTTATGAGAAGATGAGAATAGAATTTTATTTATCAGTAGCTAAACTGCGCTTAAATGCCTTATAGTTTCACTGACCTTATACTTAAATGACCTCTATTTTAAAACCGAGCAAATAATTGCCCCAAAGTTTCAAAATGTTGCACTTTCGTGCTCTCTTATTTATCCAATGTTGCATATAAATACCCCAGTTTGTAAGTGGTCTCACTTAAATACCCTAAAGTTCCTAAAAGTTACACTTTAATACCCTCTATTATGTAGTGCTCTTAGATATGTAGAGAAATTGGGCTCTCCCCTTCCTTTTAAGTTTGGGGCATTTATCAATCATATTTAAACTTTGGGACATTTATTTGCACAGTTTTAAAATAGAGGACACGTAAGTGCAAGGTTAGTGAAACTATAGGGCATTTAGTGCAATTTAGCATTTATCAATTAAAGTAGATAGTTTGAGTGATAGGATTTTCCATAGATAAATTATAATCTTAAGCTTGAAATTCAAAATTAGATAGTTTAACCATCAATCTCTTTGACAAATCTAATAAAAATTTATGATTTTAAAAATTAAAAAAATGAGTGGGATTTCAATGTCCCGAGATTTCAATCAATGCTCATGTTTAATTCACCCAAGATTTAGACACGAATGAGATTAGAACTTTCCTTTAATCCCCAAAATGCATAGTAGGAAGTTTCATTCTCCCCTGGTATAAAGGACGTAGGACTTCCCATGACCATTATACCTCCCACTTCATCCATTCCCCGCACCAATAATATATTATAATATAATATGCTAAATTAGGGGTTTTTTTTTATAATTTTAGAATTTTGGGGTGCTCTTTGTAAAGTTTTGATAGTTGTTTGTAGTTCAAAACTTTCAAGAGGTGGGTTGTAACGCTTTGAACAAAATGTTTTGTAAAATATTTCTAGGGTTATTTATAATTTGTAAAACTTTCAGGGGGCTTTTTATAAATTCTTGGGGATGTTTGTAATTTTGGAAACTTTCAAGGGGTCATTTGTAAAAGTTTTAAGGAGTTCTTTGTAATGTTTTGAAATTTTTAGCTATCATTTTAATAACATTTTTGGGGCTAGTTGTAAAATTTTAAATAGCTATTTGCAAAATTTTCAAGGGGATATTTATAATTTTCAAAGCTTTCAAGGAATTGGTTATAAAATTTTAAAGTGTTTGTTTGTAAACCTTAAGGGGACTATTTATAGTTTTTTAACTTTTGGAAGGAATGCTCATAATTTTCATATTTTCTAGGGACTATTTGTAATTTAAGAAATTTAAAGGCTAGTTTATAATTTTCTAAATTTTATGTGCTATTTGTAATAGGGTATATTTGTGTTTTTTGTATCTTAAAGGGTTGTTTGCAATTTTCATGTGATTATTCGCACTTTTTATATTTTCATGGACTGTTCGTAATTTTTAAAACTTTCAAGGGGTCATCTATAAAATATTTAAAGAGTTATTTGTAATATTTCAGAATTTTTAGCTTGGTGTTTGTTATTTTCATAATTACATGGGGCTTGTCGTAAAATTTTCAAATGGCTGTTTGTAAAATTTTCAAGTGGATATTTATAATTTTTGAAACTTTCAAGGAGCTGTTGTAAATTTTTTCAAGGGGTTGTTTATAAAATTTTAGGAGCTATATAATTTTTGAATTTTGCATAAGACTTTTTTTAATTCATGGATCTAGGAATTGTTTGTAATTTATAGATTTAAAAGGAAATTTATAATTTTCTAAATATTATGGTGCAATTTGTATTTTCAGATTTTTAGGGGTTCATTTATAATTTTAAATCATAGGGGGTTTGTTTGCAAATTTATAATTGGGTTAATTACGAATAGACCATTGTAGTATCACTGAATTGTTAATAGACCCCTGTAGTTCTATTTGTGGCGAATAGACCCCTTGTAGTATTGGCACCGGTGCTATTGCACCCTTTAATGAACTTTTCGAATCTTTTAAAATTCAAAAAAAAAAAAAAAGGAAAGCATTTGAGGGTTTGTCCCCACCAATATAACTATAGTGGGTTTACTCGCTTCCTCAAACCTTTTAACGATTTTAAGAGCAAAAAAAAATTCACTCGGGGGGCTGTTCACAAAAATAGAACTAGAGGGGCTCTATTCACAATTCCTTTATACTTAGGGGGTCTATTCACAATGAACCTATTATAATTTATCACAAGTCTATTTGGAATTTTAGATTTATTAGGGGGTTGTTTCTAATTTTTGAATCTAAGGGATGGTTTAAAATTTTTGGATTCTTAACAGTTTGTTAATAATTTTTTTATTTTGAAGGAGGCAGTTGATGATTTTCTAATCTTGATAAATCCTTTTATATTAAAAAAAGGACTTTCATTAATTGAATTTTGAAATTATGAATAGTTTCAATTTGATAAGGATTATTTGATAAAGAGGATTAGAAAAGAGGATTTTGATTATTAAAATTTTTGTAATTATGGATTGTTTTAATTTGATTAGGATTCGAAGGTAATGATAGGATTATGCATCAACATGTCAATTTCTAATAAGATAAATGGAGACATGATAGTTTTTTTTTTTTTTTGACAAATGGCATGTTTTTGAGCCTTTGGGAGTAGTTCAACAATTTATTTATATATATAAATAAGTGATATGATTATGAGATTTTTTAATTATCTACAGTTATAATTTGATTAGCATTACCAAATATTTTATCATTAGAATTTTCTAAGTATGGATAGTTTTAATTTGATGAAGATTCTTAATTAGGTGAAGATAAGATCGATGGTATGATTCCCAAGCCTACATTGTGTAGGAGTACCGGAGATAGGGTGATTCATGATTGTAAGAGTTTGCACAAAAGAGAGATTTGAGTCAAAAGGCTATTAAAATTATCTTTTTATTAGGAAAGTTTGAGTGCATTAGGATTTATTTTTTGTTAGGAAAGTTTGATTAGAAAGTTTTCATTGTATTAGGAATTTTCATGAGACTACATATATGGCTAACCCTAGCTAGGGTTTTTTTATCTTTTGTTTTGATGAAAATATTGTAAAAGACATTGACTTTGAAGTTATTGAATTTCTAGATTTTTGGGATTTGATCTTGGATTTCTTGGGCTATTAGATTGCTTTAACGATGATCTTATAGAGGTTTTGTGCATGCTTTGTCGACAGGTGTAGAATAAAATTAGCGTTCTTATCAATTTTTGGTGCTTTCGTTGAGAGAGGGGTTCGTTGTCTGCAATGATAGAATAATTGTTGGTTTCAGATCCTAGATCAATCCCAAATCAGAAGAGGATCAAAATGTTGGATGAAGGATTTAAAATTATGAAGCACGATATTAAAGAGAATAGAAAGAAGCTGAAGTATTTACAACAGGCGATCGAGCGATTGATGTTGTCGTTGAATCAACGAATCAACAAAGATGAAGATAAAGGCATCGGAAAATGGTGATCGGGGACTCATAGGGACGGAAAGGGCTACGAGCCGGGAGCGGATCAAGATCAAGACGAGCATGAGGGGATTTCCTAGTGTATTCTGCTACTATGGAGAAGCAATTGTGATATTTTGAGGAGGTCCTGAGAATTTTGGGTGAATATAACTTTTTCATCAAGTTGTTGAAGTGTGAATTTGCGAGAGTGGAGATGGTTCCCCCCCCTCCCTTGTTGCCCTCTTGGCTCATCTTGATCTTGATCTGCTGTCGTCTCGGAGCCCTTTCCTTCCCCATGAGTCTCACATCGCCATTCTTCAACGCCTTTATCTTCATCGTAGTTGATTAGTTGATTCAACAATAATGTCAATTGCTTGATCACCTGCAATAAATACTTCACCTCCTTCTGATTATCATATTTTATTGCATTTTCATACCCCTATTTCAAATACGTTTATGCAAATAAATGATTAAGATTATATTTTTATCCTAGTTTAAATAAGTTTATGCAAATAAATGATTAAGATTATATTTTTATCCTATTTTGTAAGAAAAATAAAGAAAATAAATAAGAGTTGAAATGAAGATATCTTAAGCTCAATTAAAGCTCAATGAAGCCTAAGAAAAGCCCAAGAAAAATCGGAGTAAAAATGATTACGATAACTCATCGTTGGAGGTGTTGTAACGTGTTTCAAGTGGAAGTACAAGGATAATTTTATTTGATCTAGTTGAGAATTATATAAGATTTTCCGTCTTTCAATAGCAAATCTAACGATTCAAGTTTAAGTCAAATCAAAGTTGTAGAACTCAAAATATAGTCATTTTAGTGACCCAGTGGCAGAATTGCAAATATCTTGAAATTCAATGCAGAATTTTTTAGTATTGCATCCTATGGTCGAAAATTGATTCTTGAGGGCCAAGTTTGATCCAAATGCTCATATTAGTTTATATAATCTATAAATAGGTATAGAGAATGAGGGTGAGAGATGAGTAAAATTTTTATAAATTCTCTTTTGGGGATAAGAGAGACTTCTTTTAGTTGTGTTCTAAATATTGTAAAACTTTAATTTTACAATAAAAATAAAAAATATTTTTCTCTTCAAAGTTCTTCTTCTTTTCTTGTGTTGATAAAGACTTAAATATTTTTCTTTGGTCTACAAAAGGGGCCAATCCCTTTGCATTGTGAGTTTTTAGCTTTTAAATTTTCTTGTTCTATTAGAATTACACGTTCAGGAAATAGTTTAGCTTTAATTCCTTGATCATGCTTTGTTTTGCTTGTTTAATTTTCATGCTTAGTTAGTTTTCTTGCTTAATTTTCGAGTAGATTTATTTTCATGCTTAGACAGTTAGTTTATTTTCTGACTTTTATTTGATTTTGATAAGTAGTTTCTTTTCTTTCCTTTTTATTCATACTTTGTTTATTTGCTCATAATTTAGGATTTAATAAAATGTGTGGCTAAAATTCTTTGGATACTTTAGATAAGAGAAAACTAGTATAACTTATCTATTAAAATTAGATTTGCTCTCTTCTATGCTTAATTTTATTTATATATAGATTAATCAATCAAAATAATGATTGATAGAATATTTTAATTTAATAGTTTATATGTTCCCTACTTGTGATAATTTATGCTTATTAGTATTCTAGAATTATTATTTTCAATTGATTATCTATTCATAAATTTCAATTTTATTTTTAGAATCTATCTTGATAATCTATGCTTTCTTTCATTAGATTGATAGGTTATACTTGTTAATTCTAAAAATGAATTTAAAAAAGTAATTTCTAGATCTAACAAATACCTATCTAATAGAACTATCATAATTTCCTAGTTTATCTCTCTCTCTCTCTCTCTCTCTCTCTCTCTCTCTCTCTCTCTCTCTCTCCCTCCCTCCCCCTCTTTCTAATTTTTATTTTCTTAAAAAAATCCATAAACCCCAACCCCCCCCCCCCCTCCATTTTATTTTTAATAAAAACATCTTTTCAAACAACTTCCGGAATATCTCCAACTTAAAAACCAAAGAAACCCCTCTTTATGGTTCGACATCTTCTATATTATAACTTGGTTGTGCACTTGCAAAACATACTATTTCACACATAACACCTTAATATTCTCTTCAAAATCTTGCTTCATAATTTTGAATCCCTCTTCCAACATTTCAATCCTCTTCGGATTTGGGATTGATCTCAGAGCACCAAAATTTAATAAGAATCCTAATTTGATTCCACACCCATCGACAAAGCGTGTGCGAAACTTCTATCAGATCGTCTACGAAGTGATCTAATAATCCAACCAAGACCGAATCCTAGAAATTCGATGAAATTCAATAATTTCAAGAGCAATTTCTTCTACAATAATTTTCACTAAAACAAAAGATAAAAAACCCTCGCCAGGGCCGACCAAACAAGTCAACCCTTGACTCCAAAGGTGGTCCCAATATGGCGGGTGCGTGCGGAATCGAACGCAACCCACGGCCCTTCCCGCTTTTTCCTAACCCCCCAAAAACAAGAACAAAAACTTTTATTTTAAAATTTACAAATTAACCCCTCAAATTAAAACACGCTCTCTCCTTCTAGTTTCCCTCTCTCTCTCTTCTTTGTCCCCCTCGCCCCCTCAAAACCCTAGAAAAAATCTTCTACAAATCTCGTGTCTCGCCGCCGATCATTTGGAATCTATCTCGCGATGCCGGAGATCGAGGGATCGAGTATTCATCTCTCTCGTCTTCAGCTCCGATCGCCGCTTTCGTTAGGGCATCTGAGTGCTAGATTCTCTGCTGCGCTTGAAAATGATAGGATCTCGGTGAATCTCTTTTCTCTCTTTTTTAATGATTTTGTTAGAATGAATTAGGATATGGGTCTGTTTGATCTTGTTTTTGCTGTGTGATTTTGTGATTCATTGATTTAATTTGTGATTTAGTGTTTGTACTGTCATGAATACTAGCTGTTTTGAATGAGTTAAGGTTGGCAAGTTAATCTTTTTGATCTGGTTGCAAGATCTAATCTGCTGGTGAATCAGGAATGGGCTAATTATTAATCGAGATAATTCACTTGAAAGCAGTTGATTTCAATTGGTTTGGTACTTTATTTATGCTTCTATATTATTTGGTTGAATTTTAATATAGAATTTGTAAAGCAAGAGTAAAATGTCTAGAATTTTTACATATAATGCACGAAGCATGAGTGGAATGTGTGTTGGCATTGGTTCATCTATCATGCGAGAGAATCATTAAATATGAAGTGCTCCCAAGTGGGATTTGATCAGCTGTGATGAAACCATTTCTTGTAGTATGTACCTTATCCATGTTCTTAAGGTTGGTAATTAGATAAGTGTGAAGTTTATACTGACAACTAAAGTAGGTTGCCATGGATATGATGACTATAATGAGATTTGAGCTGCAGCAGCCTTTTATGGTGCAAACATGTTAGGTATTTGATGTTTATTGATCCATGGAATTAGAGCAAACTGTTTGTGCTGGCAGTTGTTATTGGATATCCAGAAGAATCACAACAGTTGAAAGCCCGATAATGTTGCTTAAGCCATTCTGATAATAGATCATTTCATAGTTCATACCTTAAAATTTCAGCAGCGTGCATTAAGAAGTAGTGTTAGGAGAAAATGCTACATTTCTATAGCATGATGGACTTCACAAAAGATATCTTCTCGATCACTCACATGGGTTTTGAACTGCAACAATGGCATTTACAGTGAAAACATGTTTAGGTAATTGATTTTTTGTCACAAAGTCTAAGCAGTATGAGTGCCCATCATATCTATATTTTCGGTGAGATTGTGCACACGTTATCCAGTTTAGATGGTTAATAGATCTCTAGACAAATGAAGTTAATGGTTTGCAGATGCTAGTTTCTTCTCAGTTGGTTCAGTGGTTCTGTTATAATGAAGTTGTTATTGAGGAAATTAATCTTGACAGACCTTTGAACGGGTGCCTTGGCGCAAAGGTAAGAGTTGTACCAGTGTTACCTGGAGGCTGGAGGTCACTGGTTCGAGCTGTGAAAACAACCTTTTGTAACAAGGCTATGTACAATAAACCCAAAGTGGTCCACAACCCCTTGCATAGTGGGATCTTCGTGCACCATACCGCCCTTAGTCTTGACAAACCTCTACAGTTTTGTTTTGTGTGTACCTAAAGCCAACTAGAAAATGCAATGGGTCTGCAACCTATGCCAACACTGAAATAACTACGAGAACAAGTCAACCATATACGTCAATCATTTAAAAAATAAACCTCGGTTGATGTAAGAAAATTGTACAATCTAAAAGGGTCTCACTGAGTAGGAAGGATGAAATATCGACTAGTGTCGGCCGGGTCACTTGATTATCCCTACTTCACTGAAATATTGATTTGCAACCTCCAAGACTTTGTCACCTGTACTGCAAAGTATCTCTTTCAAAATTACAAGAGAAGCAATGTGTCTCAATATAAAAATGTAGAAGTTACAAAATTATATGACCATTGGAACAGGTTTTGGCCATGTAAGAATCAGTAGACAAATCAAATCTGATATATAGCATGAATTCGGAATGCATTTTACCATAAGTTGTTATACAGTGGCAATTTGAGGAATTTTACCTTTCTGATAGTTTCTTTGAACTTTGATACTTTGTCAATTGTCATTGACACATTGGAATTTAGGATATAGAATCTTAAGGGTGTTTTCTCCTAGGACTAGATTAGAGGGATCAGTCACCCGAAAATTTGAATTCATTTCTTGTCACGAACATTCACTTGGTGAATGCATAAAAAGAAATGAATTGAAAAAAAAATTGTCGCAAAAAGAACGGATCTCTCTCCTCTCATATATAGATTAACAGCAAACAATTCTTTTTTAAGGTTTATTTCTTGAAGTTTTCAGTTTGTCTTGGCAAATTTTTAAATATGTTTGCCCTTCATCTTCCTTTATTTTTTTTCTTTTGTCTCTTATTTCTTATCTTTCATTGAGCTTTATTTTTCAATGGGAAGTTTTGTTATTGGCCCCTTGAAACATGTCATTTTTTGTATTATCTTTCTTTTTGAGCATCTCCTATCTCAATGATAATGTACCCAAGTGTCATGGTGAAGTATGTGGCTATTTCATTGTCATCTACTTTTTGGAGAAAGCACTTCTTTTCGCAAGTTATGTGATATTAAATTCCTTCAGTTTGATATTTTGCTATGACTACTCTCGGAACCAAACAAAGATTGCTTATGTGAGATTTGAGCCACTTCACAGATATTATAAGCCCCTCTTTTTTACAACTCAACTAAAATTATCCTGGTCTGTACTGTTTATCTGTTGATAACACTAGTGATGCAATACCTTCTTTCAGTTATATATTCTGTTCATATTCTACATCTGGAACTCCTCTTCTCCTTAACAGGCTCTGTAGCTAACATGAATTATGATTGGGATTATTTTTCCTAGTTTTTAATAAGCTTTACTGATCTTTGAGTTACCAATGGGAAAAATGGAGAATGTAGGAGTTGTTCTTCATGTTATTCCACTCAATTTTAAGGTTTGAACATATGCATACTCTGGAGTTGCTCATGCTGCCACCTTAGCTCCTTTATTTCTTTCTTCTGCTCCTAATGGATGTCTTTTATATATGCATCAAACTTCTGTTGATGTGCTTCACATCACTTATGCATAGTTCATTTTCTCAAGTTCCTTATCTTTTGTTCTGAATGTTATAACAATTTATTTATTTTTCTTCCTTTTGAAGAGAAAGTCGTCGAATGTAAAAGAAGTTTGTGAAATTGAATTTCTACGAGCAGTTCAACCAGGCCATACAGCAGCAGTTAGCCATATGCTTCCACCTGTTACTGGCTCGGACAGTAAGCACCACAAAAAACCAAAGGCTTCAAAGCGAAACGAATTTCGGCAAGAAAATACTCAATTGGTTGATGGTAATTCCTGCTGCTTACGTAATTGTAATTCTTCAACTTGTATATTTTATTCTGGTTATGGTAGTGGCAGTCTTTAGATGACTTAGCAACTAAAGTTTATAGGTCTATTTGTTTGATTGGTTGTACATATATTCCTTCCAGAAAGGAAAAAAAGGGTATGCCTTTTACTGAATCTTTACTTCCACTTGCTCTCAGGTTCTGCTCCCGCTGCCAACAATTGTCGTTTTGATAGTTCTCTCGGTAAGCTGTTTATGTTATGGCTTTGGCATCTTCAGAGATTATGTGATAGTTTATTGGTGGGTTTATTTTAGTATGGATCTTTAATTAACTTGGACTTTTTGACTCTTCTTTCATGCATGACAAATCAAAAAAACTAGCTGAAATATTTCCTTTACCTTTCTAAATGGATAAGTAGAATATTTAACTCAGAAGCAGTTATATTGCGTGAAGAATGTTTTACCTTTGGCCTAGTACTATTTCTTCATCTTTTACCCATAGGATGTATAAGTAGAATATTTAACTCAGAAGCAGTATATATAACTGCCCTATCTTTTGGCGCATTTTGAGATAACCCCCCTGAACTTTAAAAATGTCACTCAGCCCCCTTAACTTTAGGGCGTGTCATAAAACCTGCCAAACATTTGCAATTTTTTCAACATATGGCTCTAATAGCGTAACCCCCAAAATTTTCAACTTAGCCCTTAACTTTCGACGTAATTTTGAGAAAACTCCCAAAGTTTCCACATTATTTTCACAAAGCCCAATCTTCCATCATTATTTTCACAATCCTCCATGAATGTTTGTTAACAAAAAAAAAAACCCCCCATTGCGCTTTTATGCAGGGCAGGGGTTTGGGGGGGGGGGGGTTGCAAAGTTCTGGGCAGCTTTCTGAGACGCTCAAAAGGGGGTTTTTTTGGGCGGGGTTTTGGGGAGGGGGAGGGGGAGGGGGGAGGTTCGGCTATGTTTACCCCTTTTTTATTGCAGAGAGAAAGTTCCAAGGCTGTTAAATAAGTTCATGGAAAATAGGAGGTGTTTGATGCTTCTTGTTTTATCGCTTTATACATGGGAAAATTTACAAAAGTAAATATTTTCGACAGGGTTGTTGACAAAGAAATTTCTCATTTTACTTCAACAAGCTGAGGATGGAACCCTTGATTTGAACAGAGCAGCAGAGATTTTGAATGTATGATTCTTATAATGCTTCCTTACATTGCTTCTTGCAGTTATCTCCTGGTTGTTGCAGCTGCATTTTCTGATCTTTCATCTTTAAAATAAAATATTTTAAAGTTCTCCTTGCTACTGTTTTTTTTCTTTCCTTTGATAGGTTCAAAAGAGGAGAATATATGATATAACCAATGTTCTTGAAGGTGTTGGATTGATCGAAAAGAAGTTGAAGAATATGATTCGTTGGAAGTAATTTTGTGATTCTTTCCTATTTTATTTTTGGATCTATTATGACAACTTGCTAAGTACAAGCATGTACAACAGGGGAAATGATATTTCAAGGCCAAAAGAGCTGAGTGATCAAATAGATGGTTTAAAGGTACACTTCAACCTTAAATCTTATCGTTCTGCCTTTTTCTTCTATCAGTGTTAATAGATGTGCATTTGATGAGTATTCAAGAACGCTCTTTGAGTTTCTGACTTTATTGAAGGTCCCTGTAGTTATCATAATTATGCTCTAACCATGTATGGACACTCTACTACTGTTGGTTAACTGAAAAAACCGGTACTCCTTGCAAAAAAGCTTTAATTATGTTCTGAAGACTTTCATTTCTATGATAAGCATTTTTGCTCCGTGTTTGGCCTGAGAGTTATATTGTACTTTTGGTCCCTTTTAGAATGATTTGGTGACGTATATTCATTCAAATGTAACTGAAGAACGCTAATTGTAGATTTATCAATTCATATTCTTTACACTGTCAATGCTATCAGTCTGTCTTTATCAGCATCTAAATATTTGATGCAGGTCAAGGAAAAATGACGAGTGTTAAATGAAGATAAGTCACACATATATATGCAACCCTAAGAATCAAATAAATCTAGAAAGATCCTAAAGTTAGAATCCATATGCATGCATAAAATAATGTATCCTAGAATGAAAAGTTAGAACTAAATCTATGAAAACAAAACTACAATGCTATGCAAGAAAACATAAGGGGAGTTTAGACCGAGTTGTTATTTAACTATGGTTATAGAAATTCTGTACATCTCCATATTTAGTTAAGAAATTAACTCTTGATCTAAGGGGTTGGTTAGAGTTTATACCTTGCGAAATAAGAAATAACACACAATTGAAGTTCTGGTGGTGAGTCTGATCATCTTGATATTCTGCTTAGTGGATTGGATATCTCTAGATCATCAAATAACCATGATCGTGTTAAAACTTAATAAAACACTTTTATTTATACAGTATCAAATAAATTTCAAAGTTTGTGGTTTTAGAAATAGGAGAGCCTTGGCTAGACATTGTAGACAATGAACAAGGGGATCAAGATCAAGGAGAGGAATGTGTTCGTTTTTAGAAGGATAGGGAGTCTGCTCAGTTTTTATTTTTGTTATTTTAAAGAGGGAAAGGAATTTGGGAAGGGTTTTGATGAGATGAAAGGAGGTAGCAACGAGGCAAGTAGAAAATTAGGTGATGGGCAGTGCTAGTTAGGATTTGGGAGGAGAGTAGAGGGGTGCAGCAAGGAGACAGCTGGGTTAGGGTTAAGGTTTGTGGTAGACAATGTTCAAAAACGCGGTTTTATTATGTGTGCGGTCTGGAAGCGTGTAATGTGTAATAGGATTATGCGCTGATTGATCGGACTATGCGGAATTATGCATTTTTGAATTTTTAATATATATTCATTATTTTTCATATGTTAAAATATATAAAATTCATGAAAAATTGAAAATATACTTAGAAGCTTCGACTAATCTGTTTCGCCGGAGAGCTTTGAGGGCTATGTTGGAGAGCTTCAAGCTGATCGTTGGAGAGCTTGTTGAAGAGCACCGAAGGTCATAATCTTTTAATGAGTTTTCACGAGCGATGTGAGGTGAAGCAAGCATCGACGAAGGCCAGAGATATTTGTTGCAGCCTAGGTTCGAACAAGAGAGAGAATTGAGAGAGGAGTCGCAGAACCACGATAAAGGGTTTTTAAAACTTTAGTAGTCGGTCAGGTATTGGGTAAACGGGTTTAAACCGGAAAGGACATAAAGGAAAAGTGCCCGCATAAAGAATTATGTGGGCGCTTACTGACAATGCGCCCGATTATGTGGATGACCGCATAATGGAGCGCTTTTGCTCTAATCAAAGCGGTTCTAACCCGCCTACACAGAAGCATCCGCTTAATCTGTATTTTACAACATTGGTGATAGGAGTGAGTTTGAAGGGGGGAGGAAGGTGGAGAGCATTCACAATTGGGATTAGGGTTATGGTTAAGGCTTCTTATTTCAGCAAAGCATTTCACAAACAATTTCAGCGTCAAAATATCTTACAAATTCCAATCAATCGAGTATGGTATTTTACGGATGAGTTTTTGTAGGCTAAATTACCTAAATTAAAAAACAAATAAACAAAATTCCTGACTGTTAACAACTAATATTTGCAAGTTTTGTTTTGTTTATAAAAGAGTAAATGAACTCCATGTTGAAGGAGATTGTGTGAAAGTTTGAAATCTCACAATAACAGTTTCGATTTCACTGGTGAAATTGTGAAAAGGGTAAAGAAGGTTCTGTTTCACTGTGTTTTCCAATGACTTATTTGATGGTAATCAATATAGCAATTGATTCTCAGTTTACCATCAGGCATATAAATATCAGAGATAAGCTATGATCAAATAATTTCTATGTTCAGCAAGTTTGTAGGGTAACTCATAAGTTTTTAATTACTATCATTTGCTCAATGGGTTAATTTCATGCCAACCATTTAGTTTTTTAGTAACTGTTTTGCCTATCGACATTTTCAGGCTGAAGTTGAAACGCTACATACGGATGAATGCAGAGTAGATGAGATGATAAGGTGTGTTTTCACAGCTCTAAGGAATTGTCTTCTAACTTCTTCCTGGTCTTAACTTCCATTTATTACTTAACAGAGAAATGCAGGAAACTCTGAGAGCCATTAGTGAAGATGAAAGAATTTACAAGTAAAGTTGAAGTTCATTTCATAGGGATATCTTGAAATATGCATCATTTCTTCTTTATGATGAGTTTTAGTGTTTTTCGTTTTTGTTTAGACGACTCTTTGTCACGGAGGAAGATATCAATAAGCTTCCTTGCTTGGAGGTTTGGTTTCGTACTGACTAATTCTGATGATGTGACCTTTATTTGCTTTAAATGTAGTGTAAAATTTTCCACCAGTTACTATCTCTTCAAGCGTCATGTCTTTTGACAGGATGCTACTGTTATTGCTATCAAAGCTCCTTATGGGACTAGTGTTGAAGTTCCAGATCCTGATGAGGTGCGTTAGAGAGATTAAGCAAGGAATATTTTTGAGTCGGAAGGTCAATGATGGATTGTTTTTCTTGGACAGAGTATTGACTGTTCACAACGACACTTTCAACTGCTCTTAAGAAGCTCCTTGGGCCCCATTAGCTGTTACCTAGTAAGGTATTCACAGAGGATTGCAATGAAATGCTGGGAACCATAAAGTTCACGCTAACATGCCTTATTCTAAGCTAATTATCTTTGTAATAGAAATCATGGAGGGAGGCTTAAGGATTCTAGCCCTTCACAACAGATTGCAGCATTGAATTTACCTAGTAAAGCTAATCGCAACCATTATAGAGATGAAACCTCATTGCAACAGACAACGAACCGACAAGGAAGACATCAAACCAGCCATGTCCTTTTGTCAGGTTCTTTCAGCTCACAAGACAGTTCAGGGGGCGTGTTAAAGATTCTACCATCAGATGTTGATGTTAGTGTTGTTGAATCAACTCCTCATTTAAAGAGATGAAGAAAATCTTTTTCATGACTAATGTTGTTTCTTTGCAGATTGATGCTGATTACTTTCTTCTATCGGAGCCTACAGTCAGCGTTTCGGATTCCTGGACTGCATGTATCCTTTCTCTTTTCCTCCTGAAGTTGGCTTCTTATTTTGATTATTCATGTTGTATGTTTATTTCTGTTGAGAACACTCATAAGCCACTGAATTGATTAGCTTGCTTTGCATTCATAAGCAACTGAAGGTTAAACCAATTGATTTCACATATAACCATCAGCTGTTTTCTTAGCTGTTGTTAGATGTGGAATGATCAAAGATGAAAGAGCTCCCAATGAAAGCATCAATTATGGGTTAGCCAGTTGAATAAAGTTGACAGCTGAAGACTTTTCCCTCGGCATGACCTCAGCAGCAGAACTCCGTCGGGTTCTAAAGAGTGTAAAAAGCAGGAAGCCAAAGCAAAAGCTAAAGGGACCTATCAACATGTTAGGATCTGTAAATTTGTAAATATGATATAGTTTCTCCTTTTCAAATTCTCCTATAGGCAGGAAAGTTTTCCATTTTGCTAGCAGTGAGGTGATAAAAAGAGAACTAGAGAAGAGAAATGAATGTCATGAGAAATTGCTGGATGTTTGTGATGTTTTCAGCGACATCCATGTTTTGCGAGCTAAATTTATGCCCATTATCTTTTGCTTGCATCCCCGTTTCGGGATCCTCGTTTTCTCTTTCCTCTCTACCCTCTTGTTTCATTGTTTCAGATTATCTACCGACTTTGGCGAAGTTAATTGCCTCGTGCTCTCATGAATACAAACGAGAGCTCATGCTTCTTCGAGATATTTACTTCCAGTCTTAAAAACAAATAATTGCTCCACGGGTGATCAGGTTGAAGAGCTTGTGGTGTCTAATTGTTCGGCAAACTTGATTTTGTGGACAAAGAACAATTTGCAGTTTGTTTCTTCTTCTTCATTTCAGTTGAAAAGGGGCTTATTTTCACTTTGGTACCCCGAACTTGACCCATTCTTCAATTTCATACCCTAAATATTTTTAACACTTTTTTCTGTGAAAAAAGGGGTAAGATTTGTGCGAGGATGCATAATTTTCTGAAAAAGAAACGGTCGGTGCTAAGAAGATACAGAGAAGTAACAGTCGCACAATTGGCTTTCTTTTGAATTTGTTTTAATGATCTTTTTACTTACATACCTTCATATCTATCATATTTGCATATTTACCATCCAAATCTGACTATTTGCAAGTTTACCCTCCCATTTTCCTTGCCATACTGAAATCAATCTACAAAAGGCCAAAACAGCAAACATTTTAAAAGACGCACTACTCTCAGGATAACAGAAGGATATCCAGAGCAAAGGTTCTACATACAACCAACCACAACCATTAAAAAGATAAAACGGATAGAAGTTTTCACCAAAAGCAATGGAAGCCAACATCCTTCCTCTCTCTCATCCTCTTCATTCATCCTCCCCTTTCAGAAGACCAACATCCCTCAAAATCCAACCGTCCCATCTCAGACTTACTCTTCTCCACGCTGTCAACAGCAAGGGAGAGACCAGCACCGACAGCAACCATGTCGACGGCGAAAACAAAGCAGATGTAACATCAGCAACAACTTCTCGGCCAGCACTGAACACCCTCAACATCCGTTACCGTGCACGATCAAAGAGACAAGCGCGCAAGCAGCAGGAACAAGACCAGCAGAGCTTCAAGCCTCAGCCGCCGCCGAAAAAGGAATGGGAGTCCATGACACTGGCAGAGAAGGCGGTAGAGCTTTACGTAGGAGAGAAGGGGCTCCTGTTCTGGCTCAATAAGTTTGCATATGCGTCCATCTTCATTATTATTGGTGGATGGATTGTGTTCAGGTTTGTGGGCCCGTCTCTTGGTTTGTATGAGCTTGATGCTCCGCCGTTGTCTCCAACTAGTATTCTCAAAGGATCACCATGAAGGAACTAGATGTTGGGGTCTGTTTTGGTGCTCGGTATTGAATCAGTTTGATTGTTAATAAGAGGTAGCTACTTTTTGTTTATTTCTGTCATGTGTGTGTATGTTACACTGGAGAGCTATGCATTAACAATTACAATGATGAAAGTATTTTGCAACTTATTGACAGAATAATTAAAAAAAACAGCTTATCGTGTTCCAATTTAGGTAAGAGAACTTGCATTTTGCAACTTTGATCACGAAATAGTATACACTAATAAAATTACAGAACAAACCCAGAAATCATAGACAGGAATTCTTTGTTTCCTCAATGAAGTTCAAGAGTTCAAATCCTAGTAGCTAAGATTTCATTAGAAAGCTATCTCGTACCACTATAATGTTTCGTAAAACACCCAAAGACTGGTTTGCGATGACGAAAGACATAAGGTAAGTTTTAGTTGGGATTTGTTTAGATTGCTTACTGCATAGTTCTCTGACAAACATAAGCCCATGATAGCTATGATCAGTTCTCTTGAGCAAAGGGAAACATGAGGGAAATTGTATACTCATAACCCAAACTGCATTCATAAAAAGCATAAGCAATGGTATGAGTTTCCTTGAGCATTCTTTAGCGAATTTATCATCAACATTTGAAGAGGACTATAGAGTAGAGCAAAATGAGATACTTGAAATGCTGCTATGAAAGAACTAGCTTTGGAATTAATATAATAGGGAATCCCTAAAAGAGCGCCTATTGGTAAAGTTAACATGGGAAATCTCTTTTTCCCCTTATTTAAGATTCCATATCTTAGAAAAGCTTGCTTCTAGCTAATTCAGCTCATCCATGTCATCATCATCCTCATCTTCGAACACTTCCTTCAGCATCCTTATCAACAATGCTTGAGGTACTTGGTCCAAAATTTAGCTTGGATCCTAAAGATAATTTTAAGGTAAATAGCAATGCATACATAGCTTGAATTTGCTTGTTGATATAT
>JBAKGM010000001.1:15387364-15410574 GCA_037177215.1 Asparagus racemosus | reverse complement strand
GAAAAATTATTTGATCAAGAGGCTTGAAAAATTATTTAAAACAAAGAATTAGCATGTTCTTTTCAAAAACTTTAATTAAATTTCTAAGTTAGACTTGATTTTGTATAACTATAATGAATTTTATAAGAAAATTAATTTGGAGTTATGCACAAAAATATTTTCTTAAGTATAAACTAACTTTAATTAGATTGTTTAAAAATATCATGTGAATTAATTTATTATTGACTTTCTCAAATTGGCAAGTTGATCGAATTTTATTGGTATACTCACTACAAACCCTCACGAGACTATAACTCATCCACTAGGATAACCTAGTTGTTTAAAATCTTATTGTATGTGCTAAATGCAATTGCAATTCAAGCGAAAGTGAGTTAGGATTTTTCTTTCTTTTCTTTTTCTTTTTATTTTTTTGATAGAGGACTACCAAAAGTTTAGGTATGTGGATATTTGATTATCATATTTTATTACACTTTTACACCCTCATTATCTATTTTATTTAAATAAATATCTGCTAATAAAGTATTTTTATCTTAATTTACAAGTAATGAAGAATTAATGAATAAGAATCCAAAAGAACTCAAACTACATCATTTTTTAACCTTTTATTGAAGCCCAAGATCAAGTCAAGCAACCCATAGAAGCCCAAGAAATAAAGATCCAATATGTAAAGAAATATTCAGGATGGTCAACCGTAAAGTCATCTTCTCTCTTGACCATAGAGGAGGATTGGGTATGGGAGGATGAGTTGGGAGTGGAGGATCCTACTAGGAATGATGAGTAAGAGGAGACTAGTCTAGACGACAGCGAGCCCCCACTAATTGAGGACTCCGATTCAGAATCCCCCACATACATGTCTTCTTCTTCTCTTTAGTGATTGACTAGTAGAGTAACGATCTTTATGTACTGTCTTCTTTTGGTAGTAGAGGGATTGCATCTTGTATATTTTGACCTTTGTTTAGTTATGGAGTATTGTATTTTTGAAAAACCCTTGTGATGACTATGTATATGCAAATATTTCATGAATGAAAAATTTTCTATCAGTTATTATATATCATACATGCAATAGAATTGTTTCAGTCTGGGTACTATTACCAATCTATGGAATCTGAGACTTGGCTATATTTTTATGTAGATAATGGTGATAACATGATCAAATCAATCCTAGAATGAAGAGGGCCTAGGCTTAGAGAGTTTGGGAGAGGGCACTTCAGCTCGCGACAGAGCAGCAAGGAATGCTGGTAAGCTGTTGATCAAGCAAAACTAACGCTGATCCCTTGGAGCAATTGGCCCAAATTCTCGAACAACTTATCAATCCTAGAGGTGACCAACTAGCACCGGTTTCCTCAACCTTGGAACAACTTTAGAAGCTCACATCTCTAACTTTTTCAAGAACCATTGATCCGTTATTGGCGAAAGACAAGATCTTGCAATGGGAGAAGGTTTTTACAATTCTGAACTATACTAAGAAATAGAAGTTGTCTTTTATGACCTTAATGCTTAGAGGGGAAGCCAAACATTGGTGGAGGGCGACCGAGACTAGAGAGGACCGCCCAGAGGCAAATCGACTAGGAGAGATTTATAGATTTGATAAAGAAGAAGTATATCTCTAAGGGTGTTAGGGATAAATGGGCCATTAAATTTCAGGAGCTACAATAGAACAATATGGTTGTACAAGAGTCTGAAGCCAACTTTGTTCAACTATAAAGGTTTTCTCCAATTCTAATAGTTGAAGAATCAGAGATGGCCAAGAGATTCTAGCGAGGACTTAGGGGAAATATCAATGGAAAATATGTGACCCTCAGACTAAGGGACTATGAAAAATTGGTGGAGACTATAGCCGAGTCGAGAAGGATTGACTGGAATATCAAGAAATCTGAATAAGAAGCAAAACTCTACAAAGCACCAAAGAACTGATGGAGGCCCCACAATTGACAAGTCACCAATAGACCAGCGTGGGTGGTTGGTCGAAACTTCCTTTTTATTGTGATTGAGCTAACCAACCAAACAAGTCATCAACCTACACCAGACGTGGCAATTACCACTTTAGAGGTTGCAAATTTCACAACAACAAAGAGAGCACCTAAAGGAAACCGCACTGGTTGAGCTAATACTTCACAACAGTCAAACGCTCCACCTTAGAAGTTTTAGTAAAAGTAGAGTGCACAGAAAATCAGAGGAATCAAAGAAGAGTCTTTGCTCTGACAAAGAAGGATGCTCAAGCCTTGCCATCTGTGGTGGAAGATACACTTCATATATGTTCATTCACTACTCATGCTCTTTTCGACCTTGGTATACACACTCTTTTGTATCACCTCACTTTGCTAGTAAGTTTACCAATTCACCAACACAGTTAAATACATAGTTAATTGTCTCAACACCTATGGGTGGTGGGTTCCTAGCATCATACGCCTATAGGAATTGTTGAGTTCTAGTGGGTGACAATACCATGAATGCGGACATGATTTGCCTTGATGTGACAGATGCTGATGTTATCCTATGAATGAATTGGTTAACATCTGATCACGCTACAGTAGATTATTGAGAAAATTGGTAAAGTTTACACCAAAAGGAGGCACTAGTTTTGTTCTCCAAGGAGAGAGTAGAAGACTAATCGTACCCGTAATCTCATTTATGAAGGCTACTAAACTATTGAGACAGGGATGTAGCAGATATTTAGCTTGTGTGTTGAGTGGTCAGCGGAATGAAAAGAGTTGAAGGAGATACCTATTGTGAGAGATTATCCAGACTTTTTTTCTAAAAGACTAGCTGCGATTGCCACCAGATCGAGAAATAGAACTTACCATAGACTTGGTCCTTGGGACTAGCCCTATATCTAAGGCTCCTTATAGATTGGCACCTGCTGAGATCAAGAAACTAAAGGGGGAGCTTAAGGAATTATTGGATAGAGGATTCAACAAGCCCAGCGTGTCACCATGGGGAGCACCGATCTTATTTGTGAAGAAGAAAGATGGGAGTATGAGACTCTGTATAAACTGTGGAGAGTTGAATAGAATGACTGGTGCAAATAAAATATTGCTGAGTTGCATGTGCATAACAATCAAGTTAAAGTATTCATGATATCGATCCACGGGGAAGGAGAGTATTAGAAAGATAGATCTAAGTGAGATCTTAAAATGTGTAAGAACAAAGTATAAGAGTGGTGTGCTTTGGGTAAAGGGTTTTGTCACACTAATAAAATGCTAAAACAAGATGGAAGAAAGAGAGAAAGAGAAGACAAATAAAAAAGACAAGGAGGAGAATCAAAATAAGAAATCAAAAAAGATATAGTTGAAAAGATAGAGGAAATCAAAAGAGAAGAATAGGAATCTAGGATTGAATCCATTAGCCAATTTTAGTTTGAAATTAAGAGCTAATCTATTTTAATTCTTATATTATTCTAGAACTCTAAAGCATAGACTATCAATTTACTCAAAACAAGAATAACCTATAAAATTCATATCCAAGAAACATCACCACTCATAAAAAGAAATAAATAACTAGATGATAACCCTAGAATTGAATAAGCAAAACCTAACAAACAACTCAAGGAAAGCATAGAGTATCAAACTCGTTTTTTACCAGTTAATTCTTTAGTTGATGATTCTAAGCATGATCGTTTTAAACACAAAGAAAGTAATTCAAAAATTAAAAGGAAACTAAACTAATTTTATCTAATCCTAGATATTTTAAAAGAATTTGCTATTCATATTATAAAATAAAAACAAAAAAAAAATCTATACTAGCAAGCATTAAAGAACAAGAAAGTAAATCTAAACTACAAAGCAAATAGAAAAAGAAAAATAAAATCTAAACAACAAAGCCATAAAAGAGCAAGAAAGAAAACAAAATCTATAACTACAAAGCATAAAATAAATCTACACTATAAACTAATAAATTTAGACTACCAAACATGAAATAAAAACAAGAATTAAAATCCTAAAATATGCAACTCTAAAACAAGAAAATAAAAGAGGAAAATTAAAACTTACATTGCAAGGGGTTGGCCCCTTGTGAAGTAAATCTTCATCTTCATCATCGAAAGAGAAGAAAATAAAATTAAAAAGAAAGAACAATTTTATTTATTATAAATAAAAAGTTTACAGTTTTGAAAGATCATCTGAATTAAGAGTATCCCTCCTCTCCAAAAAGGAGTTTACAAAATTTTTATACCTCCAAACTCCTCACTCTCTACCCCTATAGCCTACAACAATCAACAATAGCCCTTGGATCAAGTTTGGGCTCCAAGAAATAAAAATACCATTAAATCATTTTTGTTACAAACTAATCATAGCTAATCGATTAGCTAGATCAAATACAAGATAAGTTTCCCTTCATACGTAATCTCTTTCTTTTCAATCTCAAATCTTAGTTATAATCTAGATTCATTCATGATATATTTAAGATGCAAGTTTTCTTTGATTGGCAGTGAAAACCTATATTTTGCAATCAATATCTTTCAGGGCAAGCATCTCTACCTCTTCTTGTTAGATGAGAAAATTTGGGCATTTGTTTTAATCATGCTTAACTTTCAATTGCATGTTTTGGTTTTTGGGTTTGCTAAGGTCTAGCTAATTTCTTTATAAAAGTTTATATTTTTAGATAATATTGAAACATTGAGATTTTTCTTTGAATTCTTTATGAAATGAGCTCAAACATGTTGCAAATGATTCCTGCTATAAATCTAACAAGTAGGTAATTCTTGGAATGAGGTTTGATTGGAGTATATGGTAGTCAAATTTGATAAATTGTAAATAAATAATAGGCTGTCAAGTCAAGCGAATATGCTCATTCTAGCGACCGCACGCACCCGATTAGGCAGTAACTAGATAATTATGAAAATGTAACTCAAAAATATCAAATAAAACTTCAAGCACTCTCACAACTTACTAACAAAGGTCTTCACAAAGCTTCAACATCAACGGAGGCCACACGAAGAAGTTACAGGGTCAAACGATTCATAAAATAAAATAAAATATGCTCTGCATGTTTTTAGGCATGTGAATTATTAAACCAAATGTTTGATTTATAGACCAAAAGTTTAACATTTACAACCACACGTCTAATTTTAAAAAGACAGAGAACTAGTTTTTAGAAAATGAATGTCAAAGATGGTTGAAACTCTACCCAAACGTCTGAAGCTTAAACCAGACGTCTGAAATATCAAACTAGGCATCTGAAATTTAGGTTTTTGTAGATTTTGGCAGATTTTTCTAGATTTCAATCTAGTGTTTTCTCATATCTTTCTTGTGCTATTCTTAGGGAAACTTTTCTATTCTTTTTCAACATACTTTAGAACATATAACATGATCATGGCCTTCATAAAAACATGATTTTTTCCATCTAGGGTTTTGTAAAACTTGTCCAAACATTGTAAAACTTGCCATATTCATGGTAGAAAAAACTCTTAAAAATTATATAGACTAACACATAAACATGGTTTGAAGATTTTCATCAATTTACTATGGTTGTAGGGTTAGAAAAATCATGCATGCATGTTCTAATATCAAAATATCAATATGAACCCAATCAAATATCATAAAAAGAACATGGATATCTTAAAGGATTGAAATACATTCAAGATTATGAAATTAAATAGATTTAAGAAAAAATGACAGAAGATAGCAAGTAGGTACTTGCCTGAAGGTGTTTCTACCAAAAAGATGATCTCGAAGATGATGAATGTCATGCAAAAACCTCTCCTCTTCCTTCTCCTTGGTTGTCTGGGTGTATCGGTGTCATAAATCTGAAAATTCTGATCTCTAGCATTTTCTAGGCCTTATATAAGGATTCTTGGCTTAACAAGTTGACCGCCTTTAACTTAAAACCCGTTTAGGCTTTTTAAATCATAAAACCTTATAAAATACCCTATTTTGATAACTAAAACTCTAAGATGCTATTAAACTCATAAACAAAAGAAACTATTCATCTCACATTGTTGAAAAATTAATTACGGAATCATTTTCTGGTCTCAACGTCATGGGGTGTTATATCCTACGACCCTTAAGAAAGTTTTGCCCTCAATATTTCTCATTCTATTGGAAAGCTATAGACAAGGAAGTCACTAACTCAACTAGATACTATATTGGTATACAACCAAACAAGGTTGAAAATATTGATTCACAAACTATTGGAACTCAAAGTTATCTGAAATTAAAAACCTTAAGTAATCCTTCATTTTAAACACGAAAAGGCTATCTAGATGTTTAAAAATCTTCCACATCATCAAATTTTTTAGTTCCAAACTTTTCATTCAACTCAAATGTCAAAATATGTCCTTTTAAAATTCAAGGTAAAATGCAAAAATGTTCTCCTTGTCAAGACTAAAATTTTAAATAGTAATTTGTTCAAACCTTTTAATCAACAATCACTCATAATTAAAACTGTGTAATACACATACAAATTCTTCCAAATAAAACTCAAGTTCTTAAAATTTCATCAACTTTCAAACTCGACATTTAAAGTGCAAAATCTTTAATTAACAAAATTCTTCACTCAAAAGTCATCAAAAGTTCTCCAAAACAAGCTAGAAAGATAAAATAGTTTATCTGAGCAAATCCCTAAACTTTTGTAAAAGAAATTTGGGTCAATTCCAAAATTTTGTCACACGGGTCCGAATTGCAAAATAATTTTCCTTCACGAAACTTTTCCAAACTCTAAGATAAATATTTTCTCCAACAAAATGATAGTTTCATTAGAAAACAAAACAAAAATTAATATTTGCCAAACTCAAAATATTCCATAAATCCAAATAATGTCAAAAGAAAACAAAACAAAAATTTTTTGAACAAAAAGGGTGTTTTGTGTAAAAATCTCAGTCAGATGTCTAGCTGACTAATTCAGACATGTGGTGTGGGTTTTAAAACGACACCAAGATCACTCTGATTAGAAATTGTGTGTCTTAAACACCTTCCAATACATCTCTCCAAGGGTTTCCAAAACTCCAATTCCTTCCCTAACTCCGATTCCAACATTTCTTAGCCTATTTAAGAAGTTTCCACCCTTCTAACCCTAATCTGAAACCCTAGCTTCATATTTTCCTCCAAATCTATTCCTCTTTGAAGCTAGACGATAGATTGCCAACAAAATGCCAATGTCTTGTTGTGACGTGGACTTTAGAACTATCGATATCAATTCAAAACACTATGGTGTTTTTTCTTTTGAAGGGTGGGTAGATTTTGTATAGATGACGGCTCCAATCTATCCCAAAGTTCTGTAGGAATTTGTGAGCAATATTAACAACATCGATGATGCATGGTTTTTGACTCGCATATTCCAAAGGGATATCCATATTTCCATCAAGAATATAAGCTTAGTAGTCGACTACTCTGAGTAGTAGTCGACTGCTCTGAACCTATACCGAACCTGGACAAATTGAAACAGGTATGAGTAGTCGACTACACATGTTATTAGTCGACTACTCTACAATGGAAACGTTCCTGCGAGTTGTATTAGGAGAGGAGTAGTCGACTATACCTAGTATTAGTCGACTACTCTATGCGAAACAGGTTCTTGTATTCTAGGGTTTTGATGTCTTTGTGATTTAAACTCGCTTAACTCATTGTAATACATGTTTAGGACTTTGTAAATAATGTAATAACATCTTTGAAGGTTATTCAATACATAAAACATGATTAATTGCATAGTATATTCAAACCCTTAAACATGCATGAACTTTGGTACGAAGAATAAAATCAATGTTGCACCATTTCGTCGAATTTTTAGGCCATAATTTCATTTGATATAATAGGAAAGTCATGATATCTCACCCAAAAATTACCAAACATGGTATCTTGTTTCGCGAGAAGCCATATAAAAGGATATATTGGTCAACCCATCGGCTAATGTATTGGCCATATCGGGGATATATAAGCCCAAATAGGTAAAAAGCGGTAAATGATATTTAGAGACCATATCAGTTGCGGCAAGCCCTTAAAAAAATATATTAGGGGATATATCGGGTCATGCCGGGGATATTTAAAACAATGACCTCTACATGTCGCGCTATAGTTAGATTCTCTAAGAATCTGTACAACTAATCTGCCTCTAGTGCTATCGTGTAAATCGCCACATATTCCGCTTCAAGTGGAAAAAGACTATACAACACTGCTTTTTACTACATGAAATAACCCTTTCATTAGTAAGAAGATATAACCAGACATCGACACTTGCCCATTCAGATCATCGGCCAAGTCCACATCTGAATATCTTTATAGGTGAGAGTCCGTTCTTTTTTAGCATAATACATGCAATTTGAATCAAATATATGAGGGTCTTGGACTAATGCTTACTCATCAGTTCTATTGTAAAGTCAATTATTGTATGCATACAAGACTATCGACTACACTCTTTTATGTAATTCTTAGAATTAGCTTTTTCTCTGCTTTCATGTCGGGACATTGCTTTATACTTAGAGCCTGACTCTTAGCAACTAGAGTCCCAGTGGTCTCCATCTTGCACCTAGTCAGTAATATGCCATCGGCATACGATGATAGGATCTCAAACTTCTATCAGCTTAGTGTACATCTGGAAACTATGACCCAACACGGTCTGATGCGATCGAAAATACTACACTGGAAAAATATTTCAAGTCATAGGTGGGATCCTTTAACTTGTACACCTTGTGCTCAAGTCCCTCGGCTATGAAACATATAGGTTGATCCACACGGATTACTTTCTAGTTCTCTTGACATAAAAGCTCTATCGATGTCCATCTGGACTAGTTCAAGATCTATTTGTGCTATAAGAGTTAATATCATGCGAATAGTGCTAATTCTCATTACCGGAGAAAACATCTCTTTCGGTAGTCCACCCTACTACTTGGGTGTACTCTTTCGCCACCAAGCATGCTCTGCATCACTTGAATGTGCCGTCTTGCGTGACTATGAAAACCTGTTTGTTTTCAATGGTCCTATAATCAGTTGGAAGATTCACTAAGTCCCAGACTTGGTTCTTTCTCATGAACTTAAGCTCCCATCTATTGCTGCTTTCCACTCTTAGCTACAGACCTAGAAATCGTGTCTTACATGACTTGGGCTCTGCAACAGCATGCGATGCTACCATGAATATTTTCCCGTCAATCTTAAAATATCATATTGGTACTAGTCCGTGGAATGATCTCGAAGGTTGTTAAATTTATGTAGATGGCTCCAAGTCATCTAAAAATATCCCGCTCCTACTGTTCCTAGCTAGTAAGGGAACCAATTTCTCTTCCATTGTTGGATCTATGACAATCTCCTCGATCTTATATTAACTTAAATCTTGACCTATTTCTTCTTTGTGCATGTAATCCTCCCCTAGGAAATCAATATGCCACAACTCTCAGGCCACAGTCTCATCATGTTGCTCACATGTAAACAAAACTCGTAGAGTATTTAAAACAGTGTTTGCAAATACACTTCAACATTCTAGGATCCGAACCTCTAATCCAATGAAAAGTAGTATGTGAAAGCAACACTCCTACATAGACATAGTGATTTAACGTCGGCCGTCAGCTGTTCGTGACTCATAAGGTGGAAACTGAACTGATTTTGAAAGTATATGGTTCAGAATATATGCTGTTATCAATAGCACATCTCCCCAAAACTGAATGGGTAGCTATTCTGACCCATACCTAGTAGAGTTATATTCCTTATTTTTGCGATACAGTTTTGTTGCAGAATATAAGGTATTATCAACTGTCTGATTTTTTTTCTTCTCTTGATGCAGTTTCCTAAACTAGCCAGATAAGCACTCTCATGATTAGTAAGCAAACCCCTATTACTTTTGCTTAACTAATTATCCACCTTGTTGATTTAGCTCTTGAAATAAAACCTAGTGCTCAACTAGGTGCGAAATCAAATACACATGATCGTATATAGAGTTTCTCTTTAACCATGAGGAATTAAGGCCCTTCATTTTGTACCTTCATAAATACTGGTCTGCATCTATCAGAGTGAACTAATTGCAACGGAGGTACTCCTAGCCTTGCGAAGCAGTTTCTCAGTGATTTAATCTACAAGACTATACTCATAGATGGACAGATATATCCTGGTATACATACCAAGGAGGTCACCCTTGGCGGTCATACATGTGTCCTCTAATGTGACTTAGTCTACTATACCATAAATTAGATCTAATCTTAATTCAAAGTAGAAGATAACTCAGTTATCTAAGTAATGAGTCACATTCTAAAATCAACTAAGCTATCAACTTGACGTTTTATAAGCAAAGAAATCCTAAAGCAAATCAAAGTTACCCACAAATGGGAAACTAAAAAATGAATCTGACAAGCCTAATTACCGAGAGATAGATTCTTCCTCTTAGTGGGAGCTTATAGAATACCCTACAAGATCTATTTGTTCCCTAAACTCAACAGAAACCTACATGCACCGTTGTCCAGCACCTTTGTGTAGTGCCCATCTAGATCTTTTTGCTCCTATTTGGAATCTTCTAAAATTCTATGAACCCATCTCTGCCCTATAGAAGTGGTTCACGAGTTCTGAGTTTTTTCAATTACGCTCCCTCATGCGCGAAATAATTAGCTTGTTTGCAGTCAAATCAACTAATCATGCTTTTATCAATTGGTATATTCACCTTTTACTTGGCTTTTTTTATTTCAAAACCCATTTCAAAAATCTTTGTGTACCCATTGCAATGAAGGCTCTTAGCCTTGTACCTCCGGTATTCAGCTTCTAAAGTCGAAGTAGACATTTTTGTCTTGAACACACCCTAGTGTTGACTCCAACTTCACTTTTATTTGCACAACCCCAAAAGTTATCACATCTGCGACATGCAAAAAGTAATAAACGCCTTTCATGGAGTTATAGAAGGCGTTGATAATCGCTCGGATTTGCCGCTCCTAGCTGGACACAGTTCCAGCTATCTCATGATCATTGATCATAGATGTTATCATTCAAAGGTGAATTTGATGTTTTACCTAGCAGTCATTTCATTGTAACGCAACATATTAATAAGAACTCATATCCTTATTGAAGAGACATCTGAATCCCGCATTAAGAGAATCATGGAAGCTCTTTGCATTTCAAGTATCCTTGTACTTATTAAGATCGCTTCTCTTTGAAGTCCATCCCAGTGGACCACTTGAATGATCTTTTCACTTCCAGATCTTATACTGACTAGCCTCAAAACTTTTGAGTCCAAGTTGAACCCCATTCTAACTCAGATGTTACCACCTCAATACTCACTAAAATCTCTCTGCTCTCAGGAGAAAATGGATCTTTCGACAAAAATATCTCAACTACTCTATCTCGGACTGATGTCAAAATAATTGTTTTGGTACGTTATTTCTATGATAAAGAATGTCACTTTAATTATGGATATGTTAATATTGTTAACATTTACGTGGAGTAGTGTTCTTCTCTAATGAACATTCCATCTCATCAAGCTTTTCATACCGATAATAAAATTACATACCAAATGAAGAGAAGGTCTAGGGCCCCAACCACGGTGTTTAAAGATAAACTTTTTAAATCGTTATCAATTTTTAAAGATAGAACATTAAAGTTCTTGGAGATTGACTTAATTGGATAGTTAAATCATAATGTCCTCTCTACCCCACTTGAAATTATTTGTTTATAAGATTCAGTATGCGTCTGAACATGCGGCATGACAAACATAAACAAACAAATTTATTTTTTTTACATTTAACTATTGATTTATCTTGTCAAATTTATTAGGATTTTTCATTTCATGTGAAATTGGTATCTGCCCTAGGCACTCACACTAGAACAATTGCCCATCAAAATATTCAAGATTTTATTAGGATTCTATAAATTAATTTTTTGGTGTATAAAAATAACTTCTCTGAACTTCCAATGTTCAAAAAATTATTTTTGTGAAAGCTCAAAAACTCATTATTATGAGATCTAGTAGGCCTCACATCAGAAATTTCTAAAATTTCAGAAGATAAATAATAAAAATATTTTCTAAAATTTTCCTAGAGTTTTTTTAAGATATTTTTACTATTTTAAAAATACTTTTCTGATTTAAGAAACAATTTATCAAGATAATTTTTGAATTTTGAAAAGAAACCAAAAAAACAAAATCCTAATACTATTATGCCCCTAGGGTTTCAGAAACCTCGAAGGTTTGTATCTGAGGGGTTGGTGGCGGCCTCCAACAGCATTGCCTTGTCGCCCTCAACCACAACCCACGCCCTCACCATTGATGGTGCTCATTGCCGCCGCCATCAATGACATCTGGTGTCGTCGCGGTTGGGAGCAGCACCCGGCGCTATTCACAAACAATGCTGGGCGCCGTGGGTGGGTTGGGCCGACATCATCCGACTCCATCAACCCTCGACACCCTGTGCCAATGACCGGAGATCCCGCCGCTCCGGCGGTGGGTTTGATTATGCGTTGTTCTTTTAACTGTTTTTCTTAAATACACTGCTACACCCATTCTTCTGCGAACAACGGTTGGAGCGCAACCACATCATTAGAATGGTGAAACGACCCCACTTATCACTCTGCAACTATTGCGTAAATCATAGAATTGAGACGAGGAAGCGGATGACGGCTATAGTATTTTCAATCTCACATGTTCTCTGTATATCTCTGCATATATATTTGTAAGAAAGAGACTTCTAAACCCCAATGCTATTGGGTTTAGAAATCCGGTTCTAATAGAGCGGAAAATCTCTTCTCATGACTTGCCCACTCAATTTGGCCGGGCCCCCCATATGTGCTAACAATTTGAATATAAACTATTATACAACAAGTTATTCTAACTGTAGGCAAGTATTTGTATGAGGCATCACAGAGAATCAATCAAAAGAATACCAAAGATGATGCTTTTGAAATGCTATTATTTCATATGAAGATGGTCATATTTTGTATTTGAACTGCAGTTATACTTTTGTAAACTCAGCTAAACTTTTGATGCTTTTCGATTCCTAATTATTGGCTAATAAATGCAGAGACCATTCTAGAGGAGAATACAGACATGTTAGTTTCTAAAACCCTGCATTTAGATGAATACAACAAGCAGATTGAGGAGCTGGATCACGAGATCCAATTTCTACAGAATTCTCTAAATAAAATGAAGGTATGTTTTTCATCCTTCATCAAGGTTTTCTTCCAATTAGTTTTTCCTATATAATTCCTATATTGTTCTGGTTATCTTTTTTTATGTCATCAAATTCTACTTGGTTTCTTGGGTGGTGGAAGCAAGTTAACATCATCATGTTTTGACTATCTTGTAGTGGGAATTTACCTTTTCTTTTAGTAAAATACGTCCTTGGTTATGTATGAAGCAGTGTATTAGTTTTGCAGTTTTTGTAATTATCCTACCTTTGATCATTGTACGCATAGACATGGCCACTGATGGGATTGGGGACATGCTTGTTGAGTTGTAGAGCCCTGGGTTGAGTTCTGCGAACATTAGTATATATTATGGTTATGCATCATTTGTAATTTTATTCGAATAATTTTTATTGCATTATGTTCGTACTTCTTACCATACATGTACATTATGACCTTATGGGAGTTTTTGATCAAACCTGTAAGTGATTGATGTTCATCAATTCTCTCTGAAATATGACGTAACTGATTATGTTTTGCAGACATCGGCAGGTAGCTCTTCAGATTCTGAATCAGTGGTTGCGGCGCTGGAGCAAGAGGTCTCTCCCTCCCTCCCTCCCTCCCTGTTTTGTTCATGTGTGATTGTTTGTTGGGTAGGGGCTGTTGGCTACTCATGAAAACATTTTACTAGGCTGGTGGCTACTCATGAAAACATTTTTGTGATTTTTGGGTGATCACAGACATTGCACAGCTTAAGATAAGTAGTATCAACCCAGAGCTTTGAGCAAGCCAAATTAATGAACTTCTATTTCTAGATGCCCAGTTAGATAGAAGCAGATAGCTCATGTGTAAAACACATAATCTGCAGTTATTCTTCTTCTTATTTACTTTTTTTTATCTTTTTTTTTAAACTTCATTTTTCTTCTCTCTTCTTTCCTGCCACCCGCACCCACCTATTATGATGCCCCCTCCCTCAATTCAACCTCCGCTAAGTTTAAAAAAAAAAAAATCTTCCAAATAGCAACATCTTAGCCAAAGTTGTTGACTGTAGTGTGGTGATAAGAACTGATCACGTAGGTGGCTAACCACGTCATCTTTTGGGTACCTCGTGTCTCTGATGATTGTAATCCTCATTGTATCTATCCACTAGCCTATAATTACGGTGAAGCATAAGGAGTTCTGCACTTCATGCTCAAACTTCTATGGTTTACATGGAACGACATGCTAAATAAAGGACTTACAGTTTGTCTGTCATCCCTTAATGTGTGTGATTCCGAGAACCCATACATACTTTATCTTCATATATCTAGTTGTGGTATAGTAATTATAGCTAGGAAATGCCATGAAAAGGGAAAGAGGTCTACATTGGCCATCAACCAAAAAACATTGCACAGATTGAGAATAAGTGGTATCAACCCAGAGCCTTGATCAAGCCATATTAATCAACTTCTTCTTCTAGATGCCCAGTTAGATAGAAGCAGATAGCTTACCCTGAGGTTATCTCCTGTGACTTCATGCAAGCAAAACTGCACTTAGAAGTATTTAAAATATGATGTTAGAAGCTATTATTAGGTGTAACACACATAATCTGCAGTCATTCTTCTTCTTATTTACTTTTATTTAACTTTTTTATCTTTTAATTCATTTTTCTTCTCTCTTCTTTCCTGCCATCTGCACCCACCTATTATGATCCCCCCTCCCTCAATTCAGCCTCCGCTAACTTAAAAAGAAAAAAAAAATCTTCCAAATAGCAGCATCTTAGCCAAAGTTGTTGACTGTAGTTTGGTGATAATAAGTGATCACTTAGGTGGTTAACCACCTCATCTTTTGTGTACCTTGTGTCTCTGATGACACCGTACAACTCATGGAAATTTCTACAGAGATATTGTAATCCTCGTTGTAGCTATCCACTAGCCTATAATTAGGGTGAAGCATGGAGAGTCCTACACTTCATGCTCAAACTTCTATGGTTTACATGTCTTGGAACTATTTTTATAGGTCTTGAACGACATGCTAAATAATGGACTTACAGTTAGTCCATCATCCGTTAAAGGTTTTTCAGCTTGATGCAACAACAACAACAACAACAACAACAAAGCCCCTATCCCAAGTGTCTGGGGTCGGCCACAAGAATCATATTCTTCCATTCCGTTCTATATGGGCCATCTCCTCTATTAAGCTAACTAAAACCATATCCTTCTTAATTACTTCTAACCAAGTCCTTCTAGGTCTACCTCTAGATCTCTTTGCTCCATTAACTATAATATTATCACTTCTCCTAACCGGTACACTAAGAGGTCTACGTTGTACATGGCCATAACACCTTAATCGCTTCTCTCTCATTTTATTCTTTATAGGAGTAATCTCTAGTTTACTACGGATGCACTCATTTCTTAGCCTATCTTTTAGTGTACACTCACAAGACCATCTCAACATTCTCATTTCTGCTACACTCATTTTTTACACATATTTTTTAATTGCCCAACGGATCCATAAAGCATTGTTGGTCTTATAACTGTCTTATAAAATTTTCCCTTAAGTCTAACCGGTATTCTACGATCACACAAGACTCCTGAAGCACTCCACCATTTTAACCATATCGATTTGATTCGACTGACAACATCATCCTCAATCTTACCATTCATGGCGGATGATTGATCCTAAATAGCGAAATTGATTGATTTTAGATATTTCTTGGCCATCAATATGTACTATAGGCTCTTTTCTCCTAGTTTTACTAAAATGCATTCCATATATTCTATTTTTGTTCTACTAATCCTAAAATCTTTAATTTCAAGAGCTTGTCTCTACTTTTCTAATTTAGAAATTATACATGTTCTATTCTCGTCAACTAATACTATATTATCAGTAAATAACATATACCATGGCACTTCATCATGAATATGTCTAATAAGCTGGTCCATAACTAAAGCAAAAAAGTTAAGGGCTTAAGGCTGACCTTTGATGTAAACATTTAGTTATAGGAAATGACTTAGTCTCTCATTCCTTAGTTCTTACTTTTGTTATTACTCTATCATACATATCTTTAATCACATCAATAAATATACTAGATACGTGTTTCTTTTCTAAAACCCACCACATTACCTCTCTAGCACTCTATCATAAGCTTTTTCTAGGTCAATGAAAATCATATGTAGATCCTTTCTTTTTTTTTCTCTATATTTCTCCATCAACCGTCTCAAAATATGTATAGTTTTCATAGTTAACCTCCTGGGCATAAAACCGAATTGGTTTTCAGATACACTTGTATCTTTTCTTAGTCTTTGTTCAATTATCCTCTCTCAAAGTTTCATAATATGACTTATGAGTTTAATACCATGATAGCTTGAACAACTTTGTATATCTCATTTATTCTCGTATATTGGTATCAACGTACTAATCCTCCACTCATCGCACACTCTTTGTCTCAATAATCTTATTAAATAATTTGGTCAACCATCATAATCATATATCTCCAAGACATTTCTTAACTTCAATAGGGATATTGTCCGGTCCTACGGCTCTTCCAATTTTCATTTTCTTTAGAGCATCTTTGACCTCACTGATCTTAATTTTTCGACAAGATCTATAGTTTCTATCATTCACTATATGATCAAATTCTCTATGTTGCTCACCTATTTGGTTATCATTAAATAATATATTAAAGGAGCTTTTCCACATCTCTTTTATTTCTTCGTCGGTTATTACAACTCTTTGATCTTCACTCTTAATACAATTAATTTTACCCAAGTCCCTACTTCTCCTTTCTCTGATCTTAGCAAGATTATATATATCTTTTTCTCTCTCCTTAGATTCTAACTTCTTTTAGAAATTTTCGGGAGTCTTGTATTTAGTCTCACTAACAGCCCTTTTTGCTTCTTTCCTTACTAACTTATATTTCTTAAAGTTTACCTTATTCCTACACTTTTACCAATTTTCATACAATATTTTATTCTCCCTAATCGTTTTTCTTCATTCCACCACCAAGTCTCCTTACTATCTAACCTACAACTCTTAGATTCTCCTAGAATATCCTTAGCCACCTTCTTACTTAACACATGAGGGCATACTATTCCACATAATATTAGTCTCATTTTCTATATTCCATATATCTTCTTTCATCATCTTATATTTAAAAAGTATTAAGTTCTCTTCTTTTAAGTTCCACCATTTAGTTCTTAATGTTTTGTTCATATTAGTTTTCCTACTTCATTTTTAATGGAAAAGTCTAATACCATTAACCTATGCTGTGTAGTTAAACTCTTACCGGGTATAATTTTACAATCTTTGCATGTTAACGTTTTCACCATTCTGGTAAGAAAAAAAGTCTATTTGACTACTATTAGATCCACTTTAAAGGTTATTAAGTGTTCATCCCTTTTTCTAAATTGTGTATTTGCTATTCTCAAATCATACGATGCTGTAAACTCCAAAATTGATTCTCCCATATCGTTCTTAATTCCATACACAAACCCTCCATGTATCTTCTCATATTCATTATTATCCTTAACAACATGCCCATTAAGGTCTCCTCTTATAAATAATTTCTCTCCTAATGTGATTCCTTAAATTAATGCATCTAAGTTAGCCTAAAAATCCCTTTTAGTATTCTCGAGCAATCCTACTCGTGGAGCGTCAGCACTAACAATACTAATAAGCTCTACTCCCAAAATAAATTTTATTAGTATTATTCTATCTTCTACTCTCTTTACATTTACAACACTATTTTTTATTATGTTATCTACAAGTACTTCCACTCCGTTTCTTTTCTTTTCGTGTGTATCAAAGTTTATATCCCGTCTTTTCAATTTCTCTAGATTTTTTCACCTATCCATTTAGTTTCCTGTAAATAATTATACTAATCTTTCTTCTAAGCATGATGTCTACTAGTTCCATTATCTTTCTGGTAAGTGTACCTATATTCCAAGTAGCTAACCTAATTTATAATCCTGCAAAAGTCTCCTATCATGCCCTCTCTTATGACGCTCTAGTTTATGCCTAATACTATTTGGCAACCTATTAGAGGATTGTAATGTCCTAGAACACTCATGCTTATTTGTCATTACACCGGGATAGCATCGATGTAACGCGTTGCTTTTGGGGAATGCCCTGGCAAACCATCCTTGCTTACTTATCATTGCATCGGGGTAGCATCGATTCAACAAATCGCGGTGAGGACGCCCCAACGAATGTTTTATAGGATTCATGTCATGTGGATCCGATTATATTTTACGCTGGCTGTCGGCTACCTAATGCAACCGTCCTCCTTTATGCTAGCTTGGGATAGACAATGTTGGCAATAGAATAAAGCACAGCATATGCAGAGTTTTTCAGCTTAGTGCGAGTAGATCTAATGTCTATGGTTCGGAGGACCCATACATACTTTATCTCCATATCTCTAGTTGAGGTATAGTAATTATAGCTTGGAAATGCCATGAAAAGGGAAAGAGGTCTACATTGGCCATCAACCAAAACAAACATTGCACAGAGATAGAAGCAAATAGCAGCATCTTAGCCAAAGTTGTTGACTGTAGTTTGGTGATAAGAAGTTATCACTTAGGTGGCTAACCACCTCATCATTTGTCTACCTTGTGTCTCAAATGACAGCATAGCACTCGTGGAAAATTCTATAGAGATATTGTAATCCTCATTGTATCTATCCGCTACCCTATAATTAGATTAAAGCATAGAGAGTCCTACACTTCATGTTCAAACTTCTACGTTTTACATGTCTTCGAACTATTTATATAGGTCTTGAACGACTTGCTAATGAAGAACTTATATTTAGTCCATCATCCCTTAAATTTTTTTCAGCTTGGTACAAGTAGATCTAATGTCTGTGATTCAGAGAACCCATACGTACTTTATCTCCATATCTCTAGTTGTGGTATAGTAATTATAGCTTATAAATGCCATGAAAAGGGAAAGAGGTCTGCATTGGCCTTCAACCAAAACAAACATCGCACAGATTGAGAATAAGTAGTATCAACCCAGAGCTTTGAGCAAGCTATATTAATCAACTTCTACTTCTAAATGCCCAGTTAGATAGAACCAGATAGCTCGCCATGAGGTTATCTCCTTTGTCTTCATGCAAGCAAAACTGCGCTTAGAAGTATTTAAAATATAATGTTAGAAGCTATTATTATGTGTATAATCTGTAGTCATTCTTCTTATTTACCTTTTCTTTTATCTTTTTTCTTTTACTTCATTCTTCTTCTCTCTTCTTTCCTGCCACATGCACCCACCTATTATGACCCCCCCCCTCAATTCAACCTCCACTAACTTTAATTTTAAAAAAAAAATCTTCCAAATAGTAGCATCTTAGCCAAATTTGTTGACTGTAGTTTGGTGATAAGAAGTGATCAATTAGGTGGATAACGACCTGATGCAGGACAATTATGTACCGTCTATCAAAATGTTTTAAGATCTATTAGAATAATTATAATTTTAGTAATATTTGATTTGATTCCATGTACTCTTTTATTTTAGTTAGGATTTCTTTAGGACTTGATTTTGAGATTTATTTCTAGCTTAGTTAGGATTTTATTTGATTTCATCTTTTAGTGTTGCTAGGTTTTCATTTGGTTAGGATTTTAGTTTGCTTTCTAAACTGTTTAGATGCTTTCTTTTTCTATAAATAAGAGATGTAATCTTTTATGGGGAATAGACATTGATGAATAAAAACTTGAGTTTGATAATTCTCTTTTGAGCATGTGAGGTATTCTTTATCGTGTAATTTGCCACTTTGGGGTGTGAAGCCCTTGGATGTGAGGCCCTTTGGTGTGAGGCTTAGTTATATCTAAATTCTTTGCTTTAAATCTTATCCGTGCTCTAACTTTCTCCCATAATCCAATTCGAAAAGATCCACACAAACAAACAAACAAAAATCAGCAAGACGGCGAAAATTTTCTGTTCACGGATGAACAGTAAACCCACTATTGTTTGTATGCGTGAACATTAATTTTGCTGCTATCCATCTGCCACCTCCTCGAGATCCGACATCACCTGCATCCTCCGATGATGTCGCTATCCTTCGAATCCAACTACAAACCCTGATGACAACCTTTGTTCGAGTATCGCCGTCGCCGAATCTTCTCCACTCAACCCTCAATGAATAATGATCCCTCCCCCCCAATGCCTTACAATACAGCTCTGGAAAGTTATCGATGACTTTATTTGCTTGTCCTCTTAGATTCAAATCAGATTTGGTTACCCGCCAGAATTCACAATATCCAGAACGTCATACTTTTTGATCAGATCCGGATTGGCGCCGAAGGCAACGCATTCGAGAGCCTTCTACTTTCGAAATAGAGCCCCCACCCCGATCCGCATCAACTGGTATCAAAGCAAGTTCAAGCAAATCCTCAACCTCAGCATGTATGGACCACACGTTGAGAAAATATTTTTCCACTTGGCAAAGCTGCAACTTCTTAAAAAACAAGAACTAAAATTAGAAATCAATTCTGCGTAAGAAACAATATCGCAATCTATGCTTCAAATAGAAGAAAAACAGAGCAAAATAACGTCTTTGAGCCTAAGCCCGACCCTAAGCAAAAGAGACAATTTGAGGTCGAGCCAAAAGCAAAACCAGGAAATGGAAATTGATTCAACATCGGAGCATATACTAGAATCTGAAGGAGAACCAGTTCTCAAGCTCAAACTAGAAATTGAGCTAGATGTTGATCCAAAACTAATGCTCAATCAAGTCTAGGGCCCGAAATCAAATCAAGCCTAGAACTCGAATTTAAGATCAATATGTTGTGCAAATTCATGGCTCAAACTAATCTTATTTTTAAGTTTGTTATTCTAGACATTCCACCGCGAACTAAATATCAGAATTTACAACTCATGTTGAAGATCCTACAACCCATGACTGAGTATTTTCAACCGGTCAAATTAATCATTACAGTTTCGCATTGTAAAACTCGAGGTCGAGTTTTCTCTAACAATGTGAGATTTGATGCAGGACAATCATGGACCGTCCATCAAAACATTTTAAGATCTATTAGAATAATTTTAATTTTAGTAATATCTTATTTGATTCCATGTAATCTTTTATTTTAGTTAGGATTTCTTTTGGACTTGATTTTGAGATCTCTTTCTAGTTTAGTTAAGATTTATTTGATTGCATCTTTTAGTTTTGTTAAGTTTTGATTTGATTGGGATTTTAATTTGCTTTCTTAACTGTTTAGATACTTTCTTTTTCTATAAATAAGAGATGTAATCTTTTATGGGGAATAGACATTGATGAATAATAAATTGAGTTTGATAATTCTCTCTTGAGCATTTGAGGTGTTCTTTGGCGTGTGATTTGCCACTTTGAGGTGTGAAGCACTTGGGTGTGAGGCTCCTAGGTGTGAGGCCTAGTTATATTTAAATTCTCCACTTTAAATCTTATCCATACTCCGACTTTCTCCCATAATCCTACTCCTCAAAAAGATCCCCACAAACAAACAAACAAAAATCAGCAAGGGGGCGAAAGTTTCTGTTCACGGATGAACACTGTTTGTATGTGTGAACAATAATTTTGCTACTATCCATCCGCCACCTCATCAAGATTCGACACCCCTTGCCTCCAATGATGCCGCAATCCTTCGAATCCGACTACGAACCCCGATGACAAACTGCGTTTGAGTATCGCCATTGCTAAATCTCCTCCACTCGACCCTCAATGAATAATGATCACTCCCCGCCAAGGCCTTACAATGCGGCTCTGGAAAGTTATTGACGATTTAAAAATCTATGTGCATTTTTTAGATCCAGATCAGATTCGGGTACCGCCAGAGTTCACGATATCCAGAACCTCGTACTTTTTGATCGCATCCGGATTGGCGCTGAAGGCAACACATTCGAGAGCCTTCTACTTTCGAAACAGAGCCCCTGCCTCCCGATCCGCATCACCACCTCATCTTTTGTGTACAGTGTGTCTCTGATGGCACCATACCACTCGTGGAAATTTCTACAGAGATATTGTAATCCTCATTGTATCTATCCACTAGCCTATAGTTAGGGTGAAGCATAAAGAGTCCTACACTTCATGCTCAAACTTCTATGGTTTACATCTCTTAGAACTATTTATATAGGTCTTGAACGACATGCTAAATAAAGGACATACAGTTAGTCCGTCATCCCTTAAATTTTTTTCAGGTTCGTACAAGTAGGTCTAATGCGTGTGATTCAGAGAACCATACATACTTTATCTCCATATCTCTAGTTGTGGTATAGTAATTATAGCTTGGAAATGCCACGAAAAGGGAAAGAGGTCTGCATTGGCCATCAACCAAAACTCCTTGCAGGGCTTTCTTGTGTCTTGTTTCATTGCAGGCAGTCAAAGATAAGTGGCTCTCCTATAGCCTGTTATTTTTTAATTCATGCATACTTGTTTATGTAATTTGGATGCGAAGGCCTCTGAAGCACAGATGTGCTAGAATGTTAAAGCATAGTGGGAAAAACAATATGTAAGCTAATTTGATACACATACTTACATGAGCCATGGATATACGTAATGTTCAGGTACGACTTCTATGGGCTGAATCAAGAAAGCATAACTTCAATTACCACATGTTAGAGTCTAAAGCAAATGAAGAGGAGAACAAAGTGAAAGAAGTAACTTCAGTAGTAGTGAAGGTAAGTTCTGTTCTCGTCCAGATATTTCTTGAGCTCATCAAATCAGCAGTATTGATACTTATATTCTAGGAGTGCTTAGAGTAATCACTGATTACAGGTCCTGGAATGATCCTGCCATGCATGTTTACACATTAAAGCTAACATGTAAAATGAAGTTACTAGATTCAGTCTTACTTGCTTATCATAGAAATTATGCTTATGATCATTTGTAAAGCATGCATGTAATACAATTTACAAATAAGACACAATATAGATACTGTGATGCGACAGACTTTTAAAACCTAGTGTGTGGATATGAACACGATGTGTGTATATACATACATGCATGCATGCATATGTAGATACATGCATATATACTACTGACATCAGCTTGCAGGATCAGATAAGAGAGAACAGGCTAATTCTCATACACAATGTTGATTTGGCACTTTGACACTTAATTGTAGAAAAAATTCTCTACTCATTCTGATTGCTCCTGCAGGGAAGAGTCCAGGATTGTTCAGTTTTGGTTTTTTCCCCACTTTTTTTTTGGGGGGGGGGGGGGGGGGGGGGCCCGGGGGAACC
>JBAKGM010000001.1:15366806-15387264 GCA_037177215.1 Asparagus racemosus | reverse complement strand
TTCTTTTTATCTAAGTCAGTTAGAGAGAGAGATTGCATTTGAGAGATTGTACTCATTCCTTCTTTAAATTAAATCAGGAGGAATAACATCGATTTTATATTTTCTCGAATTTTTTCTCGCGAACAAGCTCAATTATCTTTTATCTATTTTATCTTTGTTTTTTTTCTTTTAAGTCTGTTTGGCAATCAAGTGCAGACTAATCCAACTTTGTATATCCCCTTAACCAGGCTACAATTAAGCTAGGGGGAGGTGGACTAACTCTGGCATGGTTTAAGGGCTTCAAAATGAACTAAAAAAAATTGGGGCAAAGTTGGCTGATGGCCGAGTTTTTTCCCAAACAGAAAATAGCCAAAAACTAGACCAGGACTAAACCTGATCCAGTTTCATGGATTTACCAAACAGGCACTTAGTCATTAGTTTATTTTGTTTCTAAAAATCAATCGTAGTAAATCAATTTTATTTTCAAATCATCTTCACCATGCCTTTTCATCAATTAATCTTTTGTTCTTTACATACTCTATAGTTTCTCCTAGTTTGCACTTATATATCCTCATATGTCTTTGGTAGTACTTATATACTCTAAAGTTTTTAAAAATTACACTTTTAATACCTTCTATTATGCACACATGAGAATTTTTTCCTTTTTTCCCCAAAATGACATTCATAATCTAATGTTAGAATATTTTAAGTCTTATTATTTCTTGAATTTACTGCTAAACATTACTCCAACCCTCTTTTAAACTTACCCTAATTATATTTTCAAATTGAATTATGGTAGATTTAACAGTAAGTTTAATAAATGTTAAGAGCTAAAAAGATGTAAAATTATCTTGTGAGTGTCACATAGGAAAAATTGGGAGAAATTTCTCATGTTTACACTACATAGAGTACCAAAGTGTGTATTTTAGAAACTTCAGGGTATATTAGTGCCTTAAAAAAACAGGTGAGGGTATATAAATGCAAACTAAGGTAAACTATAGTGCATTTAGGTGCTAATCAGCAAACAAAAAACCAAACCCTCCGCCTTTTCCCAGGAACAGCCAAACACCATAAAATGCCCCAACGTGAATTGTGTACTCCATTTACATAAAAAAGTACAAAACCTACACTAAACTTTAGTTCCAAAACAGCAAACACCTACAAAATGTAACTATTCATCTCATTCCTCATTCTTCTCTTCTTTTGGACCCAATAGCCTTTGGTATAAAAAATAAAATAAAAATAAAACTCAACGGGCTTTCCTCTTCAGCCTTCAGGGTCGAGGTGGGCAATTGATTCCATTGCCTCACTGTAGATCCGCCTCTAATAACACTTTAACTTATCCCTATAAATTGCATTCATTTCTATTTTACACTCAACAAAATTGATCGCAAACTTTTTATTAATCAATGAACAGTTACACGAAAAATAATGATTTTTCTACTGCTTTTAAATAATAGAAAGGATCCTAATCCATTTTATCTGTATCAAGCGACATTTCTTGGTTAATATCAAAGCAAAAGATTGAAATATGGCAATAAGGGCCTCGACCAATTATTTTACAATGTTGATTCTAGAACAATCGTCATTCTGATTGGATTTGAATTTTCTCCTGCCATAATCACATTGTCAGACATGTCAACACATAATAAATACATTAATTAACTAGCTTCTAAAAGGGGGCATATAGACAGATACAACTTATTGTTTCAAATAAATATTGGTAGATAGAATCTAATTAAAGATAGGGCCACAAGTATAAAAGTAAGGCAAAGTCCCCTGCTTGCTTAAAATTTAGTTAAAGGTCACAAAATAAACATCATTGCAGCTAAAGAAAGGTATATTCTGCTCAACAAAAGCCTAAAATTTAACTACCATTTGTGATTCTCTTTTGAAGAAGAAGGAGGAGGAGAAAATAAAAATACTTCTAGTGCATAAGGTGATCACTTTATTCACTGTTCTATTATTATTTAGTTTGGTTTGCTCTTTAAATTCGAATAATACAGATAATTAGATTAATTAGCTAGAGAGCAGCATGGGTATGACTATGCCTTTGAGCTTTGCTGTCTACATCATAAAAATGGTGTGTGCTACGCTTGAAGGCTGGATTTCTTTCATTTTATCGGCGGCCAATTTCTTTGTCGAGGCTCTTCGAGATGGCAGTTTGTATTCCTTGTTTTTTGTATGATATTTTTTTAATCAATGATTAAATATTTCTCATCTTATTCTCTATACGCTCTGTTTTCTGTTTCTTAATTTTGATATTTTGTGGAGTTGTAGTTGTTGTGATCAGTTTCTTAATTTCTAGTCTCAGTTGGGTTGTGTTCTTTCTATATATAGTTTTGTAGTTTGTTCTCCATGTTCTGTGAGGTTTTATTGTTTAATGGGGGATTACAGCAAACATCAATTTTGTGTAAATTGGGAAGCAAGACCATTAACTTGTAAAATTTAGTGTTGTGATGTAAGCTTGAAATAGGAAGTTTCAAATCTAATCCAGTACTAAATCACACATAATATATGCCAATAGATACTTGCAAGCTTAAAATGACTAAACCCAACTAGAAATTGTAAAAGGTTGTTAGACCTGGTTTAATAAGGCATGCTATGTTATAATTAATTTTAGGAATTTATCTTTTGTCCAACAAAACTTTAAAAATTGTTTTTAGAAATTTACCCTTTACTCACGTATCTATTTCTTCGCAGCTCATTTAGCAAAATAAAATGACACCTCATTTCCTAATTTATATTTCCTACACACTCAGCGCATGCTATCATTAGTAAATCCTACAAGAGAAAAGCTAGAGGGAAAAAAAAACTTTGACAAATAGAAAATTATTTTTGACAAATAGATCCCCTGAGGGTAAAAGAATCAAAAGTCGGGTGTATTTGAAACAATAAAACTAGCGTAAGTCTACAGTAGCGATAGTACATGGGTCTATCTCCAGCTAAAGCTAAAATAAAAGAAACTACAAAAGAGAGAAAAAGCATTGTAAAATATACAAGTTGTACCCCAAGATTGAAAAATAACTAACCGAAGTTCACAGAAAAACATGACACGAAACAAAAGTGCTATGAACAAGGAAGAAGAAGAAGAAGAGCCATGAACATCAAAAATCAATCGGAAAAAATCGAACATCCCATGTCCTCAGAGCATGAGCAATCTCATCAGCCATCATCCAAGTAAAAGAGATCCACCCATTGAGCCCCTTGCAGACCAACTCAATTATGTACAAAGCCATGCTCCATTGCATCACCATGCCCATCCGTTTTATATCACTGAAATAATTTGAATGAAGATGATTAGATCATGGTGAGCATGTAGGATATAAAATTATCAATACATGAAACGTATAAGAAATAAGAAAATCAAGAACACTTGGTACCTTTAGTTGAGGAGATGCTTAGTCTTTTCCCTTGGAGTTTTGGGTAGGATATCGTCAAATGGTTGGATGGAGGAATTAGATATTAAAAATAGAGTGATTGAAGTTGTAAGTGCCAATTAATAGGTGATCATTGCATCCGATACAATAATGTGTGTGTGTTTAAACTAGCCAATGCTAGACAAGAATGATGAGCTTTGGCTATTGTCTGTTTCTTATTCAAGCCAACCACCCCAATATTAATGATCGATATAGATCCTCATCCTTATCTATTGAGTGCGTAAATAATGGCATATAGTCTCATCTAATAATGGGACCAGCTGTGGGGTAAAAAAAATATTTCATGAATTGATCTTTTGTCGTATTAATTTAAGCGCAGAAGGTGACATTGTTGCTTGATTTTAGCTGAAATTTTTCATGAGACTAGGTTGTCCTGTTGAGACAAGCCGAAAATATCTGCATCATCCCGTTAAAAGAAAATTTAAATTAACTGAAATTATAAAATTATAATTATGTATAATCTTCCCAACCATTAAGAGGCAATCTTAGGAAAATAAATCCTTTAAAAAGCACCGTTCTGCAGTAAATCATATTGGGAGTACAGAGAGTATGACAATCTTTCACTGTCAATTTTATGAATAAAAAAATTAGTGCAATTGGCACATCAACGTAGATATTGGCCCATACGAAAGGTTACATTATCACCGTAACCCAGGCTGAAAAGCCTTGGAAATATATATACAAGTTGTACCTCGAGAGTCAAGCCAAATTGTACTCCTCCAACCAAATTAAAGCAATGACAATAGAAGTTCAAACTTAAAAAGAAGGGGGGGGGGGAGAGAGAAAAAAAAAAGAGAACTTCACAAAAAAGAGAACTTCACTTAAAGAACGGTGAAATCGACTAAGCGAAGTCACGCATGGATACTGAGATTAAGACGGGGCTTAATCTAGAGGGTGGATCTGATAGATCTGACCTAGATCCGCCTCGATTATTCTCTTGGATGCGTAGATCTGGATTGAGAAGTCTTGATCTCATGTGCAAGGAGTTTAGATCTGAATTTTTGTCTGTGAAAGAGCTCAGATCTGTGCAAAAATTCTAACCCCTTCAACTGAGACCCCCTGGCCTATTCATAGGCGGGGGTCGGGGCTTCCTGTGACCGAGTCACCAAATGGTGCCTCGACCTGGCCGAGGCACCAAAAGGTGCCTTGGTTGGCCGAGGCACTCATTTGGCTTTTCATCCGACGTTTTCCGAGTCCGGTTCCTTTCAGTCGCGTCGATTCCCGAGTCTGATTGATTGTTCCGTCGATTCCGGAGTGCGATTGGTTCAGTTCCGTCAACGTTTGAATCCAGTTAATTCAGTCTCATCGACGTTCGAGTCTAGTTAACTTGCCTTGTCAAAACTCGCTGATCTGAAACTTCATCGTTGGATTTATTCCACGATTCGTCGCTTCACTAACTTGTACGCCTTGCTTATTCGCTTCATGCGCTCGTCGACTCGCTTTGTGTGTTTTGCGCCGTGCTTACGTCGTCAGCGGTTCTTGGTTGCATCGTCGGATGGGTCGTTGATTGTCAACCCACCGTCACGAGTCACGTTCAGGTACTTACAGGCATTTTTCAACGCCTACAATCATATCCATTACACTATCAGCACTGTATGTCCTTGCCACCGAACTTGGATCTAAACCTACCCTGCTCAGATTCCCTATTAGCTTGCCTTCCTCTCTGATTCTCTCCCATGACAGCTAATGCGGACTCATATCCCTCCTCACCATTAGATTTCTTCTAGGTATCATGGGATACTAATGCCGAATGCACCTGGTCAAGATGTAAAGTATCTTTACCAAATAACATCATTGTTACCAAGCCATCATAAGAATCAAGAAATCGGGTAAGAAGCAAAAGGTCTTGTCTTCTTCCTCCACCTTGACATCAACCTGTCAAAGTTGGTCAAGCAAACCCTTGAACACATTTGATGTGCTCCATGAGATTCTCGCCTTCAGCCATCTTCAACTGATAGAGTTGTCGCTTTAGATGCAACTTGTTGGTCAAACTTTTAGCCAGATAAAGTTTTCCCAACTTCGCCCACATCTCCGGAGCAAAATCTTCATCAATAACATCATCCAAGATACTACCAACAATACAGAGGCGAATAGTGCTCATACAACTTTCCTAGAGCTCCTCCCACTCGTTGTAATCCATCTTCACTGGCTTCCTGTCCTTCCCCTTCAAAGCTTTTGCCAAGCCTCGTTGAGTAAGAATGTCCTTCACTCTTCTTTGCCAAAGAGTAAAGCTTCCTTTTCTATTGAACTTCTTCACAATGAAATTGTTGACATTCACCGTCATCTTTGCTCTTCTAACTTCACTCCGGACCTCTAGCTTTGATACCACTTGTTAGAAATAAACTCCCTCTCTGTCGAGATTGAGCTGACAAGATTTTAAGCTCCCTCTACCCCAAGATACGCAATGGAAACAATTGTGAAATTAACTTGGCGCAAAACTCAATTTAGTGAAAAAGAAGAACAGCAAGATAGATGCGAGTCAACACAAGAGATTTATGTGGTTCGTCAAAACCGCCTACATCCATGACCGAGAGCTGTCAATTCTTTACTTCTTTGAGAGAATACAAGAGAATTACAATTGAATTACTTAAATTTAGTCCCTCTAACCATTACACCAAAACTCCGAAGTTATGGTGAGGATTGAGGATTATAGTTTTAATAGTTTTATATTATTTCTAACATGCCCCCGCAGGGTTGAACGCCCTTTTTTATGGGCTGAAACCTGGACTCACGCAGCGGTGTCAATTTTTAGAAAATCTGCTTTTAAATTCGTGGCCGGTGGGATTCGAACCTGGGTTGCTCTGATACCATCTTAAATTTAGGCCCTCTAACAATTACGCCAAAACTCCGAAGTTATGGTGAGGATCAAGAATTATAGTTTTATATTAATTCTAACATTAAATACCCACTCTCAAAGTATCAAAAAAATACTCTCACAAACACTTAACTATGCTATTTTTTACCTCTCCTTGTGCGTCTCTCCCAAAAATCACAACCCTCCTTAAATAGCTTACAAGTCTTGCCCTTCAAGTTTTAGCTAACATTCTCACCAAACTTCTTAAGACTTGACCACTAACATTTCCTTGGCTTTGGCTATTTCTGGGAAGAGAGACACACGTTGCGAGAGTGGCTCTTGAGATAAGTCCAAATGTCTAAAATCGAGAGGGGTTCTTGGGATAAGTCCGAAATATCTAAAATTATCCCGTTAAAAAATAGTCTTAGTCAAAATTAGAGAGTTTAAAATGGGTAAATTACACTAAACCCCCAAGCATTGTTAGCATTTCCCAAAAAAAAACACTTCTAAAATCGCACTGAACCCCCAATAACTATTTAAATTGCAAGGAAAACCACCCCAATAAATTCAAACTTTCAGTGTTTTACAGATAACCCCATGACAGGATCAATCCACATGTAGGACCTAAATATGTCACTAATACAAAATGTGAACTGATGCTGTTATTGGGGTTATTTGCAAAATATGCAAACTTATTAGAGATTGTCTACAATTTCCAATAGTTTTTAGGGATTTAGTGTGATTTTAGAAGTTATTGGGGATTAACGACAAAATGTTGAAAGTTTTTGAGGATTCAATGTAATTTATCCAGTTTAAACTTACGTATCTTCTCAATCATGTAGGTGAAACTTAAACTGGAATTGCGCTTAGTCGCTCGAGTAATCAGTAGAAAAATGACAGAATTAAACTAGATCGAGAAATTTTAAAACTATATTTAATAAAGTTGTGCCCCTTCGAACACTGATTTTAAAGTATTTTAAAGTGTTATTAGGATTAGTTCTATACAAGGATTCTAAAGTCCTTTGTCGTGGTCGAATTTTTTGTCAGGCCGTTTATATCTTTAAATTAAATAAAAGGTAAATTACACTAAACCATAATAGCTTTCAATGTTTTGCAGTAAATCTTCAATAACTTTCAAAATAGCACTAAACTCCTAAAACCTTTTGCAGAGAACCCCAAATATATTTTGGATAAATTACAATAAACACCCAGTTACTATCAAAATACCTTTTTATGTTATTTGTTGGTTATAATTTACGATGGTTATTTGCAAAATGCAAAAACTTATTGGGAAGTTTCTGCAATTTCGAAAGTTTTTGGAGTTTTAGTGTGATTTTGAAAGTTTTTGGGGTGCATGCAGAACGCTGAAAGTTCCTGGGGGTTTAGTATAATTTAACCTTAAATAAATTGTCAGATTCTACGTGCCTCCTGATGATTGGCATTATTTCCCTAATCAAAATTTTAGTCCTCTAATAGGCAATTCGGATCTACTCCGTTGATTCAAACTCCACGATTCTACAAATCAGGAATCTCAAAGAACAAGTAACTAAAGTTATAAATAAATTTCCAATTATCATTGTCTTTAGTTTCATGTCAAATTTTCTCCAAAGTCTACGTCCCAAAATTTCCTCCAATTTTTCCAGTCAATACAAAACATCAAATAATATAAAACTAACATGAGCACATATTAAAACAAGAAATAATAATAGGTGGATATTTAACACATTGCCCCTCTCCCAATAGTTAAATTGATGAGGTACTCCCCACAATTACAGCTCTCTCAACTATAACAGCAGGCTAAAGAGCTGAAGTCCCCACTCCTCACTGCGTTAGCAACCTCATCAGCCACCAACAAAGCCGTATTAATACACCCCTCAAGTGCATACAGCACATTGTGCGCTATGTACACCGCCATCTCCCACTGCATTGCCATCCTTCAAAACTCCCCCTCCCTTCCAACACCCAAAAATAAATAATGTAATTAAATAAAAAAAATAAAATAAAGTAGAGTAAGTGAGAGTTGATGTGATTGTCAACGATCTTGGCCGGTGTGGTGCTGTAACGGACAATTCAAAAACGTTAAATTATAAATCATCGTGATGCTCAGATCATAACTGACGATTTGGATGCATGCCACATAACGTATCAGCAAAGACCGTAGAAAAACAGACCCATCAACTTATTCAAAAAATATGTAAATAATAAAAATATTGTAAAAAAAGGGGTTACCTTAAAAATTGTGTATATATCCGTATACTGGGTAAAGGCCTTGTGTTTATCTTTGAGTTTGATGGTTTATATAGTGGTTAGTTTTTGGAAATATTTGAGGAAAATGACGAAGGAATTAAAGGAGAAGGGGCGACGCGTAGATATATGTTGTGACATGTGGGGCTTTGTGAAGGCTTTGCTTTCTGAATAAGCTATCCTAATGTTGAATAGAACGGTGTCTTTTGTTTAAGTTGTTGACGTGGGGGTTCACTAGAGATTTGTGGGGTGAATAAGGACTATCCAATAACCCTAAGACCCAAAACCCGTTAAGATATCCCAATGAAAAACAAGAAAGAATACGGAATTCTGTAAGGATTGAAAGAAATTTATTACTTTATGTAGTAGATTATACATAGGGAAAAGCGACAAGTGATAATATTTTGGGCGAGCGCTTCAATTTTCAAACATTGATACCTAAGAGAGTATGAAGACCATGATATTATATGAAAAAGTTTCTATTCAAACTAAACTTTAAATGTCATGTTTTTTTGTTTTTGTTCACATCATAATGTTTCCGATTTTAACTTTAAAGCTTGTTAAAATGAAGAACCAATTGTATAATATCTTTTTAGAATAATGCCTGCAGCTAGCTTAAGTAGTAATTGGAGTTGAATCATAAAAAAGTCCAGGTCTAAATTTAAGTTTAATTTTTAGTTTAGAAAACATAAAAAGAATCTTAAAATATGGTAAGAACAAAAGAAAAATAAATATTTTTTTTTAATTGTGACAACATCTAAAGAACTAGCAATCATAAAAACTATATATATTTCCAAAATAAAGAGCCAAGTAATAAGTTCTGAAAATACATTAAAGGATTTTTTACATGTAATAATAGAATGAATAATTTAAAATGAACATTCAAAATTTAACATCTCATTTAATATACAAAAGAACTAAAAACAAAGGTTAGAATTTTACCAATTTGACTCCCCTCTGATCAATCTCTAAGATCTCCAAAACATCAAATCCAAAAGGTTCAGAAAAGAAATGCTTGCATTCAACTTCAAATTCAAAGTGCAAAAGTTTAAATTTCTGGATTCAACTTGACGTCTAACATGAAAATGAAAAATGTTTCACTAAAAAAGAAAATCTCCAAGGGAACCAAGATCCTTTTAAGGGAGATCTAATGTAGGCTAAAGAGAATGTTGAGTCGAAACAAATCGAACATGATAATTATAGAGGCAATAGATGAGATGATTGAAGGAAAGAGGATGAAAGACGGGTGCAAAACACCTCAGAACACCCGACATGCGAGTGGAGTGGTCTTAACCGCTTAATAGGGAGAGCTAGGGGCAGTTTTGACATTCCACTGCTTGTGGTTAGAATAACTCGTTCACACATGGAGTGTGTAATGAAAGGATTAATAGTCATAAAGAAGAGTACAAATCCCCTCAGAACACTCTGCATATGAATGAGATATTCTCCACCATTCGAGAGGGGGAGCAGGGGCAATTTGGACATTCCACCGTTCTTCTTTATGGTTAGAACACCTAGCTCGCATGTGGCAATACTGAGAGAATTTGTATTTACAAAGAAGGCCTTGCCATATTAGGAAACCTTACAAGAAGAATGCTTTAATATATACTCGTGTAAAGTTTTCGTGGCATTCCCTTGCCAATGTATAGTCGTTCAGGTGCTGTTTAGCAACATGTTAAATGAGGGGTTAAGGAGACTTAACCCCCTCTTAACCTGTCAAGCATAAAAAATCTATACAATGGTTAAAGTGAGTTAACCCTTCATAATTTGCCAAACGTAAAAAAATGCATAAGGATTAAGCTAAAATAAAACTTATGTAAGGGGTTAATAATTTAGTCATGTGAGTTACCGAATGGACTAACTACGTTAATCATTCTCCTTAATTCCTCTTTCTTAACCCTTTGCCAAACGGGGCCAATGAATTAGATATGTGGATACGAATTTCATGTTTTATTGCACATTATAAATCCCTCCCTATAAATATACTATTGAAATTTCAATCTATCCACCAATATAATGTACATGTCCCTATTAATATCTTCCATATACTTCAAAACTATTCCACATGTCTCATAACATTTCCAAAGAGTTATGTTTGTGATTCCATATATCTCAAAACTTATATCTTTTCATAGTCCACCCTAACCTCTTGTACTAATGAGCTAGGTTTAGGAGATTTTTAACCATTATGATTTAGGAAGAAGGGTTAATGGCTTAATGCTTAATTAATGCTTTCAAGCATAGATTGAAGATGGTAGCTATTTGAGACATCTTAGATTTTTGTCACCTAAAATTTGAAGGGCGAGAACTTTTGTCACAAAAGAAAATGATGACAGAGATACCAAGGATGAGCATGAAATTCATAAATCAATATTTTCAGGACCTAAATGCGATCTTTCCTCTTTAAATCACAAATGCAATTTTCAGCATTGGGTGAAAATTCCATGATGACACTTTGTTCCCTTAATCTAAAACTATATTACTTGATTGCTTATTGAATCTTTCAGAGATGAAAATGATTACGTCCAGGTATTTCTTTCGGATTAAAATTCATCAATTCCTTAACCATCATATATATAATCAATAAAGTCTGAAGATGCGCGCTGTTATTTCTTTGATCGGTCGGAGAGAAGACATAGCTCATCTCAAAACAAAGTGTGAAAATACTAACGAATGCAGAGCATTAGTTTCAAAAAAAAAGCCAAAGCGTGAAATTTATTGATCGTAAAAAATGATAGCTTTCTACAAACAATGGATATTACAACCGCACTCCATATTGTTTATTCTGTATAAATACCCAAAAAAAAAGTTACTATCTGTACTCTTTCACCATGAAGATCCAAAATGATAGCAATATATGTTAGGGAGTTCATATTGTCCCTCCTTTAACCAACCGAAATCTATCTTGCACTTCTGTAGTATTTGAGTTCACAAACTGAAAGTTACAAAGAAAGCAAAAGCTATTAGTCAAAGAACAAAGGCACAATAAATTTGAAAACTTAATAATCTACAATTGTTCCAAATATGCTTCAACTTGTAAGTAATATACATAAGGAAGTTAGCAAGCTTGAACATAAATTGAAGTTTCAAACTGACCTCTACCAAAATATCTTGTCTGGTTGCGTGCACACGTACATAACCAAATTCAGAAATTCTTACTGTGCTCCAATTCTCTGCCTGTAAAAATATAAGCAACCAACTAATGAAACATTTTCATACATATACATGATGAGGGTGATTACAGAGAGCCCCTAATACTGTTTATCGAGAACCAAATGTTCAGATTTTCATAGGTAAACACACAAGAGTTATAGTAAGTTTTTGGGATGTGATAAGTAACTAAGAGTGCATGAAGAACATTATAATGCATATACATGTTATTTTGCTTCCTTATCTTGGTAATTCAAAATCTGAAATGTCCTTAACTAGAGGTTGAGGTATTCCACAAGGATAAGTTTACTCACAATGTCCGGAAACTTGTCTAATGAAAATCCAGCCATTCCGATAATTGCATGAACTGGTGCAGTATAGTTGTTGTTGTCATAAGTATCAATACCGTCTTTTCCCTTCTTCGGCATTGCTTTACATTCTTTCTGGTAAATGGCACAGGTTCTTTCGTAGTTATGAACATGGCCAAACAAAACCAAATCAACCTAAATCAACAAGGAAACAACAAAAATGTCAATAAGAATGTCAATTTAATCAACTCTGTTTACCATCCTCAGCATATTAGTGAAGTGTCCAAAATTAGATCAAGTGGATACAAGTTGAAGAGTAGATCTTTCTATAATTTGTATGTATAAATAGCATTTAGCAATAATTTGTGGCAAATACATATTTATATGCTCATGCCAACGAAATAACCAAGACATATGTAAGGTAATTGACATGTCAAATAAATGATATGAGTTATATTAAATGTAATAGACATGTCAAATAAATGATACAAGTTCGATTTGATTTCTTACTAGTATACATGGTTGTGTTACGCACATTTTAGGGGAAAAGCTTTATTGCATCAATAGTCAATATAAAACATGTTAATGCCTTCTCAAAGTGATGGAAGCCTTGCGATTGTGCCAGCTACATATTACATATTACATGAGCTAATTACATTATTAAACACTGTAAAATATTCTAGCACATGCTATATAACACTAATGTATTCTAGCATATTGCAAGAAAATATGTCTTTAATGTTCAGTATAAGGTTTCATCCGGATCTCATAGAATTTGGAACTTATATAGTATTTCAAATAACCACTTGATGGTGCCAAAACTTAAGGTAAAGGCTACTTGGACAATATTAATGCATAAAACAGCTTCATGACTTTCTGAAGTCAAATTTGAGAATTGTAATAGTTAGGTCGGTAGTATATCAAGAATATATATTAATAATTCTTGATATTGAGAATTACCTTGTACTCCATCAAAAGTGGCTCAATGGATTCGACAAAGCTTGAATCTGTATTTGGAAGTAAACTACTAAAAGAAGAGTACATGGGTCTGTGCCTGTGACAAATGGTTAAGTTATAATTAGTTAAAAGCAAGCAGAAATCGTACCATTTAATGATAAAATGAGAATAAATTAATAGGAAACGATAGGATCTCTAACGCATTCAAGTACATTAAAGCAGTAATCCAGAAAATCTATGATCCTAAAGAGAAAATACATTGCATAGATAATTTCTGAGACAAGAGTTGTTGCACACTGGAATTGCTAAATTTAGTAAGGTGTCCATTTAGAATTTTCATTATCTATTGTCATCAGCTATGGCTAGAAAATAAATGGTCATTTTAGAATTCTAAGAATCAATTTTGTATCTGTCGTTAAGAGATTATTTGTGTATAAATAGGATATCCGGCAGGTGAAAGCGCAGAGGAGAATGTACAAAATTTTAGTTTCCAGTTTCATATCCTCTTGTTGTTATCAAAGTATTTGATATTGTCTTTCATCTCTTGCTGTTGTTCTTCTATTACTTTGTCATACTGAGTTAACTAGCTAGATTAAGCGGAACAGTAATCAGACCATGAATAATCTGAGTTTGGCTGGTCCAGAACTAATCTGGATTAGTTCACAAGTTGCCAGTGCCCCTAACGTAGTAGTTGGCAAACTGAGTTAACAAGATTAAATGGAAAATTTATTGGTTCAGGAATAGTACTAGTTTAGCAAAACATAAAGACTGGTAACCAATTTTGATTAGGTTGCGTTTCAGGCTGGTCCAGAACGAATCTGATTTAGTTCTCATCCTGATGCTAATCTTTATGGGGATTTTATATCTTGCGATAGTCCCCTTAAACAGAAATACGCGCACAAATGATAAAACTCCAGAAGGGATTTAGCCATCTTACCCCATGAAGATTACCCAAGGCGTTCTTCCTCTATCAACAGATGCCAAGTCCTTTTTGATCCATTCATACTGAATTGATATTGAGTAAAAAAATAAGTTATTGTTGATGAGTCTACTAAAACAATTACTCTGAGGATTCAATAGAATTTTTTTTTGAAAAAGTACATGATTAAAAGCTGAGGACTTACTTGCTCAGAATTATTAGTCCACTCATGTTCAGTGGAGATGACTGTAAAATGAACGCTTGCTTGTTCAATTGAGTACCATGGCTTGTCTTTAGCACTTGTAGGCATTGGGAAATAGGTTTCATAAGCTACTCCACATTCTCCACCAGAATCTGGTGTTATGTATACTGATCCTGAGCCTTCATAATCCCTACAAATTGTTTACATTAAAAAAACTTAGCTTAGGGTAATTACGAAAAAGAAAAACTCCCTATATTCCTTATTTTCAAAATATTTTTAAAATTAAAATTAACCCCCTCATCTAAAAAGTTCAACTAAAAAACTAAGATCATTAATGAAATCATTGGTTTTATAATAGAGTACGGTTGGATAGACGTCGCAGACGTCTCCATCCAGAATTCTGGGTTAATGATAAACAAATAGTTTTTTTCCCCATTTTAACCAAGAACTATCTGCTCCCTATTTTCTTCCTTTCGCCTCTCGAAACTGTATATTCATAAGTGCAAACATCTGCCCAAACATCTGAACATAAAAATCAATTACAAAACTAAAGATCTCGTTAACGATCATACATGAGAGGGGATTTCTTAATTTTTTATAACAAGGTTTAGATGAAGGGGGCTTCTTGTAATTTACCCAAAATTTTACAATATTTCCTTTAACACAAAACAAAAGAAGTTCTTACCTCTCATGGTTACCTATGGCAGTCATGTAGGTGACATGGCTAGCCAATGGAGTGATCAAACTGAGGAAGTAGTCCCATTCTACCAAGAAACCAGTGGCATAGCTTATGTCCCCAATATGAAAAATTGAATCATACTTTCCTGATGAGATCTCTTCGGTCATAGCTCTAATCACTGACAATGATCCAGGCTGTAACATGGCAGCGAGTGAAAATTAATGGTAACGAAGATTTTTTTTCACTTGTCATTACATAATATATTATGTGAATTACAAGAAACTAGACTGGTTAGGTAAAGAGTATGTAGATGATTCACGTTAATACTTGAAAACAGATACATGACTTATTTTACTAAGCTTCCAAGAAACGTATACATGTACACAGACATATATAATTTTAGCGTTCCAGAATACTAATCCTTACTAGCCTAAGACGGTCAGCGTGCATGAGTTCAAGAAGCTTGAGAGAGAAATGCATGTTCAAGTATCTTGAGTGAGAAATGCATATGGATCGATTCAGTTTAAAATTCTTTGAATTATAAAAGACTAAATGCACTCCAATGAAAATTACGTACATGCAGTTGGATGATCAATTTTATCTTATTTCCTTCTACTGGTACCTCTAAAATGTAGAAACAACATGCTATCCATTATAAAAATATAATTCAAAGTTTTGATACTTTTCAGATTCTGCACTGTATTTGCTTCTTCCAAAGATATTTTCATGTCTCGCATCATTATTAGTGTTTTTCTATTTTTATTTTTATTTTTATTTTTATTTTGTGTGTGTGTGTGCAAGCTGTCATACAAATTTACCTGAATATAATGCTCTGCAGATGCGTCTAGAGGAGCTTTTCCCATGTCACCATAAGTAAGAAAGTGTAACTCATCAGATCCTGACGCAGGTGGAGTTCTGAACTCAACTTGATCGCTCCAACCAACAGAATCACTGTTCAAAAGAGAGAACTTCTTTAGTGAACTATGTTCAAGTTTAATCACATGTAACTAATCTGACAGGTGAACATTAACAAGTTCACAAATACTGAGTAACGTAACAAAAATCAGCACTCGTTAGGCTTACTTATTTTGTTTTTGTTCCTTGTTGCATTCTTCCCTTTTGAATTGTCAAGAGCATATATTTTTTCTTTAAGGCCTTTATTATTATTATTAAAGATACAAGGGAAACCTTGGCAAGACACGAGAATCTCTAGGCCGTAGCCCGAGTTTGATCCCTGACCCTTACCAAGTAAACTCTTGGGTGTGTGGGTGATACCTACTATTCCCACACTCTAACTTATGCAGACGAGATCGAATCAGGGATCTAGAGGGTGTTGGCAGTATTACCAATGCGTCCCCAAGCCACCTGCGCTATCCGTGCTGGGTATACTTTCTATAAGCTAGAATGGCTAATCATTTATAAAGCAAAAAGGGAAAGTTTTGTAAATATTACTTCCATTGAATGTGGAAATGCAAATCATGTATTTTAAAAAAAAAGCCACATTCTCTATATTTAATAGACCAGAAGCATATGTTTGGTTGGGCATACATAAATATATAATACTGATATTTAATAAGAAATTTACCTTCCATATCTGTACATGTAGGATTGAGATGGTTGAAGCCCAGACATAATAGCTGAATGAATATATCCAGGATTATGCCATCCGAAATCCTTTGCTGGACTAGCCAAATCACCACCTACAATGATTGCGCAAAATAAAGAAGTTCAAGCATACGAGAAATAGAGATAATAAATTCTAGTTCTCGGTTGGTGTTTGCAATCTCCCTCCCTCAAAATTTAAGTTCAAACATACAAGAAATAGAGATAATAAATTCCAGTTCTCGGTTGGTGTTTGCAATCTCTCTCCCTCAAAATTTATCTTCAGGAAGAAATTAGCTAAGAAAAATCATTGGCTAGAAATAATCCAATCTTGAAAAGAAATATTAAAAATTGATCAAACCAAAGCTACAACAAAATATCAGTTGACACTCACGGGACACGAAAGAATTGGGACTCCACAACCCGACCGGAATCCCAGTAGTTCAACCTCAAACCTAGGGGTGAAAATGAACCAAAAAATTAATATATAGTTTAACTGTTCGAGATATTATTCGGTCATATTCAATTCGGTAGTTCATTGAACACTAAACAAATAATTTGTAGTATTCAAATTCATATATTAATAGAATATAACCAAATGTACATTCAATTCATTTGCTTATTAATTATTCATTTAAATTTGATTGCTTATAAATTATACTAGCGCACACATTATGTTATATTTTCAATCCATTCATATTTTTTTACTTGAGTTCCATATACTAATTTTGAAAGACTTAAAAGAGTCTTCAATCAGTTCACTAAGAAAATAATCAAATTAAATATAAATATATATACATCATAATTATAAAGCCATAATTTTCAATCACAAATTTAAATACTATTTGAAAATCAAATTAAAATAAGTATACTTTAATATTTTATAAACATTCGTGAATGTTTATGAATATTTATCAAATATCGAGTATTCAAGTTCAAATTTAAAAACCCCGAGAAATGGATATTAGAATTCAAAACTTTCAAACAAATAAACACATTGATATTCGATTCGATTCGTTTCCACCGCAACTCAAACTCACCCAAAAAAAAACTCCTTTCTTTCCTGCTTCAATGGAAACCTCAAATCTTCATCTGCTCTCATTAATCGTTGCAGATAGATCACAGCCCAATTCACCACCCATTGGCTCCACACGATCGTGTCCATGGCCAATTCAGCGAGCAAGAATTCACCTCCGACGATCGATCCCAGCTCAATAGCAACGAGTTGTGATCAAGCAAAGCTTCGCAATGGGTAAGAGGGGCTCTCTCGGGTTACCCGTTTACCCGATATAAATAGGTTTTAAACGGGTTAAACGGGTCAATTGCACATTAACCCGATTAATAAATGAAGGATTAATTGCATTTCAGTCCCTTACATCCTTAATTGCATGTTAGTCCCTCAAATCCAGTATTTGCTCATTAGTCTCTCAAAGATTTATTTTTCTTGTAATTTCACCCCTCTGTTAGATTTCTTGTTAGTTTCCCTAACTCTAGTTGGGTTAACTCTTAACCCAGCACCTAGAATTACCTAATTGCCCTTAAGTTCCTAATTGCTGAAGAAGAAGAGTGGGTGAGTTTGGTTTTAGAATGAGCGAGTTGTGGCTAGTGGGTATAAAACCCATTGAGAAAGGGATTGGTGAGATGTTAAATGAGAATATTAATTATAAGTGAGGGTATAATGGAAAAACTACTAAATCTGTTCAAGTAGATGGAATTTCACCCTCATAAATAACGTTACCTTACAAGAGGGGCGAAATTGCATGAAAAATGAAGATTTGAGGGACTAATGAGCAAATGCTGAGATTTGAAGGACTAAGATGCAATTAAGGATGATTTAAGAGACTAATATGTAATAAAGCTATAAATGAATAGTTCGGGTCAACCTGTTTATGACATGAACTCCTATATCTTGAGCTGCACCCGTTTGTAGTAGGTCGGATTGGATCAAAATTTGCGCACATCAAAACCCGATAGACACCCGATAATTGTGAAATACGCATAATTAAAGGACATAGTCTCAACAAAAATAAAGGTCTAATACTAGTATTTTTGAGATTAGTATCAAGTGCGCCCAAATAATGACAACTATTAGATCATTAGATTTTGAGATTCGTGACCAGATCCAATGGTTGACATCCTTTGGGTGCATGTTTAATGTCATGAGTCGTCCCTATCGGATACTCTTTCGTATTCATGACCCAAAAGTTCTCTCCAAAGGGAGGATAAATAAAAGAAAAAGGAAAGAAATTTCTACGTGCTTATGAGGAAGAACTTACTGCACATATCATCTTGTGTAAATGTTGTAACATTCGAAGTTGCAAATTTTCCATCTCCATATTGAACTTGTTGTGGGCTTTTGTCCCCGCTAACCCATGTCAGTCTCATCTAAAAATTCATAATTATTATCACATCTGATTTTAGAATTTGCACCAAAGCAGCAAACTACTCTTAAATTTGAATAATATTGAAACAGTAAAAAAGGCTGAAATATTTACCGATGTTGCTGTTGAATCAATACTCGATATGTGACCGTACAATGGCATCGAAGGATTAGCGAAGCTAATAGGATCCGATCTTTTCAAAATACAAGGTGTAGCATAGCCACCAGTGAAGAGCACAAACTCAACGTCTGTTCTGAAGTTAACTATGTGAAATGTTACTGATCCATTGCAAGTTTGCACTCCACAGTCATCATCTCCCTGCAGTCTACATTCATTTTTCTTGCAGCCCAAGTAAGAGGGATCATTCTTCAGGTGCTGAGCCTGTAATCCACAAGAAAGGTACGTACTGTTATTTGTCTACTCTGAATTGTGCTTGCGTTCAAAAGAGGAAGATCTTGTGGAGTTAACAATAGGTTTTTCACATGATAATGATGTAATAATTTTATAAATTAAAATTAGTTAAATAACAACCTCTTGTTCACTAACGTGACACACATACAGACAACTCATGATCGTTGATGCCCCAGATCATGACTAATGGTTTAGCTATGTGCTAATTACATCAACAACACACTAACCAAGAGTATGAAGAAACATGACATTAATGCCAAATTACTTATATGGTGCGTCTCGTGTTGTTGTTTGTTGCATCACTGATGTGGTCACGTTGAGATCACTACAGTTTGATTATCAGCACCCAACCATAGCTAATCGTAGGACATATGTCACGTCAGCAATACGCTAGCCAATAGTATGGAAAGACAAACAGGCGCACATATAATGTTCAGCCTTGAAATGGTTGGGCCTGTTTATAGGATTCTAGTTCTTTCCAAACCTGAATAAGAGTCACAAAACTACTTAAAAAGGAGTAGCCAAAATTGTACTGGCATTGAAGGGTTAGCAAAAAACAAATAAAAACTTTAAAGCACAATATTTAGATATCGAATAAATACTATTGGCTGTAAGTTTTATTAATTAACATATATTTTTGCTCCAATGAAAAAAATAACGTAAGAATTATTCGAGTCACCTTGACAGGATAGTGGCAGAGAAGAGGCAGATTGCTAAGATCTCCAGTTTGAATATAGTAAAAGCCATTCAGTATACAATCTTTAGCACTGTTGTTGCACAATCAAATTTCAGTAACCCGAAGCTCGAACAAAACAACTGAAATAACATATGTGTAAATACCTCGATCCAGAAGGCGATATCATCGCAATCCAATCAGATTCATCAGGATCAAGAACTCCGCTGACTGTGACCGTAACATTTGCTTCATTTGGTAACGGAGAATTTGTGCTGATATTGATAGCTAGGTATGGATTTGGATCGTGGCAGTTAGCCAAGAACCTCCTGTTGATAACCCTGAAATCTGATATCCCTGTGTGATTTCTCAACTTATCGTCTATCGGACCTCCAAGCAATGGCGAAGAAGAACATGAAGAGCAAATGAGTAGCAACAAAGGAACGGAGAATAGTAGCCTATGAGTGTTTGAAATTGCCATGATAAGGAACTCTAGCTAAGGTTTCTGTTTCTTTGGAAGAAAATTTGGTGGTTTATATAGAAATTTGAACAATTTCTAAGCATAAAGAATATGCAAAATGTGTGGCATGTATTTTTAACGAGGTGACGGGTAGAGAAAGGAATGTAATCAGGTAATAAGGAATGTAGTTATGTATGCATATAAGGAATGTAATATATATGATAAAATAAGATATGCTTGATGATTGTATATATATATA
>JBAKGM010000001.1:15355860-15366706 GCA_037177215.1 Asparagus racemosus | reverse complement strand
ACTGTGCGTGTTCAGTGTTGTTATTATCCACTCTGTATAGACATCTTTTGTGTCTGTGAAGCCCCTCCGCTGCAACACTTTCGATGAGGTATGAGGTCAACGGGGGATTGGCTCTTCTGAGAAAGATTGCTTTGGGTCGGGAACTAAAGAAGTTTCTTGCCTTATGTCAAATTTGAAGTCCATTTCAATACTTTGATATGACATAGGCTCTACATACCTTTAGATATATGAACACAAGTTAATTGCATGCTTGGTTTTCAGGTTATTGCTTGATTGTGGGTTCTCTCCATTCTCGGTAACGGCTGCAACTTCTTGACATCACTCTATATAGGTATTACTGCCTTTCATTTGTAGAATTTCAATATGCTTCCAACTTCTATATTTAGGTTGCTTCTATTGATTACGAAATTAAAGAGAATTGATTGAGATGATGTGGTTATGTACAAACGGAAACCAGTTAATGTGCCAATTAGAAGATATGTGATAAGATTATAGTTAATGAGGCAATGAGGACTAAAGGTAGTTAATAAAACTTGGTTGGACGCAACAAAAAAGGATATGATTATAGTTAACGAAATGTGAAATTGTCGTTAATAGAGCAAAATGAAAGAATATGATTCATGTAGTTGACCCTAAAATTTTGGTATGTAAGCTTTGTTGTTGATGCTGCACTTTATATGTATTACCTACTAATTGATGTGTTTCCCCCTTCGTGTGAGTGTTAAACCAGTGTTCGTTGCATTGCACACATTGCCTGTTCCCTATGAGAAATATGAAGATAAAGTTGATCCCCTTGCAGAAAAAGCAATGGCAGAAATCAAGAAACAAAGTGCACCGTTCTGTGGGCTATTAGTTTGTTTTGGCACATGTTGGCTAGAATAGTTTTTTGCGAGTGATGTTCATTCTCTATAAATTCTGTTGCTCTTGGATGAGTTTTATTATAAGTTCTACAATACTTTATATTCTCAGTTTGATGAACTAGAGAAATTAAGGGAGTTTGTGATAGCGCTCGTCGTCAAATGATGCCATCAGATGAATCTTTGTGCATCAGCTTGCATGAATATGTATTTTGGTGCTTTCATTATGGAATTCGTAGACGATACAAATGACTTGAGAATGATTTTCAACTTTGATTTTTTAAGACTAAGACCATATAGAGTATGATGTTGTTCTTCTCCATGAAAGTTTGTGCAGCCTTTTTTTTTTCTTTTTTTTTTTTCCTTGCCTCGTTCACAAAATATTTAATTTGATTCTCATCTTGAGTCTAATGCAACATGCTCTATGGTTTCCCATTTTTCAAAGATGAACATTTGTGGTTATTACGCCTGAAAAGGTCCTTTAAAATAAAATTTTTTAAAAAAACTAGAAAGGCATTGAATTTCACATTCGGAACTCTGAGACTCTGCAGCATTACTAAACCTAATTGCTAATTCAGTATAGGAAATGGTTAAGATAGCATTCAAGATAGAGGGGGTAGCTTTGTATTTCTTCTCGCAGGCAAGGACTAAGGGTGTTATCAGCAAAAATAACATCAAACAGTGCATAAATCAAACTAATGACACAAGAAATCACTGCATTCTGCTATCAGTAACCTCAAACTTTGCCTTTGACTTGATCTCCTAACATTTCTTTCACCTGCTTTTCTTGCAGTAAGTTACAAAACAAAAACAATACAGTACAATAGAATACAAATAAATACCTGCATCGGTACATGGGGGAGCGGAGAAACAACATTCCCGTTACAACCCAATCCGAACAACCTACATTTGTTTGTATGCCCATGATAGTTAGAAGAAAGACTCGTGCTTTTTGGTATGTACATGTCAATATTTATAGGAAATAAGTTAGCTGCTCTTTCTTCCTTGAGCCTCCTTCCCCATATAAATCATTCCATTGCTTGAGCTCACTCATTATAGAACCCGACGCAGCAAAACTGGCTGCAACCTGCATTATGCCAGTAATAAAGTGAGTGTAAATTCTTAAAATTGGCTTCAGCTTAAACTAAATGTATTTCTGAATGTGTGACTCAGTATCTATTGAGAACAGATACCTAGCGAAAAAAGATCATGGAAAATTTATCAATAAGCAACGGTTAAGAATAGGATAAGCATCATACGCTTCTGTGCCAGGATTTGTTCAAAGCAGAAAATTATACTTACTTGTTTCTTTGCTTGTTTCATGTCTTCCATGTTTAATGGCCTAAGATAGATTGGTGGTTTCCCAGTTTCTTCCTTACTTTCTGAAGACTCTGGAGCCTCTCCTCTGTCCTCCCTCTTTTTCTTCTCCTGGTACAAAAAAAATTTAATATTATTGATAAAGCGAAAAGAAATAGAGATTTAGAAAATTATGAATGTTTATAAAATGAAAACCAAGGATATAGGAAATAAGATTGGACTTAAATTAAATTGGTCAGTGTTGTTAAACTAGCTTGAATCTTCGCTTATTAGTCTGAAATAATACGGAATAGTGAAAAAGTAACAGAGAAGATTAAACATCTGATTATTTGGCTCCTTTGGTTATTTAGTGCATTAATTCCAGACTGAAGAAATCTATAATGAGAAATACTAATACAGGATATAAAAAATAACAGCTACCACTTCTTTCAGTCTCTCTCTCTGGATTAGCTCCCTGACAGGACGATATGCTGCTGTAGTGCAGAAGTTCTGTTTTCCAAAATTAATTTCAGTTAATATATAAACTGATATTTCAATTATTAGAAGCACAAAGAAATCTACAAACCTTGAGATCACTGCCACTGTATCCTTCTGTCATGGTAGCCAGTTCTTTATAGTCGAGCCCGTCGTCAACCTTTTCTTTTGACAGCAATGTCTTCAAAATCAATTCTCTGTTCTCTGTCGACGGCAGGCCAACCATTATTCTGCTCAAATTAAGACATGTTTGAGATATAAAAAGAATATATATAAACTTTTATCCTAAAATGACAAAAAAATCTCAGACGGATGAAAATATCAGCAGGAATGTTTCACTTCCAGTGGAATTGTGGCTTAGTTATCCGATTCTTCAGGTGCATAGAAATAGAAGGCCATAACAAACTTTTTAGTCTTTTTTATTTTCATTAAATCACAGACTTTGACCTTTCCTTGAAAAAATGACAAAAGAATCTTACAAACCTGCGTTCAAACCTCCTAATAATTGCTTCATCAAGATCAAACGGTCTGTTTGTTGCCGCAAGAACAAGGATTCTTTCCTCAGGCTTTGTTAAAAGCCCATCCCACTGTGTCATGAACTCATTCTTGATTTTCCTCATTGCCTCGTGTTCTCCAACCCTAGTTCGCTGTCCAAGCATGCTATCAACCTCATCGACAAAAATTATAGTCGGAGATATCTTTGCTGCCAGTGTAAACAAAGCTCTGACATTTTTCTCGTCTTCACCAAACCATTTTGAAGTTATAGCAGACATTGATGCATTAATAAAACTTGCTCCTGCTTCACTTGCTATGGCTTTTGCCAACATTGTCTTCCCTGTTCCAGGAGGTCCAAAGAGTAAAATTCCTCTGCAGGGCTTTAGGAGACCTCCTTTGAAGAGGTCAGGTCTTCGGAGTGGAAGCATGACAAGCTCTTGAAGAGATTCTTTGATATCATCTAGGGCACCTATATCCTGAAAAGTTACTCCAATTTCACTTGCTGGGATAACCTCGGGCCTGATACGCTTCTCAAATTCATTATCTGGAGCAACCTCCTATCACACAGAAAGAAATCAACAGCAGTAGCCATAGACATTGTAAGAGCAGCAGCAGCAATAACGACAAAAACAAGAAAAGTAATTATAACAATGACAATGCTGATAATAAACGACAACAACAACAACAACAACTACTACTACTACTACAATAATAATAATAATAGTATGATGATAGTTCTAATGACATCCCAAATAGGTTGCAGATTGTCAGGTATTCTCCTATTAGCAACTTCTGTGCATATCACAGCTGCATATGGTCTATATCTGTCATATTTTACCCTAAGAACCTATCAGGCAAGAACAAAAATATAGCTTTCAGTTCTTGCTAAAGACAAAAGATAGAGAACGCAGAAAAAATACATGAAAAGAAATTGAATTTAGCCTTCCTTATTGTCGAAAAAACTGTACTTTGATGTTTAGGGAAAAGCCACGGATATGATTATGATTCTTATATCCTGCCTCAGAGACCAATTAAATCCTATAACAACAGTCTCTTCAGTGCACTTAAGTGTACGTGTATGCAGGTCTATTAGATTCATAACCTGACTTCTGCCTATATTCTCTCCTCAACTACGAACTCAGAGGTGTCTTTATGTTTTTTTAAATTTAGAGAGTGGTGTCAGGTTGACAAATGGATAAAGAATTAGCCAAATCTTTTCACAGAGCTTTCCCAGAATAGATGTCTGTATAATAGCCAACGCTTTCAATCCTGTGTAGCGAGTACAAGATTTTAACCTAGACGATAAACAGTTCTTATTTTTGTAAAGAATTATTCATCTGTAGTAATTCAACTATTGTAGACCACAATCAGCAAATATACTCTCAAATGCATGGATCTTCATGCATTTCTATCACCTTTTGGAAGGGTTCCAAGCTCAAGCATATAGTGTAAGTCAAGCGTCAAATATCAGTAACTTTGCTTATAAAATATGCAACCCTGTGTAATGCCAATGTGAATTCTCTTTGGAAAAACAGAAAAAGGAAACTTACAATTCCTTTTGGAGGTAAAGGTGAAGTGCTAACATCCGCCTTGGCTGCTGGAGCTGGCTTTTCTGTTTCGCTTTTGTTACCAGATACTGGAGCTTCAGGTTTTGAAACAGACGCTCCCGCAGCAGGAACAGCTCCTTTCCCAGCCTCCTACAAAGATAAAAGGAAACCAGGCTGGTATATAAACCTTTAAAATTGAACTGAATTTGGGTCAGTAGAAAGGTAATTAACACACCTTCAATGTTTCAACATTTGCCTCCTTTTGACTACCATTCTTGCCATGCTTACTTCCCTGGAATATACTCAGTCCATGTGACAAACTGTTACAAGAAGCGAGAATATAATAAAACAGGGAAAATGCGAAACCAAATAAAGAAAATAAAGGGGTAAATTACTAGGAGCCTCCTTAGTTTATACTCTGTATAGAAACCCCCTCATCTAAAAATTTCAACAAAAACACCCCATATCTATGATCATCAATGAAACTGTTAGTTTCATAATGGGGATATGTTCTTTAGATGTTCGTCCATATGTCTGCATGCACAAAATTCTAGGCTTGATTAAAACGAATAGATTTTACATTATGCAAGAAGGCAAGAACTATTTTTTCCTTCTCTAGTTTCTTCCTTTTCCCCATTACAAACTCAATGGTTTATTAACAGACATAGGTGGTGAAATTTTTATTAAGCGGAGGTTTCCTGAAAACCAAGATATAGTTGAAGGATGTTTCTTGTAATTTACCCAAAATAAAGTAGAGCACAATAGTATCCAACCTCTCTGTTGATATAACAAGCTTTCCATTTCTGTATTCGGGATTCTTGGTTTTCATCAAATGATAAGAAACAGCTGAAACCACGATTTCGTCAATGTATTTACCGAGAACTATAGCATCTGCTAGGCAGATTGAGCCCAAATCATCACAATCAATATCATTTGCTGCAAGAACCTCCGCGATATGGTTTCTATTATCCTGATACTGCATCATTTTCATGTCTTCATCTAGCTGGGACTTCCAACTGACATTCTGGTTCTCATCTTCTGGAGCCTTGATCTCAATATTATAAGGGAATAAAACAGAAAGACTCTCATCCACTACATTAGAATCACTGTCTGATTTCATCTTCCTTGAACCAAGTATCAACACTGGCCCAGATAGTTTTTGAAGCATTTTCTGGAACAAGGAATATATCCTTTGGGAGTGAAGCAGAAGACTATCAATATCTCTCATATACAGGACAATGGGAGCGGCTTTGGACACCGAAACAAGAACCTGAACATCGATATGCACATGAACCCCTTTTAAGTAAGCATTTTCCATATACTCACAGATTTTTTTTTTTTTTTAACTTAATGGAGATACCTTGATTTCATGAACATGTAAGATTTATCATGTTCAAGAGATAAACAGAAGAAATAAGTACCTTGTACAACGATTGAATAAGAAGCTTTTCATCGAAAGGCCAGCTCCCAGTGCGTTTTGATGGAACTGAAATTTGATAGGAACTATGAGGACGACAATTATCAATTGCATCTAAGGAAAAGTTTAACCATGGATAATTAATTGCATTGACGACAATGTAAATCATGCAATCAATGGCAATTTGTTCAAATTTATATCTCATGGCACAAGCCTTTAGAATATATTAAGATATATATGCCTAAATCAAATGTTTAAATATACATAACATATTAAGATATATTTAAATATTAAGAATTTTCACGTTTATATGGAAACCTCAAAATATTTAAATGCAAACCCCGTTGTTGACATGCATAATAATTGAGACCTTGTTCTTTAGGTCTTACTGAATTTAACAAACATAACTACCTGAATTTGTAGGAGGGGACTGAGCAAGGTTACTCATATCAGCTGAAGCAGAGGCATTTCTTCGTAGCCTCTGCATTCTATTTGTGCCTTCTGAATCCCTGAAATGACGTAAACATTATGATTAAGTATGATATAAGAGAATTATAAATTAATTTATATTAATATGGAAACAATTAAGGCTACACTTACCTCATATCAAAACTACTATTCTGTCTTCGCAGTGATCCTGAAAAGAACCTCAACATCAATAAAAACGAAAAAAGAATTCATGCAAGAAAAATAAAGACAATACTATCCAAGCTTATCAAGTCATTTACAGAAAAGATTAAGGAGGGTTATAAACAACTCCAGTTTCCCTAGTTATATTAACACGACAAAAGAATATGGCATAAGCACAAAAATGTCTTCTTAGATGTTTGAAGCCTTGTATATCATATCTAGATATCCAACTAGCTCCATATAGATTTTTATTAATATGAAATATGACAGGCTAAGTGTATGTTCAGTATATATGTGAGAATATTAGTACAGTAGCTTTAAATCACAAGAGATCACAGATGCATATACATACACACAAACATCAAAAATTCTTGTTCACACACGTACATATTTAACACTCTGGTCTAAAATACATTCACATATAGTTATCTGAATCTGACACACTAGTAATCAGAATGGAACAACCATGCTAAGATAGAACAAAGAGAATGAGCATTTTTAGGTATATTAAGAAACAATCACAATCATGATATCATGCATTAAATATCCATGTAAACGTGATGCGAACTCTGGAAATTATCTTTGAAGCAAATTTAATTATGTTTCAGGAATAAGGGATGCAAACAGGTGACGAAGACAAGCATACCTTTCCGTCCCTCCCCCTGGGAAAGCATAGAAAATGATTCAAATAAACCAGACATTCGTTCAAGTGTCGTCTCCGAAATGGATCTTTTCATTGACTACAAAAAGAAAGTTCAATGATTAAAAGGAAGAAATTACAGCAGAATGGAATTCATAAACTACACAATCAACTTTATTTTCTGGCATTGAGAATGTTACAGATTCTTTGTTGGCAGCACCGAATTTGCTTTGAATCTGTAAGAGAACATATATTCTTTAATTAGTATTTTAGATATGCAAACAAAAAATGTAAGTTATATCAACTTACCCTAAGTCCAAAATCTGAAATATCAAGTAACAACAACTTGGAACCAAAGAAGTGAGCTAGACCCTTTGCAAGCATCTGCTGGTATAACTCTTCACAAAAAGGACAGACGGGTTAGTGTATTAGGGGAGAGAGAGAAATATAAACTTTAAACATTAAGGATCTAAACAAATATATGATTTTTTTTCCTTCCAAATGATCTACCTGTAGGGCCAGAGAGCAAGATGGTCCGACTTGCAGGAGAAAGATTTCTCATGTGCTTAGAAAAGTCTGCTTGTTGCAAGTGCACAAAAGCAGCACTTGTCAATAAAACTCTAGTCTGCTCACTGTGAATTTCACAAAAGCGAAAAAGCTTCAGAACAAAAACGATGCAATAAAAAAATAGCACAGATGTAAAATTTTCTTTCTGATTGAATACAGATATAAAATTATCAGATAGAACCTCCAAATTTCTATGAAATAACTATCGAAGAGTCAAAGACTATGTACACCTATAACCATTAGAAATATAAAAGCATATTCCCCATCCATCATTGCAGATCCTGGTAAGTATGTTACATAGAGTTGAATCACATAAAACTGCTATAATATTTGAACATATTTGTGTAGCATATCATCCCAACGTGTAAAATAACCATGGGTAATTCTTTACCATAAGGAACTTATTACACTTAATTTATGTATATTTAATACGGTCAAGAAATTATTCAAATGTTTTTCCTCAAAAAATTGATCTTGACATCTTTCTTTCTTGGTAATGAGAAGACTGCCCAATTAATTGTGCAATAATTAATTAAAAAAATACACTAGTGTGTTCAAATTTTTCAAAGGTAATAAATACATTGTAAAATTTTCAAACTCCTTAAAATTCATCTTGGAATCTGACAATGTGTTACTGAAATGGATATTTTTAAAAAATATTTGAAGCCCTTTTTAAAGCCATTCATATTATTTTGGGAATTATCTCCATCTCTTCATTTTAAAATCCCTCCATTCTACCAATTAAACCTATGACAAACAATTTGAAAATCCAAGTTGGTTTCTTTAAACATTTCCAAGATTTTGTAATTTAAGTACTATCGCTTTAATGAAATAGTAGTGTTTTCTAACAAGAAGCTCGGAGATGTAGACACCCTTCGTCTTTTGATTGTACGAACATCTTCATTCTGGTGTGACAGCATTTTACACCAGAAGACGACGAAGGACTTGGAGCAACATGAGTCATGACCCATGTATGTAGAAAATGATATTAGTCTTTCTTGCCTTCTAATCTTTCTCGCCTTGAAATATATTTCATACCTATTTTTCTAGTAAATAATTTATGCGGGCACCTTGCCCTGCTTGCGGGAAAAAAGATGCCTCAATTGGAAATGTCCCAAAACCTTGATAAATTCCAATTACAAAAACAAAAAAAAACAAAAAACAAAAAGGAAAATTTTGGAATTTAAGTAGTTGCACTTTACCCCCAATTTGATTGTAGTTTTCACAAGTTAATGGCCCAGTTACCCATTTTCCAGTCAATAGAAAAAAAAAGTAATTATTTAAGGTTTTACCTGAGATAATACGGAAATTCTTCGAATGTAACGCTACTATCCCTCCCATCAACAACCATCCTCATGAGTTCCTCGGCGACTCTCTCCGACGTCATCCCCGAGGACTGGGTGGGCGGAGCGCCGCCGGCCCATTTGCTCTGTCCGATGCCAAGGCCCACTCCGACGCCGAGCCCTAAACCTAGGGCCGACATCAACACGTGCTTTTGTTCCATGAATTTTTATTCAAAACAACAAGATCGAAGAAGAAGAAGAAGAAGAAGAAAATGAAGAGAGAAAATAATTAATTAATTGAAATTAAAGACGAATTGGGATATCATTTGTACAGGAACTAAGGCTCCGATGAATTGGGGCGGGTTTTTTGGGGATTCTAACAGCGGAGCGGAAAAGGCGGGAGAAGTTTGAAAATATTATCGTTGATTTTTGGAACTGTCCCGAGATCAGTTATTTAGTGTTTATAGAGAGGGATTTCTCGCATGTTAGTCCCTGCTATATTAATATTTGCGCATATGAAAACTTCACCCGAGAATTTGGGAGTTCATTTTGAGAGGGGTAATGTAAGGAAAGGAAGGAAAAATTTACATAAAAATATGGTCATTTTTTCCCAACCATATTTTTATAAAAGAAGTTTACCCATTTATCATTATAGTTCAACGGCTAAAATTTAATTATAAAATATAATTTCTTTCCCTTCCCTCCTTAGTTAAAACTCTCAAACGTGATAAAATAAGTTTTCCTCCATTCCCTTCACTAAACTCCCAAACAGGATATTATATTTTCCCTTCTCATTCTCTATCTTTCATTTCTGTATTTTATCTTTCCTAGTACTTATCGGATTTTGATACATATGTCCTAATTGATTTAGATTAAAGACTAAGGTATCAGGTCAAGACGCTGTAAAATATGTATGGTGTAAGCGCTGATGTGGTAAGCAGGAATCTATATATCACGTTTTAGTTGGATGCCCGAAGGCAAGGGAGGTTTGGGTGTGCATGGCATGGCAGATAAATTTGATCTGATCGATCACTGGAGGTTGGTAGAGAAGGTCCTTCCTTACGTAAAAATTTGCAAATGGATCTATTTTTTTAACGACATTGTTGTCGATATGGCGAGATCGTAATAATGAAATGCATGGGTTGAAAAAGTTTGAAAACACAAAGTGATAGCTGAGTGGCAACATCGTATCAACATGACTAGGGACGTGCGTCATGAGCGGGCTGCGGTAAAAAGTCCAGTTTACTGCGTTGCTGTGAAATGGAAGCCTCTTCCAAATGGAATGTATAAGTTAAATATCGATGCTGCCCCTTTTGTAATCTATAGGAAAGATTTGGTGTCGGTACGGTGCTAAGGGATAATAAAGGAGAGGTTTATGTCCCTTGGTTGAAAGTAGGAAAGGTAGCACGCCTACATTAGTAGTTGTTGAAGCATATATGCTATCAGTAGCGGATCCATCTTGACTAAAGTGGGGTCAGGGATGTTTGGACGCAATCCGTACAACAGGTCTTGTTTGAATAATAACAAACTCTCATTTGGTACGGCTAAACTACCAAATTGGTATATTTTGTTATACCTAATGACCACTTTGGTATATTTTGTTCTTCCGGCGACAATAA
>JBAKGM010000001.1:15315999-15328245 GCA_037177215.1 Asparagus racemosus | reverse complement strand
TTGCTCGGTGGTCCACGGACGTAAAAGAAGTCCCCGGCACAGGCAAAGATCCCACGCAAGCGAGGGTCCGATAAACGAGCCCCGCGTTTGTTCAAACCGGAAGAAAGTTGTAATTTTGGATTTTTTAATATTTTCATTGTAAAAGCCTTATAAAAAGGCGAGCAGTTATTGCGTGAATTTCGTTGTAAAAAAATAAATTTGTAACGAGTTCGTTTGCAGATTAATGAAAATGTCAGTAACTATTTTCCCCGCGAACACATACTCCCAAAGACCGGTGGTGCTTATCATCACACTATGTCTAGGTAAGGGGCAATGATTCCCTTTGATTATTCTCTCCTAAGGACACATGCTCCACGAGTATCCTCACAAATAGACCAACCTTCTGTTGGCGTTGCTAATTCTGCCATAGCGTTGAATGTTACCCTTAGTTCAAGCTAGGAGCGGGGGTGGATTGTAGATATAATGGATTGGAAAGTTCATGATTATCTTGTTCAACAAATTGAGGGTCAGAAGAAAGCATTTGAGAAGAGCTTTGAGTGACTCGAAGCAATGCTCAAAAAACTTATGATCATTTACTAGTAGCCTCATTCGAGCTCCTCAAAAGCGAAATGACTAGTTATTGACAACACTCCTAAAAAGGATCCATCGCATCAGGATGACGTCCACTCTACTCATTTAGAGTCCGAGACCTTAGCCATACCAAAAGTGAGCCATGAAGTAAAAGTCCTGGAAGATCTCCAAAACTAGCTCAATGCTCTCACACAGTGAATGGAGCTGAAGAAGGTTAGGATCATCTGACCTTATACCATTGAATGAGATTCGGTTCTCTACCAGAAGAAGTTCAAGCCACTGGCATTGCACATGTTTGATGGTAAAGGTTTCCCTAACCAACACATCTACTACTTCCTTCAACAAACAGAGAATACAGTAGGAAATTATTCTATGAAGACTCTTCATCGGGACTCTTAAGGGAGTAGTCCTTGTTTGGTTCCAGAACTTGGCCAAAGGATCAATCAAATCCTAGACTAACTTGGAGTCCCAATTCTTGTCTCAATTCCATGAAGTGCAGTTTATGTGACACTATTAAGCTCCTCCCTAAGAAGCAAAGAGGGGATGACTTAGTTAGAGATTACATCAAACAGTTCCATAATTTTAGCTTGCGATGCCCAGACATGCCATTGTCGATGCTACTGTAAACATGTCTGCTGATGTGATGTTTTACTGCTAGTGCACGGTGTAGTTGTAGCTAGCATCGGCAAATACAAGTCGATCCCACAAGAACTTGTTGTTAACTATCAATTATTTACAAACCAATTATCTAGGCAAGTTGATGTATAAGTGATTTAGAATAAAATAATAAAATAAGCTAAAACAAATAAACCTTTGAAGAAATCAAATGATGAAGAATTCTAGAATTGTGATCCATCACAATGACGATTATCATGTTTAAGTAATGATCCTCTCTCAAATGTAAATGTCCACTCTTGTAGGGAATTATCCTAATTTAATTGCTAACTTCTCTCGAAATATAAAAATGTGTTCAAGAACTAATCAATTCCTATTCTCAGGCTAATTGAATTTGTTTGAACCCATTAAGAGTGATGATAATTCTTAACTTCTTAAGAAACCTAAATCTACTCTCGTGAATTAGAATTTCAGGTTCTATTCTAGAGTTCTGATATTATAACTTCACCTCTCAGTTCTTTGCCTAATATCTAAATCATGTAAATAGGTGGCCAACAAATTTACAAGCATAAATCATACTAGAATGAAACAAGAGTAATTGACATTCATAAATTTAAGAAAACATCAAAACCTTATTTGACAATCATGTCGTTGGGCTTCACCCAACCCTAGAATAAAGAGATTACTCACTCATGTTTGAATAACAAGCCATAGAAATAAAATAATCATAAAACTCATCATGTGTAGAGATTAAAAGAAAGAGAGCAAAGAAAATCTTAGTCTCAATGATAATCTTCACTTGATAGTTGCGTGAATCCAATCCGTCAATGAATAAAAATCCTAATCGTCTTCTTCAATCTCTTCCCGGTGTGTCGACTAAATGATCTCCTCCTCAACCCTAATCAAAGTCCTTTTTTCATGATATGAAGTCAAAAACAGAATACGAGTCAGCCCATAAGGAATATTGGTCGTCCAACTTTGCTCGGGCGCGCAAAATAGTTGTGTGACTGCTCAACAGTCTGTCTTATAACTTCAAACTCTATTTCTTTATACCTTCCTCTTGGAATTCGAAAAAACCCAAAACACAAAAGTTGTAGTTCTATCTCTTAGCTTTCTATGGCAACTTGAATCAACTCAAAATCCTATCATATGTGAAAGGTATGCTTGAAATACTAATAGGGTGTCAAAACTGCCAGTTTTCAAACCAAGCTTGTATATACATTTCATCTGCGAAGTGGTTTGTAGATTGTTTAGCTGTCTGCGATGTGGCATCCTAGAAGGATTTATCACTGACGGCATATTCTAGATGGCTCACCATCTAGGATACATCACTTAGACGGTTTGGTGCTCCATCCTAGACGGTTGTGGCCGTCTAGGATGGGTGAATCTCTATTAGTGCTTTTCCTTCTTATTAGACGAGAGCTTCTATAATATTGTTTTATGGATAATACTTACTACATTACAAACTTGATACTATATTTCTACTACCGTAAATAAAAACATGGAGTCATTGCTATAAATTGTTATCAAAACTGATAAGCCGTTAAGAATTTTATACTTTTATTTCTAGAAACATAAAAGCAGTTTGATAATTATAATTCATTTATTAGTGCTCTTCTTTTAGTTAGAACATAGTTCATACAATATCTATTATTTGAGTAATAACAAACTCTCATTTGCTGTTGATAATTGTTTGAGATGATATGTTTCAGGGATAAAAAGTTATACGAAAGGTGCGAGGTGAAATAATGTAGAAATCAACATTCATGTTGACTTCAACCATCACACCATCGATGGTCACGAGGACATCATCAATGTTCATGAGTCAATCGATGGATTGCAGTGCACAATAATAGAAAAACAAAAATAGGAATCACACCATTGATGGTCTACAGGGAACCGTTGATGGTATACAGTGCACATTTGATAATTTTTAGAAATTAGATTTCAGCCTGTCGATAGTTTACAGGGTAACCGTCGATGGTGACGGCGCATTTTGACAGATTTTGTGATTTAATCTCAACCATTCTTTAACCCCTTTCATCTCCAACTTCTTTTACGATTCCTATCTCTTTTCTTTATTATCAAATGTTATATAAGATAGGAAGAGATTATATTTTGGAGAGGTTCTTGCATTGAGAAAATTAGAAAGATTTTATTCTAAGATTTATGTGAAGAGTTGATTTATGATTCAATCCCGGAGCCTCGTCAAACTCTTCCTCATCGTGTTCAGCATCTTCAGATCATTTTAGCGAGGAGAGTTACCTTTGGATTTAACATTATCACCACTTCTTCATCGAGCTTTGCTTCAATTCTTTTCAAGAATAGTTTGCCTAAAAAAGGGTTGTATGATCTCTTTGATTTGCACTTAAATTATTTTGGTCGATTTATTTATTTTTTTTATGGTGTACTCAAGCTGGTGATAATTGAGGGTTGGGACTAGCTAGGATTAGGTGTTACTCATCTGTGAGGAGTTAGGTTAGATGACTGATTTCGGATAGATTTTAGGGCGCGGTCTTCGTAAACCTACTAAATTGGGTTGTGAATCAGGTAAACTTTGGTCATAGTGAGAAAGCCCCTTCGTGAGAAGAAAGGGTGAATGTAGAATTTCTATCCGAACTACTATAAAATCTTGCATGTATCTGGTTTGTGATTAGTTTGGTTTATCGCTTTTATTTTGATATTATTTCCAATGCAAAATCTACGTTTTAGCCAAAATCTATAGCAAACCTATTCACACCCCCTTTAGGCTCGCATCTCAGTTCAACAAGTGGTATCAGAGCCTCATTACCCATTTTAGGTATCAAATCCTTGGGTAGAGATGTCTAGTCTTACTGCTGCAACGGGTTTTTCCAAGGGACACATTGTAAATTGACCCCACTTTTTGCTGAGACAAACTACACTTATTAGAAAGCATGTATTAAAGTATTTTTTATGTCCACTAATTATAACATTTAGAAGTGTGTTGAAAATGGCTATAACCCACTACTGTTGTAGAAGGGGTTCCAGTTGTCATACCTAGGGATAAGTGGTCGCCACAATACAAATAGTTTTATTCATTGAATGCTGAAGCTATGAATGCTCTTTATTGTTCTTTAACTGACGAAGAATTTAACCGTATTTCAAATTGTACTATTGTGCAGGAACTTTGGAAAATACTAGAAGTTACCCATGAAGGAACATCGCAGGCTAAAAAGACGAAACTTACTATGCTTGTTATCAAATATAAAATTTTAAGATGAAGGCCTCGGAAAGCATTCAAGATATGTTCAGAGGATTCACCAATATCATGAATAAATCTAAAGCTTTAGGAAAGGAATACGATAACAAGGAGCTTTGCAGAAAAATACTTCGTTCTTTATCTAGGAATTGAGAACCAAATGTAATAGCTATTGAGAAATTACAAAATTTTCTAACTTAACTCTTGAAGATCTTGTAGGCAATCTTCTCACGTATGAAGATGCTTCAGAAGAAGAATCACAGAAGAGGTCGTTAGCCCTGAAGGCCAAAAAGGAGAAATCCTGATCAAAGAAGAAGAAAGAATCAAGCTTAAATTCTGATAATGACAATGAGAGTTAAATAGGAGTGGTAGTTAAATGATTCAAATTATTCCTAGAGACGAAAGATGGGAAAAAGTTCATGCAAAATAAGCGGAATCAAAGTTTCACAAAGGTAAGAAAAACTAAATATGAAAATTTAGATTCTGAAGTTATCTGTCATTATTGCAGGAAACCTAAACATTGTAGAAATCAATGCCCTCTCAGAAAAAATGATTATAAAGGAAAGAATAAAAGATTCAAGGCAACATCATGGGATTTCTTGAGTGAAGAAGAAGATTCAGATACTGACTCAAATGCCAATTATAAAAGTTATTATCTTATGGCTAATGTTCAAATTGTGAAAGATTCAGATAATGAAAATTCAAATAAGGAAGATCATTGGAGCTCTAAGGAATAAAGGAGTACATAGTATTTAGATGCAGGATGATGCTGATACCTGATAGGTAAGAAAGACTTGTTTTTTAGTCTCAATAAAAAAAAAGGTGGAGATATGACTTTTGGGAACAATAAAAAAGGTAAGATTATAGGAGTTGGTGATAGAGATGATAATTCTTTTAAACTCCTTAAGGTTTTACTTGTTAACAGTTTAAAGCACAATCTTATTTTCATTAGTCAACTCTGTGATAAAGGTATGTCTATTCTTTTTGAATCTACTGTGTGCAAACTTATTGATTCAAACATGGGTTCGTACTTACAAGAAATAGACATACTAAGATGTATACTTTAAACTTCAATGATATTAAATCTGACACTGTAAAATATTTGGTTGCAGGAGGAGAGGATGGTGAACTTTGGCACATAGGACTTGGACATGTAAGCATGGGTTTATTACAAAACCTCTCAAAGAAAGAATTAGTTAGAGGTTTGCCTATTACTATTTTTAGAAGTTAGAGTTTATATGAGGCTTGTGAAAAAGTAAATTCATAAAATTCGCTCATAGTTTGAAGAATCTGGTGAGCACTTCGAAACCTTTGCAATTATTTTGCTTAGATCATTTTACACTGTTGTCCACACAGAGTTTAGGATAAAAGAGTTACTATTTAGTAGTGGTTGATTATTACTCTAGATTCACATGGGTTATATTTCTAACCAAAAAGAGTGAATGTTTTAAAATTTTTGAAATTTTTTTGAAAAGAGTTGAAAAAGAAAAAAGTCTCCTTATTCATACTATTCGATCTGATCATGGAGGAGAATTTGAAAAAAAGCGTTTTTAAAGAATTTTGTGTTAACAAGGATATTACTCGTGAGTATTTTTTCCTCAAACCCCACAATAAAATGGGTTGAGAGGAAGAATCGAACTTTACAAGAAATGGCTAGAACCATGTTAAATGAGTATATGTTGCCAAAGTACTTTTAGGCTGAGGCAGTTAATACATCATGCTATGTGAGTAATAGAGCTTATCTACGGCCAATAATAAATAAGACTTCTTATGAGCTTTATTATAAAATTGTTCGCGGGGAACGTTGTTCTGATTGTCATTGCAAATGCATCTGTTACAAATTTATTGTTTACAACAAAATTCAAATAAAAATTACCTTTTTATAAGGCTTACAACAACTAACCAAAAAAAGATCACAACTTTATAACCCTGGTTGAACAAACGCGGGATCTATTTATCGGATCCTCGCTTGCGTGGGTATCTTTGCCTGTGCCGGGGACTCTATTCTATCCGTGGACTGCCGTGTAGTCCGATCCAAGTCAAGATCTACAGGATTGAGGGAATTATTTCACGAAGGAAATAGATCGCCTAAAGCAAGTGAAATCGACCAAGCGAAATCACAGCTCTTCTCTGTACTAAGACTAAGCTTAGATCCAGAGAGAATCGCCATAGATCTGATCTAGATCTCCTCTTGAATCTTCTCCTCGTCGCGTAGATCTAAAGTGGAAGGCGTTCTTCACTCGTACGGGATCTGGATCTGAGTTTTCTTCTTCGGAAATGCTCAGATCTGTGCAAATGCCTTCACAGATCTACCCTCAAAGCTCCCAAAATTCCAACCCTCAGACTGAAATTCTAACCCGGATGAATGAGACCCCCCCTCTCCTATTTATAAGCAAGAGGGGGGTGTTTGGGCTGAAGACACCTTGGTGTCTCGGCCAGGCCGAGACACCAAGGGGTGTCTCGGCCAGGCTGAGGCACCAAATGGTGTCTTGGTCTTGGCCGAGACACTATTCGGTCTTTCAGTATTTTCTGGTGTTTTTTCTAGTGTCGTTCTCTTCTGATCGTGTCACCATCGTGTTGAGTCCATGTTTGATCGATTTTCTCGTTAACTCGGAACTCGATCGGTTCATCCCCATTGATGTGTAAGACCGGTGATTCCACCTCGTCGACGTGCGAGTCCGGCTGGCGTCGTAGCATTGATTTTCCTGGTGCCGTGGCTTCAATTTCCCTGGCACCGTCTCATTGATTCCCTCGGCGCCGTGGCTTCAATTTCCCTAGAGCCGTCTTGTTGGTTCCCTCGGCGTCGTGGCTTCAATTTCACCGGCGCCGTCTCGTTGGTTCCCTCGGCACCGTGGCTTCGATTTCCTTGGTGCCGCGGCTTTAATTTCCCCAGCGCCGTGGCTTCAATTTCCCCGACACTGTCTCGTTGGTTCCCTCGGCACTGTGGCTTCTATTTCCCTCGGTGCCGTAGCTCTAATTTCCCTAGCGCCATGGCTTCAATTTTCTCGGTGCCGTCTCGTTGGTTCCCTCGGCGCTGTGGCTTCGATTTCCTTGGCACCGTCTCGTTGGTTCTCTTGACGCCATGGCTTCGATTTCCCTAGGCATCGTGGTTCCAATTTCCCTGCTGCCGTGGCTTCAATTTCCCCGGCGCCGTCTCGTTGGTTACCTCAGCGCTGTGGCTTCGATTTCCCTGGCGCCGTCTCGTTGGTTCCCTCAGCGCCGTGGCTTCGATTTCCCTCGGTGCTGTGGCTCCAATTTCCCCGACACCGTGGCTTCAATTTCCCCGGCACCTCTCTTTGGTTCCCTTGGCGCCGTGGCTTCGATTTCCCTTGGCGCCGTGGCTCCGATTTCCCCAGCGCCGTGGCTTCAATTTCCCTGGCGCCATCTCGTTAGTTCCCTCGGCGCCGTGGCTTCGATTTCCCTCAGCGCCGTGGCTTCACCGTTGAGTATGCGTTTCGTCGACTCGCTTTATGCACTTCATCAACTCACTTTACGTGTTCACGTCATCAACTGTTTGCCATTGGATCGGCGTTGGATTGTCAGACAGCTCGCCATACGCTAACTCCCTGTCACGAGTCAGGTTCGGGCACTCACAGACATTTTTCAAAGCCTAAAAAATATATTCGAATATTTCATATCTTCGTATTTTTGGTTGTAAATGCTATCTTTTAAACACGAAAAACCAATTAGGAAAATTTGATTCTAAGATGGGGTGTGTTTTGGGTTACTCTAACAGATGGTTAAAATATATTCTATCTAGCTAATGTTCAGCTTGGATCTAAGAAGTGAATGCCCATGTTCTAAACACTTCAAATGGGCCCAAAGTCAAGCCCACAACAAGCTATAGTGAAGCTCGCTCAAACAAGCACGCGAACATTGCCATACAGCCTACTTCAGCTCAGTCCAAATGAGTCAAAAATAAGCCACGCAAAGTTCGCTACTTGATGTCAGTGAACTTCACCCATAGTTACCCACGTAGACCATGTCACCCATGATTCAGAAGAGATGGCCCATCCACGTGCAAGTGACCCTCGCCCAAATACTTTCAGCAAGCTTCGCCAACCAATTAATTAGTAAATTTCACCAATTAGACGTTTGAGAGCTATTCTCAAGGGGATAACCGCTTCCCCACTATCTCCTACTTTGATGACCACTTAATCCACAATTAAAGGCCATTATCTCTCTCTCTCTCTCTCTCTCTCTCTCTCTGCCTATAAGAGGAGGAGGAGATTGTTCATTCAGGTGATCACCAACTAAGAGATCGAACACCCCCATACATGCTCGAAATTAATATTTTCTCTCTTTCTTTCTGATATTCAGCTCTAAGAGAAGACTGAGCTATCTTTTAAGTAACCAAATCAAAGATCAATAGCAAGAGACCCATCATCTTAGGTGGACCGCTAATGGAGTACAAGATCTATGCTCCATCGACCCACAGAAAAGAACTAGGAAACATAAATTTTTCTTGTTTCCTTTTTATTGTAGTCTGAGCTAATTACAATACAAAAGACCCGAAACAACTCTTCTTGTAATAAAGCTTATAGTGTATAACAAAAGAATGAAAATTCTTAAAGAGTCTATCCATGTTAAGTTTGATGAATTTACACTTCAAACATTTTGGTTGACAGGGGGCAGATGACTGTCTTGTGATGAATCCATATGAACATGGTAAAAAAGAAAATACTTTGAAGGAAAGTGAGAAGAAAGAACAAGATGAGGTAAAAGACAAGAATGAGGAAACAAAGGATAATATTGAAGAATCAGAAAATACTCAAGTTCTAACTGAATCAGAAATTTAGCAAACAGTTTAGCAAACAGTTTCAATAAGAGACCATTCAAAAAGAAATCATCAACCACCTACTTATTTGAACGATTATTTTTTCTCATTGACAACCACAAAGGTAGGTGATGGTAAAAATTCTCATTTCTTTCTAGGTTAATTCTGTGCATATGTGAATTTTATATCTGAGATTGAACCAAAAATGTTAACGAAGCAATAAATGATGAAAACTGGATAATTGCCATGTATGAATAGCTTAATCAATTCAGGAGAAATAAAGTTTGGAATTTAGTTCCTAAAACCTAAAGATCATCCTATTATAGGAACTAAATGGATATTTAAAAATAAATTGAATGAAAAAGGTAATGTCGTGAAAAATAAGGCTAGACTTATTACTAAAGGTTACAATCAAATAGAAGGGATTGATTTCAATAAAATTTTTACTCTGGTTGCTAGACCTGAAGCCATCGGGATTTTGCTTGCTTGTTCTTATTATAAAGGCTTTAAACTTTATCACATGGATGCACAAACTACCTTTTTAAATGGGTACTTGAAGAAAGATGTCTATATAGAGCAACCCCCTAGTTTCATTGACCATGCTTTTCTAGATTATGTGTATACGTTAGATAAAGTTTTGTACAATCTTAAAGAAGCACCTAGAGCTTGGTATGATCATCAAAGTTCTTATTTGCTTAAACATAATTTTTAAAAAGGGATTTGCAGACAATTCCTTGTTTATTCAATTTATTGGTAAATATATTATTATTGTGCAAATATATATTAATGATATTATATTTGGAGCTATTAATAAGGTTCTTTGTCATAAGTTCGAAAAGTTGATGCAGGATGAATTCGAGATGAGCATGATAGGAGAGCTGAAGTACTTTTTAGGGTTTCAAATGAAGCAAACAAAAGATGGAGTGTTTATTTTATAGGAGAAATACATGAAAGAGCTTTTAAAATATTTTGGAATGGATAATCAATAATCTGCTTCAACTCCTATGAGTCCTTCGGCAAAGCTTATTAAGGATGAAACAAGTGTGTCGATTGATGAAAAGAGATACATGGGAATAATTGGTAGTCTTTTATATCTTACTGCTTCTCATCTAGATATTATATTTTATGCGCTAAGTTTCAGACCAATCCTAAAGAATCACATCTAAAAGCTGTAGAATGAATTTTTCGATATTTAATTAGAAAGCAAAAAATTCTATTTATGGTTTCCTATGTGTAATTATTTTGATTTAGTTAGATATTTTGATAGTGATTATGCTGGGAGTCATACCGATAGAAAGAGCACTATTGGAACATTTCATCTTTTAATAATTTTGTAGTATCTTGGTGTTGTAAGAAACAAAACTGCATAGCTTTGTCTACTTAGAGGCTGAGTATATTGCATTAGAAGTTATTGCTCATAAACTCTTTGGATGTCTTTGACTCTTCAAGATTACGGTGTTGCCTTTAAGAAAATTCCTGTTAGATGTGACAATAAGAATGCTATTGATTTGACTAATAACCCAATCTATCATTCACGCACAAAACACATATATGCTCGACATCATTTTGTTAGGGACCACATTGCTAAGGAGAATAGTCAAATTAAGTTTGTCTTCATTGATAAACAACTTGTAGATACTTTTACAAAACCTTTGCGTGAAGATCATTCACTAGACTGAGACAAGACTTAAGGCATTTTATCTCTTAATATCTAGAATGGTTAACTGACCTATTGTCTGCACATAAATGTTTTCTTAATTTTTATTTAATTTTCATACTTTTTTTATTTTTCTTGTTTTGTCTTGAAATTTTTTTTGGTTGTTTTCAGATTTTTTTCCAAAAAAAAAACAAAACAAAACAAAAATTTCTCTTTCTATCATTTTGTTTTTCTTTTAAAATTTTTTTTGGACATGCCCATTTATATGCTTGTCCAAGATAGATTCAGATGATATTATTTTTTGTTATATAGGCTTGGTTATATCATATTGGTTCACTTATTATTTTCACATCTATATACATATTATATGTGCACACAAATGATAAAATATGAAAGCTTAACACATTATTTCGCGAGATTTTTTTTTCATATTATCACACAACTAGTTTTATACTTATCATAGTTTTATATGTTATTCATAAAGTAGTTTTGGATATATCACAAAGTTTAAGATTATTTTATACTTGAATTCAGCACAAAATTTCTTTACACGTACAAAGTACATATGTGCTATACAAATTCCAAGCTAAAAGAGTGTATTTATAAAAAGATGATCAAAGATCCGTACTCTATAAATCCATGATAAAATTAAGTGTATTTGTTAAAAGATGGTCAAAGACCCACACTCGTCGATATATTTGTGCATATTTCAAAAGGTATCCATAATATACTAAATATTTCTTATATTTAGATATGGTGTACATCACCCACCAAATATTATCATTCTTTCTCTAAAAAATCTGATATGGTTGGAGTGATAGGGCGAGATTTTGGTCTTTAGTTCTAAGGTTGAGACAAGTCAAGTTATGTTACAAAGCTCAAAACTATATATGATATATCTAAATTTGTTTTATGAATTAATATAATTCTTTTTATTATTTATTTCACAAACTTTTCCTATGATATTTTATCATTTTATGTGTAACTTTTAATATGATTTTTTGAACGTGTTTTGTGTGTTTTGAAGTTTTTCTTGTGCTATTTTTCTACAAATCTCTTTGTGAACCAGTGTGTATTTCTCTTCCTTACATCTTTGGATAATTTTTATCTGGAGTTTCGAGTTTAGAGTATATACGTTGGTGTGTTTTCATCTTTTGCTAATAACAAAAGGGGGAGAATACTGAAAATTTGAAATTACATGAGTGAGTTTGTTCATTATAAAGAGTTTTTCAAAATGGTTTCATGTTTTATGATTTATTTTAAAATTTTTGTGAACACTCGATGCATTATTTTAGGGGAAGTTTTTACAATACCTGTACATGTTTACGCTTTTATGAATGCATGAATGTAGAGGGGCTTTGTATATCTTTTTCTTTTGCATGAAAAGTGTTTATGTGCTTATTTTAT
>JBAKGM010000001.1:15284106-15304655 GCA_037177215.1 Asparagus racemosus | reverse complement strand
CCAGATCTGGATTTTTGACCTCGTAGTCACCACGGATCTATTTGACTATCAATTGCGAATTGCCGTATGCTTCGAGATACTCAACCCCCAGCTCCTTGGCGAAACTAAGTCCAATAAGTAACGCATTGTATTCAGCCACATTATTGGAGCACAGTCCAGTGAGCGAGTAAGCTTGGGGCATGACATGTTTCCCCGGGGAAACTAAGACGACTCCAACTCTGGCGGAGATCTTAGAACATCCAGGGGCACTTGCCACATTAGTAGCTTGAGAAGCTCCGTCAAAATACAACTGCCATACTTGTTGGTGCAATGTGGTATTGACTTCGTGAGTTTCATCTGGTAGATCATCATATAATTCGGTTATTTGTCCGTGACCACCGTCTTGACTTCGTTATTCGTGTCTACGTATTTGAGACACTGATGAAGAGTAGAGGGAACCATAACGTTATTATGGATCCAAGGTCGACCCAACAATAAGTTATAGGAAGTCTTAGCATCGATCACATAACATGTGACTTCAGACTTTAGATCTCCTATCTGGCACTTCACTCAGATTTTACCAAGTGAACGAGACCCGCTGGTGTTAAATCTGTAGATCACTGTGCTGATTGATACCAGCTTACTAGTAGGAATCCAGAGGCTGTACATGAGGCGCAATGGCATGATACTTAAGTGGAACCCGGATTAACTTAGATCCAGTTAACTTCACTAGAGCCAATATACACAGTGAAATACAGTGGCCTGTCATACTTGGAATTCCTTGTCTACATGTCCTCCTTGATAAAGGTGATGCAGGGAAGGTGCTTAATGGCTAGGTTGCACTACTGGATGGAAAACTCTGGTTCTTCGGGAGCTGGCTTGATCTGAGTAAGGAAGACTTTGGAATCAGCTAGGGCTTCCTGAAGGGCCTCCCGGGTCTCCTTTGACAACCGCAACAACTCATAGAGTGTGATCCTCGCTGGGATGTTAGCCAGTTGAGCCATCACCTTGAAGTGATATGGGGAATTCGATCTTCCCGGTTTGTTTCCTCCAATCGGGCAATTGAATAGAGACTGCTTCCAGAGCTGAACCTCCTAGGGTTGCTTCTCCTTTATTTTGACCGCATCCTCTTTGGTAGTTACCTGTTGTTGTGCCTTTTCCGCACGAGTGAGGAGAGTTATTAGCACCCCTAGCTCTATTAATGTCTTGGCATTCGGGTCAGGAGCCTCAGGGTACTTGTACATGTACTCATGCCCGCTCCTGGTGGCAAAGGCTTTAGGTTGCTTCTCAGAAAGTTAGAACATTACCATCCGCTCGTCGTCCCCCTCTAGGACTGCTGAAGTAGCATGGCATAGTTTCCCCTTCTTTTTAGATTTCTTCCTAGATGAAGAGGCCGCCCATTGATCATCTTCAAGCAAGTCCAGGTGGACCCACAAAACTTCGCCATTCGGGGCTGTATGTGGCACGAGCTCTTTTTGCTGTTGTTTATGCGGGTCATCATTCACCGTCTTCATCGCCACCTTCACCATAGGCTCGGGTTCGAACCAAGTCAAAGGTATCAATCCAAAGCTGATGAATACCGCATTTGCTCCAACCTTTCTTTCTTTGGATGGCTTCAATGTGATGACTCCCACATCGATTAAGGCCTGGATTTTGTCCTTAAGGTTGTAACATGACTTGGTAGAATGGTGAACCGCCCTGTGGTAGGTGCAGTACCTCAGATCATTGGTCCTCTTCGCCTCCTCTTAATTCTAGATCAGAGGGAGCTTGATCTTGTAGTTCTCTATGGGATACTTGAAAAGACCAGGAATCTCATCATCCCTGAAGGAATAGGACTTCGAGAATCTCAGTTCTGAGGCCTCCTGCTTTTGCAGTCCTTGTTGCCACTGTGACGGCGACTGTTGTGGTGCTCGCTGTTGTGGCTGTTGCTGGGGTTGCAGTTAGAACGTCTGGTTTGCGACCGCCGCTCTTGACTGCTCCTTGCCCTTGCCGCGTGGGACGAATTTAGTTTTGGAGCTTCCGCCGCCGGCTGGCCTCTTTCCGCCTTTTTCCTCTTGAGGAACCATTCGGCTTGCTCCCCACGCACCTTCAGATCCTTCCATGTAATGGAGGGCGTTGTTCTTGTCGCTTCAAGCACATCCAACGAGAGATTGTTGTGGTAAATCTGGAGGATGAACTCCTTGGTTATTGGATTCTGGCAGTTCATCACCTTGTTCCGGAACCGTTTGACGAAACTATCCACAATTTCTCCATCCTTTTGCTTTTCATCCAGCAACGTTCCAATGGATATCTCGGTATCATCGTCAAAAAAGTTGGCGAGGAACATGGACTCCATGTCATCCCAGCTGGTAACGCTGTCCGGTTTGAGACGGCAGTACGAATCGAAGGCAGCTCCTAGAAGGGTGCCAACGAATGATCAAACCATCAAGGGCTCATTTCTAAAAGTAACCCCCAAGTGGGATTTGAAGTATATCAGGTGCTGGGTGAGGGACCCCTTTCCGTCGAACGGTGTGAAGTTAATCAGAATAAACTTCGACGGATATGGGATCGACTCCCACTCTCTCGGGTACAGACATAGTATGCCTGTTTTCTTCACCTCTTGAGCAGAGATCAAAGTATTGATCTTACTCTCGAAATCTTTTATCTTTTCATTTTTTGGACCGGCGATATTGCCGCTGGCATTCGCTTACTACCCCCAGCGTTTCGCTCTCTAGGGGGTTGTCTAGCACCATGGTCTTCTTCCCTATCAGTGTCTCTGTCAACCTGATTGACGGTGTTGCGACGACTGGTTTCACCTTGACTGTTTGTCAGTGCTTAGATTTGATGGTCATGCATTTCTCGCATCTACTGCATAGCCATCTCCATTTCAAACTTGATGTTCTCCTTCTGTTTGGCCATCGCTTCTTCGAGCATCTTGGCCACCTGTTCAGCACTGATCATGAGGGCTTCCCGGGGTTGTCCCTCACTAAAAACCGTGTTGTCAGAAGCCATTGTAGAGCCAGCATCCGACACTTCGTTATCAGACGGCAACTCCTTCAGGATTTTGTCATAGTTAGAACGTCAGATCGTCCCAGTGCGCAACCGAGTAAGCCGGTCAAATGATCGGGGACCGGTACGAGTCGACGCCCCTCTGCTTGTCATATTATGACTCTTGGCAATTCGTCTCTTTGAGGCACCGATCTTCTCCTGCGGAAGCATCTTGACCTGGGCTTCGGCAGTCCGCCACCAAGTCTGTCGAAGACCGACACCTAGCTACACTCCGATAACACCACCCAGATTAGCCTGGAACAGGGGCAGTGTGCAGGCTTCTCAGGGGAACTCCTCTTTCGGGATTTGTTCGTACCCCCAGCACGATAGTACAACTCATCAGCATGAATTCCAGAGCAACTGATCGTGTGTTGGCATGACTTCTCGAGTATAACATCGTCGTCATTAGACAAAAACATCTCCTTCTGAGGACGGACTGCTTTATCAAAGCTGCCGAAAGTGACTCGGCTCGACATTCGCCCGTAGGGCGTAAGTCTCAGTGGACTCTTTGACTTCGATCCTTAGTCCGGTATGTGGCGCTGTACGGACTTTGTTGCCTTCGTTGAGGTGGGTACGACCTCCTACATTAGGAGTGACCCATGATTTTCTCAACAGACCCAGGCGTTCTTTGATCGGAATTTTACTTCAATCATCTTGTAACGGGCTGAGGCACTCCATCATTGCTGGCTTGCTAGTTGAAGCCAGAGGTTTTGGTGTAGACATATGAGGTAGCCTCGGCGCCGAGGCAACTTGAGTTGGGGCGCCGGTGGACTTCGGCCTTGCGCCGGGGCAGTTAGAGTTGGATCGCCGGGAGAGTTGGCAGCTGCGCCATGGTCGCTAGAGTTGGAGTGCCTGCGGGCTTGGGCCTCCAGACTTGGCAGGTTGTTGGTGGCTTCGTAGCCACCTTCTCCTTCTTCCGTTGGCGGGATTGTTGCACCAAAGCCCGTGCCTGCGCAAGGAGTGCGCGGCACTTCCGGATGTGCTCCTGAAGCGTGGAACGGTTCTGCTTGACTCGGACCCATTCACTGGTTGACGGCTTGGCAGGGCTGCTAACCGTCTGAGCTGAAGGCTCTGAGTCAACCTGGACCTTAGATCCACCTCATAGCGGATCCTGGCCATTGATTGCATGGCCTGGGCGAATTTACGTGCCATGCTTTGTCATCGCCGCTACCGAGCTCTCTTGAAGAGTGCGGACACGCTATCGACAGTCATCTCAAGCACCGGGGGAACTTAGGCTGCAGGCGCCGAGGAAATTTTACCGCTACCTACAGCTTCAGCAGCAGCAGGGTTAGAATCGTTCTCCTGGAACTCTGCATCTGAGGCCCAATGGATCTTCCTTGCAGTACAGATCCTTCTAGAACGACGGGGAGAGGCAGATCTAGATAAGGAGGATAGGTACTCCTCGACTTTCAGCTGGTCAAACTTGTATTCGAGCTCTTCCTCCACCGGGATCGGGATCCGCAACTGTGACATTACGACCTCAGATCTGAGGCCGTTAGCTCCCACTGTGGTCGCCAGCTTGTTCACGGGGAAAGTTGATCTGATTGTCATTGATTGAATTCGTTACAAACTTCAGTCGTTTACAATGAGATTCAAATAAAAATATTGCCTTTTTATAAGGCTTACAATGAAAATCGAATAAAGATTACAACTTTACACCGTTTTTGAACAAACGCGAGATCGATTTTTCAGATCCTCGCTTGCGTGGGTTCTTTGCCTATGTCAGGGACTCTATTCCATTAGTGGACCGCCGCATGATCAGATCTAAGTGCGAGATCTAGATATCTGAAGTGATTATTTCACGAAGGAAATAAACACTGATGGGGATCAACTCACGAAGGAGATGATCGCCGAAGTGGGTGAAATCGACAAAGCGAAGTCATGCGCAAACCCTGGGATTAAGATGAAGCTTAATCCAGAGGGTAAGATCATAGATCTGACCTGGATCTCTTCTCCTCACCGTGTAGATCTGGAGTGGAATGCATTCTTCACTTACACGAGATCTAGATCTGACTTTTCTTCTTGACGAATGCTCAGATTTGTGCACAAGGGGTGAATTTTTCTAACCTTGAACAATGAGACCCCCCCTCTCCTATTTATAGGGGAGGGGGTTGGGATTTACTGTGCCGGGGCACCATCTGGTGCCTCGACTTTGGTCGAGGCACTCATTTGGCTTTTTCGTTCTTTTCCGATCTCGTTCGTCCGGTATTTGAATCTGAGTCCAGTTCCGTCAACATTTGAGTCCTGTTGATTGCAACATCGATCAGTTCAATTCCGTCGACGCTCGAGTTCGGTTGACTCGCCTTGTAAGAACTCGCTGATCTGAAGCTTTGTCGTTTGATTCGTCGCTTCCCTGACTTGTACGCCTTGCCGATTCACTTCATGTGTTCGTCGACTTGTTTTATGTGTTTTGTGGCGCAGTTACGTTGTTAGCGGTTCTTGATCGCATAGTCAGATGAGTCGTCGATTGTCAACCCACCGTCACGAGTCATATTTGGTTACTAATAAGTAAGTTTCAACACCTACAGTGATATGTTTGTATTAGTTGTTGTGTTTGTTTGATCATTGTATTGATAGGAATCAAGTCTGAGCTGTTATAGTTTAGTGTGTTTGATCCTTGGCTTGTAAAGCTCCAAAAGTTGAGTGTATAGTTTGTTTGAACTTTACTGATATTGGTAATAAACAAATTGCTTACTTACTAAAAAAAGTGAGCGGGTCTAAAAATTAATGGAGGTAAGGTTGTGGGTTTATAGGCAAAAAATTGAACTGGTGGGTTTTAAGATTAAAGGGGGGTAAAGCTTGGGGTTTATAGTTAAAAAAACTTAAAACTTTTGGCAAAGCCAAGAATTGAACCTAGTAAGTGATATGTTTCATCTGTTAGAAATAGGGCAAATCAAGAGAAAGGAGCAAATCTATTCATTAGTATTGGGGTCTATATATACAAGAGGAGTGGTCTCATTCTTCTACTTTATTCGATGTGGGACTAAATAAAAGGGGTCTATTCCTATATTTAACACCCCCTCAAACTGCAGTTGGGTTAACCAATGGTAGTTTATCAATGAGAAATAGATGTCATTTTATCGTATGAGGTTTAGTGAAGAGGTCTGCGAGCTGAAGATCTGCGTTGACATAGGGAAGAGAGATCGTGCCAGTTAGGAGATGATGATGGGTAAAGTGACAATCGATTTCTATGTGCTTCGTGTGTTCATAAAATACTGGGTTGCTGGCTATTTTGATGGTGCTCATATTATCGCAATGTAGAGGAGTGGCAGTTGCGGCGACACACCCATGTTAAGGAGGAGTCGTCGTAGCCAAACGATCTCTGTTGTGGAAGATGCCATTGCGCGATATTTCGATTCTGCACTAAAGTGAGAGACAACTTCATGTTTCATTGATTTCTAGGATATGAGAGAGTCTCCTAGGAAGATGTAGTAGCCAGTGGTAGATCGGCGATCTGTAGTGTCATCGACCCGGTCTGCGTCGCTGTAGCCACGAAGAATTAGTGAGGGTGATGTTGAGAAGAATAATGCTCTGCATGATGTCTTGTAGGCATCGAAAATTGCCAATGAACCCAAAATGTGATTTAATCATGAGAAGATTGAAGAACGACGTCATCAAACCCTAAGGAAGTCAGCCACAGGGGTAAATTTGACAAATATATGTCCCAGACACTTATTGTGTCTCGGCCATGGCCGAGACACCTGTTGTGCCTCGGCAATTGCTGAGACACTTATTGTGTCTCGGCCATTATCGAGACACATATTGTATCTGAAGGATTTTTCACGTGTTTTATCATCATTCGTGGGCCCCATTTAACCTTTTCAACACATGTGGACGTTCATTTACATTAGTGGGTGGTTACATCCTTGAAAAACACCCACTAAGCGCATAAATGGGGTATTAAACATGCCTTAAAAGGAAGAAGAGCGATTACAGCAGCGGGAAACTCGACCTCTTTGGCCGAGACAGTTTTGAGGCCGAGACACAAAAAGCTCACCCAATATGCAATTCTAGCAGGTCACAACTGTGTTCTTTTCAGCTGTTACGCCTCCTAAAGGCTATAAACAGCCCCCTACACCCATTGAAGAGGGGATCTTGAATTTGGAGAGCGGGGATCGAGCGTTTTTGATCTGGAGAGCTAAAGATTTTAATCTAAACAGAGCAGAGAAGCAGTTCAAGAACATTCCACTTGGAGATTCCTCGAGTTTAAGCTTCGTCTTAAATCTTGGAAAGAGTAGATATCTTACTTAGCTAAGATATTTGCTTAAGTTCTTGTTTCCTCAGCGAAACATATACTCAACACCGTCAATTCAGCGATCATTGCTCGGTGGTCCACGGATGACGCGTCCCCAGCATAGGCAAAGAACCCACACAAGTAGGAGTTCACTACGTAGTGACTTCTGTTCAAGTTTTGTATGAGAGTGAGATCTTATTTTCTTTATAATAGAGAGAGTTACACGTGTAATCTTTCACCTGCTTTTATTTTGAAACGTTTTGAAATGGAAACTACAAAGAACCAACTCATTCTCAGTGCAAACACCACCAAGGGGGCTTGGCCACAAACTCCGTGCTTCCCCTCAATGGCCTCAACATTAACTCTGGCCTCAACATCATCAACCCTACCAACTAAATCATGGTGGGCCCATAACCCACAGGTCCTGGGATCGAAACCTAGCTCTAATACCATAATAAGTGTTGAGAGATATTGAGAAAACTTATTTATATTAAATTCATTCTATTGAGGTGTTTAAATACAAAAGAAAGTAGAGAACCTCTAATAACCTAAGCAATTTGGAACTAAAATAAAGCAAAATAAGAGAGTCTAATTACTATACTTAATATCACCGATGCGAGAACCTTTTCGATAATGCCATGCTCTGAGCTAGTGGCATCTCCTCCATGAAAACTATGGAGAAGGGTCTTGCTCATGTTGCACTTCTGGCTGCTGAAGTGCACTCAGAAGAAGCTCCTCTGGCCTCTCCTTGGGACCCCAAAAGCACCTCTATCCTGAGTTAATAGAAGAGGAGGTTCAGGATCTTCTTAGAGATTTGACCGAGCTCACGGCCAGCTTGGTATGGGCCCGACGATCTCTACTTCCTGAGCTAAGAGGTCCAAGAAGAGAGGAGGAGGACAAAGGTTGCCGCTGAGAGTCACCATGATGCTGAGGGTGGCTCACATGCCTTTTTTGTGCTTGGGGACGAGGTGGACAAGCCTGTGCTTGAGTCAGCAGGTGCAATTCTGGCTCTATCAAAGGCCCGCCCCTCTTCAGACTTTGTTGACCTAGGCAATGTGTCTCCGCTATCGGCTGCCGAGTGGGAGAAGCTTGCCGAGGAGACTGCTACAAACTTTAGGGTGTATAGCTAAATGTTTTCGGTTGTTTAGCTGTATACCCTATTGTATATAGCTATACACTTTGTATTCTATCTTTGAGGTTAAACTTATCAGGTATATGAGAAATGAGAACGTATACCGTGTGGGATTTACATTAAATGGGGGTAAAACTTTGGGCCTTTATGGAAAAAAAATGTTTCCATAGCTCCAAGTTCACATATATCATGACTCATGTGATGACTTTTATCAGCACAGACAATAACCTTAAAAATATTTCGACTAAAATACCGAGTGAGGTCTAACCTTTTGTTAATATGGTAATAGACCTTAGGCTATTCATCTTATATGCCTATAGGCCCCTAAGGAGAAATGTAGCTACGCCCCTCATGGCAAGATCTAGACAACAAAACATATATGGTTAAGATGAATTATGATGATTATAAAGCAACTGAGGCGGAAAAACGAGAGATTATTTAGTCAGACGTCTGCCTGGCTCACCTGAATTCTATAGCTTTGGTTGATCGGGAGGACTATACTCACGAGTAAACACGCCAGTGATTTACAGATATTGATGATATTTTGTGATCTAATGAGTAGTACGTAAAAGAGTAGGTAGAATTCTGGTACCTCCCTTGAACCGGACGAAGTTAGCTTTGTTAAAAACTCTTGAGAGTGTTTTTATGGGAGAAAGAGTAGCCATTTATGCGAGATATGACATATGCCAATAAAGGAGGCTGGATTGTCTGCAAATAGTTTGCTATATCGATTACCACGCATTGGTATGTAAATTTGAGGCGCCCGATGGTAATCAAGCCAAGAACGTCGACAATTAGCTAGAAATGACAGGTATAGGTGGGAGATCATGTTTAGACTATAATGTCCGGTACGCATTGATTTAAAACCTGGGGTCAGAAACAAGACCTTGGACACTGGCCTTGAACCAAAGGACCGTGGCAGATTCGAAATTCTCAAATTCCCGACAAGTCCACTTCAAAATAGCATTTCCGACCTCTTATCCTTAGCATGTGCACGGACCACTCAAAGTCACACTTTATCCACACCTATAATTTTTTTTTCCAACGATTTTCACGCGGAGAAAGAAGAAGAAGAACAAGAGCAAGGTTCTCTTTGTTTACTCTTTTTACTTGAATTTTTTTCCAACGATTTTCACGCGGAGAAAGAAGAAGAAGAACAAGATTCTGTTTGTTGACTCTTTTTAGTGACTAACAACCAAGATCACCTTCCAATTAAGATATTTGAGGGCCATACGTTTGGACTTGGACTTAATTCTCCTCTTTTCAGAGGAGTGACTTTCCTTCAGTAAATGTGGAGAGATTTAGCAATTCACAGCTCACACGTGACGTATGCTATCACGTCTGATATTTCTTTTTTTTTTTTTTTTTAGCCTCTTGAATTGGTCTAAAGAGTCACATTGAGGTGTTTTATTAGGCTTGGGTCTGGTAGTTGTGCATATTATGGTCAACAATTTGTGCGGCTACTACATGCATTTAAAAAAAATCTTTTATGGATTGCATTGATCTACAAGTCCTAAGACCTAATTTGCGTAGGATTATGGATAGAGTGACGCGAGAGAAAAAAAAAAGTAATTATTCTATAATTTGAATTGATAAAAATGCATGATAGATTGATATCAAAGTGGGTAAATTACACCAAACCCCAAAGCACTTCCAGTATTTTGTAGAATACCCTCGATAACTTTCAAAGACACATTAAATCCCAAATAACTTTTGCAGAAAACTCCCAATATCTTCTGAATAAATTACGCTAAACCCCAATAACTTTCAAACATCTTTTTTTTTTCTATTTTATGGGGGTTATCCAAAAATTTGTTGCGGCTTTTCTGCAAAATGCAGAAGTTATGGGAGTTGTTGGGGGTTTTGTGTCATTTACCCTATGAAAGTTGGATGAACAATCTAGAGAGTTGACTTGTTTATGAAATCCATCGTATATCATCTTACCTCAATGCATTAAAATCACCAAAAATGATTTTCTTTGATTAAAAAAAATCTAAAGAGAATTCAATCTAAAGTCTTTCTGTAGTAGTAGTAGTATTATTATTATAATTATTAAAAAGCTAGCCTTTTAATCATAAACTAAGTCACACTTTTAAAAACCTAATAATAATATGTCGCAGCTACTTCAACGTCAAGTTAAAAAAACTGGTATTTATTGATCTGTATTTTTATACATTGACTTTAGATTATCTCTACTGAGAAACAACCAAATATCATTCCAAAGGTCTTCTTAACCTTAATCACTAAATCACTCAGAATCCGAATTGATGTCAGTACAGCGACACGTCAATCCCTTGTTCTTCATTTGGACACCGCCTTCTTTCTATCTCTTGGGCTCTTTATCGACAGGTGGATTCTCTCTTTCTCTCTCTAAAACTCTATATAAACTCTCTTCCCCTCTCTCTCTCTCGCTCAAGACATAGTACTTCTCAAACAACCGACACCCTCCCACAAATCATTATCTCCCCCAAACCTCCAACCCTCCTCTGTTTTATCTCTCAGCTAATCTCCCCTGTTTTTGCTCTGTTTTCATAATGGTAGCTCTCGCAAAATCATTAGCTTTAGAGCAAATCTCGGCCCAAAATCTCTCAGAAGTTCCAGTGATAGACCTCTCATTGCCAGGCTCTGAGTCTAAACTCACCAAAGCCTGCGAAGACCTTGGTTTCTTCAAAGTCATCAACCATGGCATCTCAAAAGAGCTAATTGCAAAGCTTGAAGAAGAGGCTCTCAATTTCTTTAAATTGGAGCAGAGTGATAAAGAGAGCTCAGGAATTGCAAATCCTTTTGGTTATGGCAGCAAGACCATCGGGCCTAACGGCGATATCGGCTGGTTGGAGTATCTACTACTGGATGCTACCTCAAGGCCCATGTCTCATTCCGCACTCTCAACTTCATTTTGGTAAGAAATATTCAAATTTATTTGGTTGGATGTCATCATAATCTTAGAGTTATCATATTCATAGGTATTTGTAACGTGTTTCAATTTTAACAAAATTGGAATGACTTTTTTGTGTATATTTGCTTAGAAGCAACAATGATTTGTCTATTTTTAGTATATTTTTTCTGCTCTAGTAATGTGGATTAAAGTTTGGTTGTATCATTTGTGATATTATGAAATGCACTCAAGAAACTAGATATTTCTTACCAAACACGTCCTTATACATATTTTACTCTGTTGCAGCTCTGCTTTGAACGAGTACACGAGTGTAGTAAAGAAACTAGCCTGTGAAGTGCTAGAGCTAATAGCTGAAGGGCTGAGAATCCAACCGAAAAATATCTTCAGCGAGTTGTTGATGGATGAAGAGAGTGATTCAGTTCTGAGGCTGAATCACTACCCTCCTTGTTCTTCAGGTCATGGTTTCAATGGCAGTATGACTGGATTCGGTGAGCACACTGATCCGCAGATCATATCGGTCTTGCGATCGAACAACACTTCAGGGTTTCAGATTAGTTTGAGGGATGGGAGTTGGGTTTCTGTTCCTCCTGATCAAGATTCATTCTTCTTCAATGTTGGTGACTCCTTTCAGGTAAACATAACACCATCTTTTTACTCTGTTTTTTCTTAATTTTACTTTGTTCTTAATTTTACCTGTTTCTCTATAATATAATCATAGGAATCCATTATTGTACTCAGCTGCTGTGCGACTGACATGACACACTAAGATCATCACCATGAAATGTTTATGATATAACTTTGGAGTTTCATATGTGCATTACATCATCAACACTTTTTACATCACATCACCAACACACCAATTATGTGTGTTTCGTTCAATCTAGATAATCTAAGTGATTGCGGTCACCGCTCTCATGAATATCACGAGTCCATAAAGTTATGACGATGAGGTATTTGTGGCAATAATAATTTTAATATACTTGACATAGAGAGGTTAGTTATTGAGTCAACAATGTAGGTCAACATAAAGATAACAAATATTGTTTCTGAGTACGGCATGAAATCATGACTTGCATGAACTCAATCATGTAATGGGATATCAGCTCGTACCATGTGGATGCATAACTACTTAATAAAGTAGAATTTTCTTTTCAGCTCATATATAACACGACTACTTCAATATTTAACCACTTCTAGTGTCCATGTCGAGTAGTGTGTTTGATAAAAATCCCAGACTTTAAACTTGTGAGTCCTACTTTTTAACACCAAATAAATGAAATAAACATCCTACATGTGAATATTGGACTCCTCTATACACTAGGATTTTCTTTTGTTGCGCTAGTTCAACTTGACAAATATCAAAACATCAGTATGTCACGTATTTCAACCGCACAAGTTGTCACATATTAAGCAACTTATTTACCCAATGTATTACATCAATTTGAACATTTTTTTTCCAGGGGGTTAACATTAAATTTCTCATTGAAATTTCAGGTTCTCACAAATGGGAGGTTTCAAAGTGTGAGGCACAGGGTTTTGGCCAATGGTTTGAAGTCTAGAATCTCAATGATATACTTTGGGGGTCCACCCTCAAAACAAAGGCTAGCTCCTCTGCAACTCTTAATGGGAGAAGGAGAGCAGAGCCTCTACAGAGAGTTCACATGGTTTGAGTACAAGAAATCTGCTTACAATTCAAGGCTTGCTGATAATAGACTTGGGCGGTTTCAGAGGCAAGAGCTCACAGCTTAATGCATTGAAAATACCATGTTGAGATTTGTGATACGCTAGGCTCAATGTGTAGGGATAGGAGATATATTTTTTTTGTTTTCTGTTTTCTGTTTTTTGTTTAACTGTTAACTGTTTGTGTTATTAGTATAGGTATTAGGTGTCATATAATGTAATCTTGTGTAGAATTTATTTTTATTATTTGAATAGATAGTTGTGGGTTCCCTGTCATAGAGAATGGATACGGTTTGATAGACAAAAATTAGAGGTTGGAGATTGTTGATTCTCTTCATCCACTTCTCTAATCAAATCATCTAAACAGTATCTAGTGGTTTCTAATTGTGGACGGGTTTCTGAATATTATATGAAAAGATAAGATAAAACAAGGAGTGTATCCATAGAATATTAAATATTATTTCTGTTGCGAAGTAAAATAAGTCGACGGAGGTGATTGCATTACAATGAAACTCATAAAATGGAAGAGGTGATAAGATCACAATGGAGTAAAAGCCATTTAGGTCTAAAACAACTTGATTGGATGAAAATAAACAATAATATGATAATAGTTAATCGAACGGTATAGATATCTCTGAACATACTATATACAAAGATTTGGGATCAAGACTTACTTTTGGTGATTGTTGTGTTATTCATTCTCATGGTGGACACTGTTGTTTCTTAAGTAATGGTTATAAATTTATAGACGGGTACAAATGTCGAACTATCAACCAAGCGCCCTATGAAGCCACAAGGAGGCCCGCGGGGTTAATAACAGCCACTCCAAAGTGACCGAAGGGTTCAATATCATGAAATTGACCCAAAAGGAGCTAAGGATTCAAAGTCACGATGCCCCGGACTTAAACGGAGCAATAATCAGATCAAAACTTGCCCGAAAATGGAAGGTCACGTGGTGCTTGTTGGATCTGAGATGCAACCATAAGGGGGTGAATGGGAGTGTTATTGTTTTTAGCTAAAAACACAGAATATGTAAAGGAATAGATAAAATAAAAGTGATTAACGATAAATAACCACAAATAATGACCAACCAAGAACATGCAAGATTTTATAGTGGTTCAGATAATAATCTTATGTCTATTCTTTCTTCTCATGAAAGGGCTTTCTCACCATGCGAACAGTTCTCCTGAATTACAAACCCAATTCAGTAAGCTTACAAGACCATGCCCTAGAATCTACTCGAAACCAGTCGACTAACCTAACTCTCCACAATGAGTAACACCTAGCCCTAACTAATCTCAACCATCAATTCCAACCGGATTGAGTATGTCGTAAAAATAAGTTTAAAACAAAACCAAACAATCACAATTAAGCCTAGAAAATATGAAAGGTCCTACAGCTTTTTAACAAACAAATCGTTCTTCGATAAATCTAAGTGTAGCATGATGAGAATGGTGTAGATGATGAATTCAAGGGCAACTCTCCTCGTTGAAATGATTCGGAGATGTTGTGTGCGACGAGAAAGAGTTTGTTGAAGCTTCAGGGGTCAAAACCTTCAATGTAATATCTTCTCAAATTAAAACCCTAGAACTCTTCATTCTCTCTATCTCTTTCAATAAGATATAGTCTCCACTAGATCAAGAAAGAGATATCCTAAACATGGTAGAGGTTGGAGATCAAAGGAACAATGCCTGACTGAGATTAAAATTTAAAATATGCAATCAGTTAACTTTACCATCGATGATTGCTCTTGACCATAAATAGTGTTAAGGCACCATCGATAGGTTCCTGCAAACCATTGATAATCTGAAATTTTCTCTCTAAAAATCATCAATTGGTTCTTGTAGCCATCGATGAGCTCATCTACCATCGATGAGTCATTATTAACCTTCGATGGATGCATGACTGAAATAAGATTTTGAGCTAATTTCACATCGTTTCGCCTCATACACTTCTTATACCTATATTCACATGTACAATATCATCTCAAATAATTATTAGAACCAAATGAGAGTTTGTTATTACTCAAATAATAGATATTGTACGGACTACGTCCTAACAGTGCTAAGGTCATGCAGTGTTAGGGGTTACGCGGTGCTAAATTTGCATAAAGTTAACGGCACGTAAACTTTCAGCTGAGCTGATAGTTTAACTGTCAAACAAATCTGTAGTAAATCTGAAGCGTCAAAATGCTACAAGATAAAACTTCTGCACAAAGTTTATGCGGGGCGAAAAAGTGACCAATGAGAGCATTTCCACGGTGTTATTAACATCGCGTAAACAACAAAATCTACAAGAGTTGTTGAAAAGGTTGTCGTGTCACTGTCTGTTCGGTGCCCACACACTGAAAAGTTGCCATAGTAGCTCGTATAAATCTAATATTGCGTCAATTCTCTTACACCATGAAAGAAGGGTTTCTCTAATAGACACCATTAGCCCACAACCAAAAGGCTCCACAATCTCTAAACTTTTATCCAAATCTCCTTGCCTTGAGTTTCAGCTCTCCTCTTCTGCAGTACAGTGGCTCCTACTCTAGAGGGTTTCTTCGGCTACCTTGGGCTCTCCTTAGTCCTCTGAGTCACATATCTCCTCTTCATGGGAGTTTTTTCATCGGCCTACTACTTTTTCATCGAGGTTTGCTCACTAAGTTTTCTAATCACCCGAGAGCCACTACTACTCCCTAAGGAGTTCTATCGTCTCATTGGGCTACACAAAAAATCTGAGAGCGACTTTTCTCCATTGGCACATGGTCAAAAATCCACCAAAATAAAAAACAAAAAGTAAGGGAACCGGATCACTTCTCCGCTCGTTTGAAGCCCAAGTCACAAAGTACTCCATCACCAATGTCTTCATCCCCCGATTTGCACAGAAAACAAAATTGAGAGTTGGTATGTGCAAGCTTGATACAGTTTGATTATGTATTGGTGAAGCGTACTTTGACTACGATCAAGTTGCTTGAGCTTATCTAAGAGTGTAATACATACATATGTCAGGTTGAAGCAGTTGTAGAAATAAAGCATCTCAGCAAGATACAGAAGAACAGGGCTCAAAAAGCCTCAAAACGTGTATTGTAAAGTTCAGTGACATCACAAGGGAAGGAGAACTTGTGGGCTGAAGATAAGCAGGCTCAAAGCGATGACATTTGCCACTGTACAAAAATCCACAGTTTTATACGTACGGCTTCTTTTTTCAACAAGAACGGCAACCTTAATAATAAACGTCTTTTTTCACAATTGTTTGATCCCTGCTGTTCATCCTGTCTTATTGGAAAAAAGATAAAATAAAAAAAAATAGAAAACAGAAAATTGCCAATCGTGTAGAAGTTGGTAACCATCTTGCCTCTATATCAATTTCTGGATGATTGGAGTATATCATGCTAAGATTCTTTTTAAAGCTTGCTACATAAACAATTGTTTTCTATTTCTATACCTAGTAAGACTTGGATGTATTTTGTTTTTACTGGTGATGTTTCATTAAATCCTTATTAATGAAGCACAAGAGATTTAATAGCCATTGTTTCCCTAGAAAAATATTGTTTAAGCTGAAAATATAACTCTTTATCCTCACAACAACTTCAAAATTTCAGTACAACAAAGGAGACTTAAGATGAGACTACATAATCTTGAAATCCGAAATCGCATTGGACAATTTTGTAAATGGATTTTGGAGAAAATAAATTACTGGATAAAGTTAGCTTATAAATTTCAAATTTCATTTGCTTCATTAATCTTGCTGAAGTAAAAAAGGATGTTATGGTAATCCAAATCTAAGCCTCTTTGCAGGCGAAACATGTTGGCAATCCACTTAACGATCCAACCCAGGCTTCATTTTAATCCAAAGTTTGTAGCGACGCAAGCCCATGATAGGCATTACAAAGTGTCAATGGCCCAATATTCTGTGTTATCAAATATTGTGTTAAATATCCTAGAAAAATCTTTTAAGTCAAGCAACAACCAACAAAAAGAGAAATGATTCTCCTATGAATGCACAAACATAATGGACCTTACGGGTATCTTTTTATATATGTGTGTTGAAATATAAGAAAGAGAGAAGAAATCTATATTCTAATTGAGTTTGAAGAAAAGGTTACACTTTATATTTTATACACTTTGTAAAATACTCATAAAAGGAAAATTCTAATATGAAACGAAAATTTATAAGAGAGGAATTAAATAGACAGATTCTATATTGAATCTAAACATCTTTATAGAAGACAACAAATAAAATGAGATCTTTCAATAAAGATAATAAATCTTTTGAATCTTCCAATACTCCCTTTCAAGCTAAAGTGTAGTAATTAATATAGCAAAACTTGTCCATCAAAGAGTTGAATAACTTTCGTCATAATATCTCAGTCATGTCACACCCCAAAAATGCACAGTTTATTTTGAGATGCAAGACAACTGCAACACGTGCAAAAGCACATGCTAAGCATGTTGAGGACTTCCATATCATAAATAAAACTTTCAACAAAAGAAACTTTATTAACATATAGAAGTCTCAGAGCAAAAACTACATTATAACAAATTCACTCTAATGAGTCAAAAACTCTTAGCATAAGAGCATGTCTAAGATATCTATAAACTCAGTATTAAAGCATTCTCAAGAAGATCATTCTCATGACACAAACTCCAAGCTATAGCCAAAGTTGTCTAATTCTGATGTGAAAAAGATTGAAAATATTGGGGGTGAGTTTACATTTAGTGAGCAGATAACTTATCATTAGCGGATTAAATAAGTTTAGAAAATATATCAGTACTAATTTCAATAAGATACTATAAAGGACGACTTAAGAAGCATACAAGATATTAAACAAAAGGAATTTTGCAAGTATTGCATGAGACAATATGATAAGAAAATTACACAATTTAAGAAAGCAAACCAAATTAAGAACTAAACACTTTTTAATTGTAAAAATCGAACTAATTCACTTGCAAAACTTCCTCAATCGTCACACTAGGGCTATGAAAATTATAGCCTAGTAGTATGGGAATTGAATACGTATCGATCACTATAGGTCAAATTAGGGATAGAATGTACCTAGCACTACCATTAGTTGTACAAAAGCCGCTTTAACACTAATCAATATATTTAATACCATATGGTAGGCTTAAACAAATTACTTCACTCTATAGTGGACTTCTGAGGATTTTTAATTAAAAAAAATTCTTTTCACTCCAAATATCACTTGCAAATTTTATTTAGACGGAAACAATATAAATGCTAAAACACTTTTGTAAACTTTTTTCTTTTCTATTTCATGAAACTCTAGAGAAACCTAATTATTTTCGTCAAATATACAAATTTCCAAAAAATGTCATGTGAACAATAACTTTAAGACATATTTTCAATAGTTTGCGTATTAGGTAATATTTACCTTGTTAAAGATAAAGGTCTACTCCATATCAAATTCTTTTATTAATTTTTTTATGAGTGAAACAAAAATAACATGTTTGATCCAACAGTTTAACCTAACTGAAATAAGACTACTATATATGATAGACTATTTTTATACCAAAATATTTTAAAAAAACTAATGACAAGAAATCTACTCACTTTAAGAATCTTCAACACTTATAGAGAACCGTACTCTAAAAATCTACTCTTTAATCAAACCTATACGCATTCAAACAAATAAATTTCTAATAAGATATCTATATAACTACGCCTAACTTATATATCTATTCTTATAAATAACTATGTGTATTAGAATTAGTATTTCTAAAAATATTGGGGCTTAAAAGTAATTTTCTAAAAGCTATTCCCCGTAAACATCTCTCCTACACTAATGTTTCTTTATAACAAATCAGACTTAAGGGTAACTTATCCAGAACTAAGGGTCAACGTTAATTTTCCACCAAATAGGTTTTCAACAGGGGCATGCCATAAAAATTGGACGTCAAAGTAAACTATCATAAACTAAGGGCTTATAGGACAATTTCCATAAACTTTTATAAACTAAGAGATTATAGGAAAATTTCCATCTCCTCGTCCTCTTCCTCTGTTCACTGGAACCCAAGAAGATTCAATGCGTTTGTCAGCTACGGTGTCTGTCTCCGTCGGAATCCTTGACCACAGACTGTTCAAAGGTCACTGGAAGTCGCCGGAACTGACGCTAGTGGTCGAAAAAAATAACTTCCTTTTTAATTTCTTCCAATTTTTTAAAACTATATTTATCGAAGACTGGAAGAAACTAAAAGTTTACCTTCATAACAGATTCTTCCTCCACTCTTCTATGGCTTCCTAGATAATTTTCCTATTTCGTTCTTGGTGTGTATGAAACTACGAGGGATTTTCCTATCTCAAATGAATTTTCTTAGCATAGATACATAAAACAAATTGTGGACTCTAGCCAAAGAAGGTGGTAAAAAAAGATTGTATGCCACTTCATCAACTCAATGAAGAATTTCTTACGGTCATACAAATATTGGACTCAACTTCCATCGGATTGCAAATCTCTTCACACCTCTTCTAAGAGATAGTTTTAAAAATACATGATCACCTTTTTGAAATTCTAGGTCTCTCTTCTTGTGGTCAACATAACTCTTATGTCTATTTTGTGCATTATGAATATAGTCACTTATCAAGTAGATCTTGTCTATAGCTACTTGCACTAACTCAAATCTAAGAAGTTTCTTTTCTCCAATATCGTCCAAGTGAACAAGTGAACAACACTTCCTTCAGTACAGTGCCTCATACTATGTCATCTTAATGCTTGACTAGTAAATATTGTTATATACAAACTCTGCCAATAGTAAATACACCTCCCATGATCCTTTCAAATCAAGGATACAACATCTTAACATATCCTCGATAGTCTGAATCATTTTCTCTAGCTGACCATCCGTTTGTGGATGATATGTTGAGCTAAAATAGAGTTTACTCTAAAGGACTTTGTGCACACCTTTCTAGTACTCCAATACAAATCTAGGATCTCTATCAAATATTATCTCCATTGGCACATCATGAAGGCTGATTATTTCAGCAATATACAACTTCGCAAGCTTATTCAAGCAAAACTTTATATTATTTAGCAGGAAGTGAGCTGATATTAGTCAGACAGCCCACTATATCTAATATAGCACTGTTACCTCTTGCAGACCTTGGTCACCCTGTGACAAAGTTCATAGTAATTTCTCCCACTTTACATTGATATATCGAGGTTTTGAGTTAATCCCTCTGGTCTCTGATGCTCTATCTTTACTTGCTAACATATCTCACACTCTAAGACATATTTGCTAATATCCCTTATTGTGCCAAAGAAATAATCAAGTGTTAATCACATTCAACTGACTAACACATGTCTCAAGCAGACTACACATTGACTCGACCCAGATACACCGACTTCTCGTCTCCCTCGAAGGCCGAGACGAAAGGCATCTCTTCTTGTCTCCCTCGAAGGCTGAGATGAAAAACGTCCCTTCTTGTCTCTCTCAAGGATCGAGATGAAATGTTTCTTTTCTCGGCCCTCTCACAAATGACAGAATCAAAAGGCGGTCATTCTCGAACCCCTCGCTAACAGCCAATTGTTGAATTTGATATTCTCAAGTCATAGTTTTGATGATAACAATATGTGTGTATTGTGTATTCTAACTTGTTGA
>JBAKGM010000001.1:15234444-15254946 GCA_037177215.1 Asparagus racemosus | reverse complement strand
GGCGGCGAGGGGTGAGTCAGATCTGAGCGCGAGTGGAGAGAGAGAAAGCGAAGAGTGAGAACGATAAAAAAATAGAGGGCGAGGCCCATGTTTGGGTATATATACCCAAACTTCACGGGATTTCAACCCTCGTGAAGTTTGGGCACAAAACTTCACGGGTGTTGAAATCCCGTGAAGTTGCAGGCCCAATTTGGCAGAGAGCTGAAATGCAGCTCTCTGCCAAATTGACCCTGAAAGTTCACGGGATTTGAAATCTTGTGAAGTTTGGTTTCATATTTTTTTTAATTAAGGCCGGTAATTGACCGTTAAACTTCACTATATTTTAAATCCCGTGAAGTTTTCGAGTTTAATTTACCAAATTCGACCCAGTTTCAACCACGTTGCTGAAACTAGGTCGAATTTGACAAATAAATCTCAAACAGATCGAAATTTATAAATAAATGTCTAAGGTCTTATTTGAAAATTTGTCCACAAGGATAATTAGGCAAATCTCGAGAGCTAATCGGAGGTTATTGTTGGAGTTTGTAGACAGATTGCCTAAATTTCCGTGGACTATAATATATGATATTGGTCATTTTTTATCAAATGACAAGTTGTCCCGCGTAGAGCATTTAATGCGTACTCCATAATTTCTGAATTTCTGTGGTCCAATGATTTTGGTCATTTTCGACCGAGTCACAAATTGTTGTCCCGCATAGACTATTTTATGCCTACCAAAATTTATGAATTTCGTTGGATAATAATTCATGATGTCGACGGCTTTCGACTAAATCACTAGTTACTGTCCAGCTTAATTGCATCTAAATACCCTATAGTTTCCCCCAATTTGCACTTGTATACCGTCACTTGTTTTTGGCAACACTTATATACCCTAAAGTTTTAAAACTTGCATATATCCTCACTTGTTTTGTCAACACTTATATACCCTAAGGTTTTTAAACTTGCACTTTGCACTTAGATACCCTTAGTTATGCAAACTTGAGGGTATTTAAGTGTAAGTTTTAAAAACTTTAGCGTTATTTAAGTGCAAGTTTTTAAAATATTAGGGCATGTAAGTGCTTCCAAAAACAAGTGAGGGTATACAAGTGCCACATAGTTGAAACTGTAGGGTATTTAAGTGCAATTAAGCCTTATCATCCTGCATAGAGTTTTTTATGTGTAGTCCACAATTCTCAAGTTCTCATGAAAGTATAATCCATGATTTTTATCGTATTCGATGAAACCCCAATTTGCCATCCAACATAGAATATTTTATGCATACTCTAAACTTCTGATATTTTCTTAGACTATAACCCATGATTTTGATCGTTTTTAACCTAATCACGAGTTGTCTTTCTGCATAGAGTATCTTATGGGCACTAAAAAGTTTTTGAATTTCTGTGGACTATCCATATGGGCACTAAAAAGTTTCTGAATTTGTGTGGACTATCCATGATTTTGGTCATTTTCGACTAAATCACAAGTGATTGTCTTGCATAAAGTATTTTATGCGTACTCTAAATTTCTCAAAATTTAGTGACTTGTAACCCATGATTTTCTTCATTTTCAACCAAATCACAAGTTATCAAATTTCTGAATTTCTGTGGACTATAATACATTATTTTGACTTTTCGCAACCAAATCGCAAGTTGTCGTTTTGATAAGGATACTTTATTCATTATCTAAACATCTCAAATTTTTATGGACTACAACTCATTATTGTTGTTGTTATCGACCATATCACAAGTTGCCGTCACACATATAGGATATAGTATTTTATGCGTACTCCAAAATTCCCAAATTTTTGTGGACCATAACCAATTATTTTGGTGGTTTTTGACCAAATCATAAGTTGTCAACCCGAATAGAGTATTTTATACGTACTCCAACATTATCTAATTTATGTACACTATAACTCATAAATGAGGCTATTTTTTATTAAAATCACAAGTTGTCATTTGGCATAAAGAATATTTTGTATACTTGAACTTCTCAAATTTCTGTGGACTTTTTATTACCGATAATTTTGGCCATTTTCAATCACATCACATGTTGTTTTGCATAAAATATAGACTTAATTGCACTTAAATACCCTATAGTTTCCCCTACATTGCACTTATATACGCTCACTTATTTGTGGCGGCACTTATGTACTCTAAAGTTTTTAAAACTTGCACTTTCACTTGTTTTGGCAGCACTTATATACCCTAAAGTTTTTAAAACATACACTTAAACCCTAAAGTTTTTCAAATATAAACTTAGATACCTTAAGTTATGAAAACTTGAGGGTATCTAAGTGCAAGTTTTTAAAACTTTAGGGTATTTGTGCCAGTTTTAAATACTCTAGGCTATTTAAGTGCAAGATTTAAAAACTTTAGGTATAAAAATGCTATACAAAACAAGTAAGGGTATATAAGTGAAAGTTTTAAAAACTTTTGGGTATATAGGTGTTGCCAAAAATAAGTGACGGTATATATGTGCGACATAGGGGAAACTATAGGCTATTTAAGTGCAACTAAGCTAGAACATATTATGTATGCTCTAAAATTCCTCAATTTGTGTGGACTATAACTCAAGATTATCATCGTTTTTGCCCAGATCACAAATTACTTTTTCGCATAGAATATATTATGCAAACTGAAAATTCTTGGATTTTTGTCGATATATAATTCATAGCATATAATGTCGTCATTTATGACTAAATCACATCCCAGTAGTATGCGTGCTCCAAATTTCTGAATTTATGTAGATTACACCCCATGATTTTGATCATTTTCAACCAAATCACAAGTTGTCGTCCCACATAGAATATTGTATGCACACTCTGAAATTCTTAAATTTCTATGGGCTATAACCAATGATTTTGGTCACTTTTGACTAAATCACAAATTATCGTTTCGCATAGTATTTATGCAAACTCTGAAGTTCTCGAGTTTATGTGGACTATAATCTATAGTTTTGGTCATTTTCGACTAAATCACAGGTAAACGTTCTGCATAGAGGCTATTATCCATACTCCAAATTCTCGAACATTTGTGGACTATACCTCATGACGTTTGACTGTTTTCAACCAAAATGACAAGTTGTTGGAGTAAGCGGGTGGCATTAGGGGCTTCATGGTGAATTACTAGTCAAGTGAACAGTGGACTTGAGTTACTATTCAAGCAAACAAGCAAATTTTTTTCCCGAGTACGAGTCCAGGAAGGGAAAAGAAGGAAATGGTTGGGGAAAGTTTGGGATTGTTAAATTTTTGGATTTTATGTGGACTTTGAGATGAAGGGCTAGGATTATAGATAGATGAAATTATTGAAAGAGAGTGTTTTTGGATAAATAGGTTTCATCCCTAAGACACTTCACATTTCAAGAAGTAGCAACTAACATGGTATGAAAGATCTCTTCACATTTCAAGACGTAGCAGCTAACATGGTACGAAAGATCTCTCATCTCACGAATTTTCATTTCATTAATTGATAGTCTATTCCTCATAGAGGATAACAACTTTATGTATAGAAGAGAGAAACTAAGTCTGTAAACTAAATCAAATCCAAACCAAATTCTAATAAATAAAATAAAATAAATTAGAATGAAAATCATAATAAAATCCTAACAAAAGGAAACTATATAAAATCCAAAACAATATAAAATCTCATAGTCCAAAAATCCTAAAACAAGTCCTCAAGAAATCTTAACTAAAATAAAGATTACGTCAAATACTAACTAAATAAAAAAACAGATCTAGTAAACCTAAAAATCTTCTGATCGTCGAGTTTTGAAGTATTAGATAAATTTCATAATTGCTCAAGAAGAAGATGGACTTTGGAGGTCAGGAAAGATGTAGAAAGTAACTTTTCACTATAGAAAAGTTGGAAAAGTATTTGCATCTTTCTTACATTGGGAGTCAAATCTGAACTTTATCAAACTTCTAATAGGGTGTCGGTAAATTCTATCTTACTAATATTCGAATTTTTCTTTGCTGCATGGTGTTGAATTAAAACAGGTTCTGACTGTCGGTTTGTATTTTGTGTCTCCAGGTATTTGTTGACAATGTAGATTTCGCTAAAGAATTGGAGTGATTGCCTCTCTTGCCAGAGCTTTTTACACATGATCATACCCTTATTCGAGGTGTGTCTGACCTCTCATCATCAAGAGCAGCCTTATGCCTATCAAATTCCGTGAAAATCCGCCATTTCAGACCTCAGCTTGTAGATAAGTTATTCCATCTACCATGTGAGTGATAATAGAGCAATACTTATCCCAAGTTATAGCTCAGTGTTGAGGTGAATGTGTTTTGATAATGTTTATCAGTTTTCTGTCTTGTTAATCCTTATAGATGCCACTTTTTCCAATAACCTTGTCTTTTTGTAGTTGTTTTAATTACAAAGTTTTTTATTGACCTTGTTATGCCAACATTCATGGTGGCAAAAGTTTGGATATTTGCCGCATTCCTTCTGATCCAATTTGTTTCTACACAGTCGCTTAATTCCAACTTTGTGTAGGAGGATGTTGTTATTGTGCTTAATTCCCTGCAGCACTGATCGAACTCAGACGAAGGAAGAGAAAGTAGTAAGGGCATTTACATAGAAGATCACCTAGCTAGGTGGATTCATACTTTCAGTTTTCAACTATACGAACTATTAGGATCACTAAACTCTTAGATATACGGCGACTAGGTGCTCCTATGGTTGACTAAGAGATGCCTTAGTAGCATGTTCGTAATACAAGAGAGAATTGGTAAAACACAGTTACCTCTTCCGAAAACCCTGCCACCAGTCTTTTTGTTGAGCATCCAGTGGATTTGGACATAGCATTAATAGTACACATCAAAACAATATCAACTCTTAGATCACTGAATTTGACACTTGCGCTCCTTTTTTGTGGTCTTTTAGCATATCCGCTGTTAGCGTATTCTCTTTGCGGCCCCGAATGAGTTGGGATCCATGGATTAGCCCATTCTACTTGATAATGTAATAATCCTTAGAGAATCAGAGATACATGTCATAATCTACTAAATCTATTACCGAGGATAATCAGAAATGATAAGCATATCGCCAATGAAAATTTCACTTTTAGCATGTCTATTGAGTTCTCCATACTTTTCTAATAAAGTATATCTACACAATTTCTTTGGCGTGATTACAAATTATGTCAAATTGGTATTTCTCTCCAAAATTGGATGTTAAGCAAGAGAAATGATCATGTGACAGTGAAAAACAATGACTTTCCCAATTTTGATACAACTCGATAAAATTTGTTGGCGGCCGAGAGTTTTTTTGTTCCCTTTCTTTTTTACCCCGTCCAGGAGAGGGAGGTGGGAATGCAAAGTGATAATAAAGCACTGATCATGTCAGTCAAATAGAAGTAGGGATCACTAACTCGAGGCCAAAAGAAAAAAAAATAAGCTTAAATAAGTTATTGGGCATTATCCCCATGTTCTATTTAAACACATCACTCTGTCTCATGATCCCTACTATAACGGAGCCTTCTCCCCAAGTCAATTTACAATGGCGGATAGAGGCTTATTCTTTTCAAAGAACTTTTCCTTCAAAATGGAAAGAGCAAAAAGGGAAAGCTAGAATTCCTTGCAGTACAAATCTTAACTTACAAACATTTGCAACGCAAGACAAAACGCCAACGAGGAAAGCAAACGCTTTATCAGACTGATTGTTGAAAGAAATGATTGTCCCGTTTCAACCATCTCATAATAATAATAATAATAATAATAATAATAAAGAACAAAACTAAAAAGGAAAAGAAAAAACTTCTAGATTACCGGTCATACTTCCCCATATATTTTCCCTTATTATGGTAGCCTTAGCTTTAGCTATCAATACCTTCGTTGAAATCGTTCTTTGTCTATATATATATATATATATATATATGAGAAGCTCAATTGCTATTGTTCGTACAATATGGCTTTAATATGACAGATTTTTGTTATTGTTCGTACAATATGGGTTTCAGAAATCAAACAAAAACAAAAATCATGAACCTGATTAAAAAAAAACACATTGATGATTCAGTCAGTAGAGAAATGACTAAATTAAGCAAACATAAAGGAAACGGGAAAAAGAGTGAAACTAGAACTTGTTGACGTACATGAAAGCAGACAGTACCGTCATAGTAGCAGCCAATCAAAACTTTATCAAGTAAGCAAGCAAGTCACGAACCTCAAACTCTCAAAGCATTTGCATTTGAACTAACTATCCACAGTTCACAATAGAATCTACGGATAAATATCAACTAGCAAACACATATAATCAGGAATACATTTGTTAAGCATCCCTTTGCTATATCAATGCTTGTATTAATTAAGCTCGTATTTAAATTTGTGTTGCAACCAACGGGATTTCCAAACTCCACTGAAGCACAGTAATAACATCCACCAAAAAATAATTCAGCTTCCTCTGGCATTACACCGAACATATCTACTTCATTAGAGTTCAAGATGAAAACCTGGCATTTAGTTATAGATCTACAACCTTCCAGGGGGAAAAAAAGAAGAGAGAAGAAAAAGAAAACTATATTCTCTGCAGAGATGCCATAAACTTTAAGTAAAACCCAGAAACGTTACATCTGCTAAGAAAATGCAACCCACTTTTGCCTCTGTAAATGGCAAACTACGACACATAACGTTAAAACAGAGATCTAACTTGAGGAGCCAGACAATAACGCAAGTGATGAGATTAAATAGCAAATAGCACCAGATCTAAAGACTTAGAAATAAAGCTTCACGGAGAGGAATAATTCATGTACCTACGCCAAACTTCTTAAAATAATAGTTAATGTGATTACATTAAAGGCCCAATAGCTGTTTAAATGAAAACCTACCAGTTCCAGGCAAATAGGATAGCGATAGCATTCACTTGGAATGAATTCAAGGAATTAAAAAATTTAGCGAAAAGGAAGGAGTTGACATCTCAAATTCATTCTTTCTAATGAAATCTCAAATTCATGATTGCACATAGTTTTATTAGTATCCCAAGACCGGAACTTAAGGGTTTAAAAGCTATTGATGGAAGAAGAAAAAGAAGTACCTTGTTTACCTGGATTACTGACCTTCAAATTTTCACCTGATATATCTGATTTCTGTCACTTGCTACCTATAACAAATAAGTTAGATCCCTTGATTATCCTGACTACTTAGCCTTCCACCCATTTATAACTAGAATGACTTTAGTCCCCATCTGGTTAATCACAAAGATTTCAAGGACAGTGCAATTTATGGAGACTGGAACCTGAATCTCCGTAGGATAATAAAGAATGAAAATACAGAGAGGGAATATTTGGGAAAGATTGTCCCCTCTGATGCATGATAGTACAACATGCAATCTGATGAAACCTGTAATAGCTCCTCATCACTGAAAAAATGAGTCACGTGTTTCCCCAACTGAAGCCACATAAAGTTTCAGATGTGTGACCTGAAACTGAATATCTCCATAAGCAACATACATCTACAGCTTCCCAACTATGGTGGACTCTGGAGAATAGAAAATATTTGTATAAGAGAGAATGTTATGAATTTACTAAAATAGTAAAGATTAAAGTGCATGTCCTCTTTGAAATACCAATGATCTACTTACAGGTCAGAAATATCAGCTATCCAATGAAAGTCTCCACAAAAAGCACAGGGAAGTCTGGCACCTGAAGCTCTAGTTTCATGGTGTTCAATCAGATGATGAATGTCTTGGGCATCTAATGCTAAATTAATCCAGAGGACCATGCGGACTTCAGACTAAAGCATACGGCAAGAATAAATATAAAAGGGACCTATATCCCTGAATCAATATGGATCCCACAGAGAATTTTTAAGAAACCCAAAAGGTAAGCCGGTGCAAACTTATATGATCTATTAACAAAAAACTGAAGAGAGCATTTGACATATCATTCATGATGATGAGACCATAAAATGCTAGATCAGTGAGAGTAAACCGATGTAGCAATCAACAACAGCAATCATGCTTTTGTAAATGGGCGGCATTCCCATTAGGTTTGACTCTGTGATCATCTTTAATCAAGGCATAGTATGCATCCTTTAAATCCAGAAAATGACGAACAAATGATGACTTCGCAAACATCTCACCACGACTGCTAGAATATTCTCCTTAAGATCATTCATTTTCAGAGCCCTTCCTGAAGAAAAAAATATATAGGACAGGTGCTTAACAACAATAATTCATATTCACAAAAAAAGAAACAAAAGATGTATACATAAAGCACTACAAAAATGCACCAGACATTAGAATTGTATCATTTTACAATTAACGGATATTGTAAACACAATGCACGTAATTAAACAAGTAAGAGCTCACCTACTTTCGTAGCATGTTGATTGAACTGCAATATAAACAATGCCTAATAGAAAAAGCTTGCTCAATTAGTAACCACGCTTCCTAGGAATTGTTGTGTACACTATAATTTCCCATAAAATTCGGTCTGACTTTACTTTGGTTTCAGAATTAATAACAGTATCCTGAGGTGTGTGCATCAAAACAAAATAAATAAAGCAAATAAATCAGCATAAAGTGATCTAGAAACCAACAGAAAGTGCCCTACAATAGGTTAGCCTGAAACATAAGTCAATTATGAGGAAATTGAATGTTTGTCATTATCTTCATACCACAACCAATGAAGCAACCATCTTCCCAAATCTCGACTGATAAGCAGATGAGATACAAATTACTAGAGCTCAATAATACATGCTAAAAAAACCATCACAAATAATTCAGATTTCATGTATAATTAGACTTCTTGTTTCTACAGAAATAAAACAAGAAACTGGAATTTTAGCTTACCAATCATTTTGCAGAAGCATTCCTCTGAAATGTGGGAATCCAGCTACTAGAGGAACCAAAATTGTTTCTCACATCCTGAACAAGATGGGATGCATCTGTTGATCCTGATGGTTTTGAGCCAACAATGTTTTTCGTTGGTGTACTTGAAAGAGCAAATGATGAAGATGCCACATTTAAATTGTCAACACCCTGAAGGAGGTAGAAATTTTTATTAGAAAGCTGATAAGAATTCAAAAATATAAATTTTCTGAAAACAAGTAAATGTATTTGGAAACTGAGAGAGAAAATCGTACCATAATGGTTGTTATAGTGTTTATCATTAAAAGATGATATGTCTCATAAATCCAGTTATGAAAAAGAACATGCAGAAAAAGCCCGAAAGGATATATGATATGGATGACAGTAAAAAATTAACAATGAATTTTATGAAGCAGTTTCTACCATTTGGTAGCACATGAATTCCTAAACAATCAGAACTCAAATTCTGACACTGAAGCACTCATTTTAGGAAAATTTTAAAATTAATGATAACACCAGGACACCAATGATTGCAGCTCAACAAAGGACCTCTCCCCTTTTTTTGGGAAAATGGCCGTGGCCTTACTCCCCTTTCATTATGATATCCATCGGCTTTTACAATTCTTTAGCAAGAAATTCTCACAGAATACTAATGATTTCAGCAAAACAAATCACTTCACCCCTTTTGTTTATGATATCCATCAGCTTTTACAATTCTATAGCAAAACTTCTCACCTCCAATCAATTGATACTCCTCTTTCCATAACCCAGGCTTAACCTAAGATCAGCTATACTACCACAAAGTATCATGTATAAACCAATTCAACATGTAAGATACAAAAGAAAGGTCAGCTCAAGCTGCTAAAAGAAGCCGAAATTTGAAAATATTGCAATCAGATTTCACCAAAGAGTCTCAGTATAGAGGTTCTACAGAAATTAAAATTTGGCAGTTTTGGTTTCACTGATTTTTACATGTAACACTCCAATTGGGTTTTGGTTTCACTGATTTTAACATGTAACGCTCCAATTGGTAAAACAAAGCCAACAAACTCTTGATGCAGGATCAACCTAGGAATCATGACCATGGACAGTGAGAAACACATATGACATGACACAGATTGTGATTCACCAAAACTAGGTTAAGGGGTCCCTAAGACATGCACCTAAGCTCGCGCGCACACGCATAGGGGATGCTGGACATGAACTACCACCTCATACCCATTTTTTTCATATGTATGCATGTGTGTGTCTACACGTATGTACTACGCATGTGTGTATATGCACTTCAAAAAAACCTTATGATTAGGACATATGCTCTAATGAGTAAAATAAGGCCAACAAACCCTTGAGGATATAATCACAAGAAACAAATACACAGTAAGCCTCCAAAAAATAGGATAAAGGGATACAATAAATTTTATATTTGTATATATGAGTAAATGCTGACTGGTGTGTCACTCCAGCTGCTTGGCCTACACCACTTGACAGCTGCAAATTCGGTCCCTGACTTATGATCTGGATGTATTAATAATGTCGTTCCCAAGAAGCAGTTTTTGTTTTTGTTTTGTTTTGTTTTGTTTTTTGGATAACCCAGTAAGCAGAGATTTGATACATGCATTTTCGTCCTACTTTAGCTGAGAAAAATTTTTCTTAAAGTGAAATTTTCACAATCTGTAGCAGAATGATCTTCTAGGCTTCCAGCTAATGGTCCCAACATTTTAATCTTTATATTTTTGGTTATCCTGCAGCTCCTCAATACATAAGTCAAGCAATATTATGCCTGAACTAAGGGAACATATCATATGACTAACCTTTTTCTCAAGACCATGATTATCAAAATTCAGTTGCCTATCTGCTGAAGATTTGAACTGCATCCGAACTGGAGGGCGCACAGCATTACTTGATTCTATGTGGTCTTTCATCTCATCTTGACGAGGGATATTATTTCCACCTGAAGCCACATTGTTAAACAAGATAATCAGTAACAAAACCAAAAAAAAAGTGCAATTTCAGAGCATTAGTGATAAACATCATGACTGTTGGTATCTAGGTCTGCTCAATCGCATTTGATACCCTCATTCTCAAAACTTTTGTTCCAAACTGGTACTCTGGCAATGGGTGCTCAGCAAGATGCTTGCTAGAGTCTTGCCAGAATTGGCATAATTTGGACCCACTACTGAAATTGGAAATCTTGAATTTGATTACATGAAACTAAAAGAACTCTACATGTCAATACTAAAAACAGTGATTTACCCACCTTGTTTGTTGTCAACATCTGTTGGCCTTGCTCGGCTTCTCATCCCACCTAAAGCTCGCTGCAAGACAATAATTCTGATTAGTAAATATGAAGAAAGAAACACTAGTGCAGTAAAGATCCAAAGGATTGCTAGCGCGTTCTCAATTTTGACAGTGTCTCCTCCAGAAAAGGAGGAAGGGAAAGAAAATAAACAGAAACACAAATAGATCCTCAGGAAACTTAATTTAACAGCATACTTACAGAAGGTTGCGGCTGAGAGTTAGATCTTTGGTTTTGCTGATATTTTAAGACAGTCCAGTCAAAGACATAGTCGAATTCATATCCTGAGATTGATAAAATGGGCAACAGAAACTCAAATTTAATCAACTAAGAATATATACTAGATCATAACATGCAACATCTCTTAGGTATCAGCTTAGGAGAAGGTCTGTTGTGGATATGCATATGAAATTCCTACAACTTTAGAAGAGCAGAACTTGGATGACACACAGTACATATCAGCAATAAGGTTTAAGTCCTTAGGAGGAATCAAAGAGGTTAAGAACCTCCTTTATTCTATGCTGACCGTGCTGGAAGCTGGCTTTTTGGTTGCATCATGCTCAAGGACAACGATGGCCCAGGGTGTCGTCCCCACAGTAGGTTTTGTAGATCTATACAAATGTGTAAGATAATATTCCAGAACATGCATAATGCAACACATCAGCCTTGGTGGTATCTTCAGGTAAGCCCAATAACTCAACTTTCCTGTTCTTTTAATTTGAATAATTTAAATAGATTTACAAAGAATATTTAGATTATAAAATTGTAATTTAGCATAATTTAGATATAGCATGTTATGATTATTAGCTTAAATAAAATAATTTAAATAATGGTTCAACTCGTTTTATTAGCATAATTTAGAGTAGTAAGTTATGAGAAACCAATGTAGACGCATCAGGCAACTTACTAAGGGAAATTAAAATAGTGTAACAGCTTACTAGTAAAGAGAACATTAGAAACTAAATTGATTGGAAAGGGTTATAAAAAGAGTTAGATTGCTTGGATTGTCAGCCGAATATCTAAACTTCCATCCAGTCTCACTTTGGGTTGAGTTGATCTATTCAGAAAGTCTCCACCGTAGACCAGATTAATGAAGGAAATACCTTTGATGCCCTGGAGTAAATCATCATCGTAAAAATTTGGAGAAAGGTCAAACACTATATGAAAGCTAGCCATAACAAAGGCCAGTGCATAAACCTCATGTTCATGTGATACACTGCCTATAAAGTTGGCAAGAAACAACAGAATCCATTCTGTCATGTACCTAGAGAAAAGTAGGAAAAAGGAGGACCAAACTTAGCTGAAGATTTATGAATGCGTGCAAGAGTATACACCTTCTTAGCACAGGGAAAAGGAGGACCAAACTTAGCTGAAGATTTATGAATGTGTGCAAGAGTATACACCTTAGCACAGGGTTCTATGTATTATGTTAGGAGAGATCCTCGGTGGTCAATCAAGAGACTCCTCTGTTAATCTTGTTTGAAGTAATTAAGGAAATAAGTAATATTAGGCAAGAAAAATTAGAAGTATATGTTAAGAGATATGGTGATTGAAAGTTATTAGAAATGTGATTACGGATTTGAGTTTAGTCCCATATTGTCTACAACACAAAACCATTGCTATTGTATCCCTACATAAAGGGGAGTTGTAGCCTTTTGATCAATGAATGAGAATCTACGGGCGCATTTGGCAACTGAGGCATTTCTGCGTTTTTCTTTTTTCTCCCGAAAAAGAACACCACAGGTTTGGTAACCGTGCTGTTTTACTTGGGCTGAAACATAAAAAGCCCAAAACTAAACGGTTTTCTCAAAACACCTAAAAGGTGCTTTAAGTTTATCGTGTTGGTTTTTCCCCCAACTAAGAATAGAAAACCCCCAAACCTGTTTACTGCTGTCTAGGGCCCGTCTCTCCTCCCAGCGATTGACGATCGCTTCTAACATGCCGCCATAGCCACAGCTATCGTCTCCATCGTCGTGGAAGTCGTCGTTGTCGTCCAAGGTCCAGTCAGATCGCCGATCAAGGTATTCACCTCTCTCTCTCTTGAACACTCAAATCTCTCCCTCCCACTCACTTCTCTCTACTCATGTTTTCATCTTCCTCTCAGCCCCTCCTCCACATTGCACGAATTTATTGCAAAATGACCATAATTTGTATGTTATTTTGGATTGGGTTTTTGCCCTAATTTGTTTCATTCATTTTTGCCCTAATTTTTCACCTCCCTTCACATCCCATTCCATTTTGCATAGTGTTTCTTGCATGTTTTTAAGGTCTAATTTCATCCTAGATGTGTCAATTTAAACATTTTTGCTATCATGATATTAAGAAGATGTCATTAAATCACAATTTTATTACAGTGAGTTTTTTTAAAGAAAAATTATGAGGGGTTAATTCCATAAGAAGTCGTTTTTGCACATCAAAAGTTAAATACTATTTTGTATATGGTGGTGGCCCTGTGCTTAATGGCTATGAACACTCTTTGTTCAGGCCATCTAGTTTTGTGTATTGATGTGAGCCTGAGAGATTGAGGTTGAAGAAAAATATAATTGTCCTTAAGCTAGACAATTATGCTTTCCAGGGGTATGATAACAATAATCTATCTGTATTTGACTTCTATGTATATAATCTCTCTTTTACAGCGTATTAAGCTTAGCTTCACTACAACTAATGCTTGAGGATGAATAAGTATTAGAAAAGCAATAATAAAGATCCTTGTTAAACTATGTTTATGCATCTTTGGTTATTTGAGTATGAATCTTTGGCAAAATATGGTTACTGTCAATGTGCCTATTTGATGTTGTGGTGAATATAACAGATGTCAAGTGCAACTCATGATGTTGAGCATGTGGTGGAGATTACCCCTTCACACGGGACGGGCCTGAAAAGACGGAGCTTTATTTAATAGACTTGATGGTGGAAGAAGTGAAAAAAGGAAATAGGCATACAGGTACTTTTAATCGAGCGGCTTGGAAATTCATGGAAGATAAGTTGCAAAGAAGACCGGGCTTGGAAATTCATGGAAGATAAGTTGCAAAGAAGACCGGGAGAGAATATACTCATGAACAATTGAAAAATAAGTTTAATCAATTAAGACAAAGATGGAGTTATTTGAAAAGTATATTGAAGGATACAGGAGTTGGATATACTGCAAGCACCAGTATAACATCAGCGTCGGAGGATTTGTGGAACAAGTTATATGCGGTAATACTTGATGAGTCATTTTTCAATTTTTATTATATACCTCATGTCAGATTGGATTATTATTTATTTTGTTTTGCACAGACCCACAAGTATGCAAGATGTTTTCACAGGAAAGGATGTAAACGATATGACAAATTGTGCATCATTTTTGGTGATACAACTGCTACCGCTAATAATGCTCATCCATCTACCAAAAGTCCTACTATTAGTGAGGATGATAAAGAAGAAGAGAGAGATAAGGAGGAAGCAGAGTCATCACAAGCTAAGAAAAATGCAAAAGTGGCAAAGAAACGTGTACCATTGAGGCGGCAAGTCCAATTTGCAATGGTGGATGCTTTCACCTCGATGGGAGAAAACTCAAGGAGGAAAATAGAATGGAGGGAGAGGAGAATGAGTTCTACTTCTACAGATAGTCATGTTAGTGGTGCTATAAATAGGCGAACAAATTTACCTTCTAAAGAATATCATAGTGTGGTGAATTGCGTTACTGCACTTAATGCACTTGAAGATATTATTTCAACTCAGTTTTCCAAGGTCGCAATGGTTTTGCATGATGATGCATTATGGAGGACAATATTTGTAGCCATGCCTAATGAGAGAAAGATGGATTGGGTGTTAAAGTCTTCACTGATGTTTGTTTGTGTTAGACCGAGGACCTCACAATGTTGTTTATGCTATGTTTGTTTCTATTAGGTTAAGGACTTTTGTGTGTTTCTATTAGGTTGAGGACCTTTATGTGTGTTTCTATTATGTTTGTTTCTATTAGGTTGAGGAACCTCTGTATTTATTAGTTTTTGTTGCTTATATTATGTTTGTGTTATGAACGTGTGTTGCATGAACTATGTTAAAATTTTATTATGTATCATCTAAATGTGCGCATCTGTTTCTATTTTGGTATTTATATACACTTGTTTTGATCTTCTTTGAATAAAAAAAAGAGGCATTTGTTAGTCTTTGTGAAGAGTTAAAGAGGAAAATTAAAACATTTCAGATATGTGACGGTCTAAGAATAAGTAGCAATATTGTTATTTGTGCTTTCTCATAATGAACGACAATGGATGTTTGCAGGTCGCTTTCAACACTCATTGGAGACAATCTCTACATATTTTAAGAAAGTACTTTATGCAATTTGTTCTCTAACCAAATATATGATCGTCCATCCTATGTATGATGAAACTCCATCAGAGATATCGACTAAACCAAAGTATTATCCTTATCTCAAGGCAAGAATAGATTCCTTCTAAATATATTCAATTAAATGACAAATTGTTTTATTGTTCTGATATTTATATATTTTTGCATGATAGAATTGCGTAGGGGCGATAGATAGTACTCATATTTCAGCTTGGGTGCCACAAGATGATCAAATTCCATGCCGTGAAAAGAAAATTGTACCGACGATGAACATGACTTGTGCTTGTTCTTTTGCTATGTGGTTCACATTTGTTATGAGTGGTTGGGAAGAAAATGCAAATAATTCAAGAACTTTCTTAGCATGCATTAGCAATCCGGCAAACAAATTTCTCATGCCTCCAAGAAAGTACTATTTAGTCGATTTTGGATATACCAATATGTTGGGTTTTCTTTCACCATTCAGTGGAGCGCGACGACTTACGTGATTATAGAGGGCAGAATCTTCCACCTCAGGTGCTAGATATCTATTTAAATACTTTCATTCTTCATTAACGAATGTTATAGAGCGATGCTTTGCGGTATTGAAAAAACGATTCTCAATTCTAAGGGACATGCCTTCATGTAATTTAAAAAAGCAGAAGTATATTGCATTAGCATGTTGTGTTATTCATAATGTGCTTCAAATGCATGATTCTGGAGATCCATTATTTATCAAGCCTAAAAATGAAGATGTGGAGCTTGAAGAAGATGACATTACTGCACAAGAACAACATATCGTTCCAGTTAATGTTAGCCCAGAACACATTCGTGGAATGGCAGAATTTCGAAATCGTTTGGCCCAAAGAATATGGAACGATCCTATTGTGCAACATCAGTAGGCTGTATTTTAAAATTGATGTATATTATATTGTTAACATCACTGGAATGTATTTTGAGATTAATGTATGTAGGCGTTGAAAATTGCCTATAAGTCTCCGAACATGACTCGTGACAATGAGTTGACGATTGGCGAGCCATTCGACGATGCAACGACGAACCGCTGACGATGTAATAACAAGTAACCGCGACGCAAACGCATAAAGCGAGTCGACGAAAAGCATGAAGCGAGTCGGCGAGGCGTGCAAGTCAGCGAAGCGACGAATCGCATACGAATAATAGAATAAACCCAATTATGAAGCTTCAGATTAGCGAACATCGATGAGACTGAACCAGGTCGGACTCGGAACAAGACGAAAAAAGCCACTTGGGCGGCTCGGCCCAAACCGAGCCACCATTTGGTGGCTCGGCAAAAACCGAGTCACCAATTGGTGGATCGGTGGCCGAACCACCTAGTTATGGCTTGTTCGCTAGGCACGAACTCAACCCGCATCCGCTTTAAAGCCTATAAATACAATGGGAGTCTCATTTTAAAAGATCTGGACTTTTGGCGAGAAGGGAAGGCTCTGCCGGATTCAATAGCGATCCACGCTTAGATCCGACTGCGAGATCCGAGATTTCAGCGAACCCGTCAGCATAAAGCGTAGAAGTTTGAGAGATCTAAAGATCGGATCTACATGTGACCCCTTCGGATCAAACTTTATTTTGATCCCGAGAAGAGTGGTGATTTCGCTTGGTCGATTTCACTCACTTTAGCGATTATTCCCTTCGTGAAATAATCCCCTTGATCGTGTAGATCTTACACCGGATCAGATCACGCGGTGGTCCACGGATAAACCCTGACATAGGCAAAGATCCCACACAAACAGGAGTTTGATAAACAGGGTCCTGTGTTTGTTTTAGGAAAAAGTTGTAAATTCTTATTTTTTTGATTTTCATTGTAATCAAGTCTTATAAAAAGACGAACATTTGAATTCATTGTAACGCATAAAGCTGTAATGAGTTCATTAATGAAGATCAACCCGACTTTTCCCGCGAACAAGCTGGCGACTACAGTGGGAGCCAACAATCTCGCTGATGAGATCGTCGTCTCGCAACCGCGGATAGCAATCCCGATCGAAGAGGAGGTCGAATACGAGTTTGACTAACAAAAGTTCGAGGAGTATCTATCATCCTCGTCCAGATCGTCCTCCCCCTGCAAATCCACGAAGATTTCCGCTGCAAGGAAGATCCACTGATCCTCAGATTCGAAATCTCAAGGCAAGGATCCCAACCCCGCTGCTGCCAAAGTTGCAATAAGCAGCGTCCTTCCGGCATCTAAGATGGCCGGATCTACAGATTTAAACTCCTCTGTACAGAGGATGACCGCCGATGGCGTGCCGACTCTCTCAAAAAGAGCCCGCCAGAGGCGACGCCAACACCTAGCGCGTCAGTTCGCCAAAGCCCTGAAATTGGCTGACGGGATCCGCTATGAGATGGATCTCAAGTTTAGAAGAGGTCAAAACCCTCAATAACAGATGGTTGGTAGCTCCTCCAAACCGTTAACAAGTGAATGGCTCCGCGTCAGACGGAACCGTTCAACACTCGAGGAGCGCATCTGACAGCGACGCGCACTGCTTGCGCACGCACGGGCTCTAGTTCACGAGGCCCGAATATTTAAGGAAGAAGTGGCCAAGAAGCCACCAAAGATGAGCCAAATTTGGAGGCCGAAATCCGGAAAAACGATTCGGACAAGAGCAGAAACGTCAACTAAGGACCAGCCATCTCAGGCTGATTCGACAAAAGCTCGGCTACTACAAGGTAACCTGAATCAAAGAAATGTCACCCCAGTACCAATTCCATCTCCGGCGGTCACATCCAAATCTCCGTCTAACTCTGTTCCCGCTTCGGTCGATTCCGCAGGCTTACCCCGAACCAAGAAAACGGTATTAGAGGGCCTCGGTCCGTTGCACGATGATCGAGGTAAAATTCTGGTTAAGGAATGTTTGGGTCCGTTGAAGAGGTCCCGGACAACTCACAGTATTAGGGGTCACATCCACCTCCACCACGACGGGAAGATTCCTGTAGCTGCTTGCACCAGGGTGCGAATTGAAATTCAAGAGCCCGTCAAAACTTCACACCCATAAGGGCGAACGTTGAGACGAGTCACTTTTAAAAGTTCTGATAACGCGGTTCATCCTCAGAAGGAAACGTTTTCGTCTGACGACGATGACGTTATACCTGAGAAATCGCACCAACACACAATGGGTTGCTCCGGCATTCATGCCGAAGAGTTGTACTATCGTGCTGAGGGTAGGAGTAAATCTCGAAAAAGGAGTTCCCCAAAGTTAAACATACATTGTCTGTGTTCCAAGCTGATTCGGGTGGTGTTGTCAGAGTGCAATTGCACCAAGTCAGCTACGGAGAAGGTGTTAGTCTTTGATAGGCTTGGCACCGAAATGCCAAAACCCAAGTTGAGGTGCTTCCATGGAAGAAGATCGATGTCCTAAGACGATGAATTGCCAAGAGTCGCCATCAACATAACTAGCAAAGGGACGTCGACACGTGCCATTCCCAAGTTATCTCAACGAATGACTCGGTTGCGGTCCGGGACTATCAAAAGATCTAACTATGGCAGAGTGCAAAGGGGGTTACCCTCAGATGACGAAGTATCGAACGTTGGCTCTGCAATTGCTTTCGATAATACAGTTTCCAGCGAGGGACAACCCCGTGAGGCATTCATGATCAGTGCAGAACAAGTGGCTAAGATGCTTGAAGAGGCTATAACCAAACAAGAAGGTGCGACAAAGGAGTTTCAAAGAAGGAGATTTGGTCCTCGCTGCTCGACGACAATAATCCTCAACTCCAAGAAAAAAAGTAAATTCGAACTCAAATGGGAAGGCCCGTTTGTAATAGAAACAATCTATTCCAACGGCGCATATCGCCTAATCAACCAAAATGGCGACCGGCAATTAATGCCGATAAATGGGAAGTTCCTGAAAAAATACTACTCCTAGTATCTTCTGGATAACCCGTTTCAACGGGAAGTTCCTCGTGGGATATTTTCACCCACTCGAGAATAACCCTAAAATTTATCCTCCACTAAAAATCCCTCACCGATCAAACTCATTGACGGTGGATCTACAAAATTCCTTGGTCCGTTATCAAAATCCCCTCTTGATTCCTTCCATGAACAAGAGGTCCAATTAAAATTCCTTTCACACTGGAGATAGAATATAAAATTCTCCCTCTCCAAGCATATCCTTTCCTCTTCCAGAACCTGCCGACTGAAGGCATAGGTCGGAATTGGACTTTCAGATCAGGTCGTCCGACTGAAGGTCGCCTGAATTTCTTCGATTCTCTGAGCGAAAGCCCCGCTCTTAGTTTCAATCCCTCGTCTTAGATAGCGCCGCCTGAAGGTATGCGTCAGGATTCTCAGACCAAGTTGTCCGCTTGAAGGTCACCTGCGTCTTTTCGGTTCTCGGAGTGGAGATCCCACTTTTAGTTACATTCTTTTCCGAGTAGCGCCGACTGAAAGTATCCGCCAGAACTTTCATCCTAAGTAGCGCCGCCTGAAGGTATGCGCCAGGATTCTCAGACCAGGTTGTCCGCCTGAAGGTCACCTACATCTTTTCAGTTCTCAGAGTGGAGATCCCACTCTTAGTTCCATCCTTTTCCGAGTAGCGCCGACTGAAAGTATGCGCCGGAACTCTCATCCTAGGTAGCGCCGCCTGAAAGCATACGCCGAGATTTTCAGATCAGATCGTCCGACTGAAGGTCACCTGAATCTTATCGGCTCCCAGAGTGAAAACCTCATTCTTGGTTCCAGCTCTTCCCCAGGTAGCGCCGACTGAAAGTATGCGCCGGGATTTTCGGATCAGGTTGTCCGCCTGAAGGATGCCTGAATCCTCTTGACTCCTAAAGGCAGAACTCCTGCCCGCGGTTTCATTCGCCTGCCACGAGAGATAGAATATAAAATTCTTCCTCTCTCACCATCACCAATATCAACCTTTCAACAAAAATCCTTTTAAACCAAAATTCATCTTGGGAAATTTAATCCCGGATCCTAAGCAGGGATAGATCGACGCCTCACACGCGTCGCCGAGTTAGTCTTCCCGTCAAAAAGACGAAGTCAACATATTGAAAATCGTAGCATAAAGTCTAAGAGAGTTTTATTCTTTTAGCACAACGTCACGTGCGGAACGGGTTAGATAATCCGCACGCTAGCCC
>JBAKGM010000001.1:15206330-15225955 GCA_037177215.1 Asparagus racemosus | reverse complement strand
TATATATTTATAATCTCAAAATGAATCTGACCTAAAATAAAAAACTAAATTATTTTGATATTTAACCACGTGCATTGAACGTGCATAAAAACTAGTAAAAATTAAAATGAGTTGGTTTTGAAAAAAAGATCTCGGAAAAAAAAACCTGTCCGGGCTAATTTTACTTTACAATCCGAACCCCGCGAATATTTTCCCACTCCCGAACCCGACCTGAAACCGTCCCGATCTTGTCAACAGATTCCGATTTGGATTCCAAATCCTACTCCTAAAGCCTATTTATACTCTCTCCCTCTCCCTCTTTCCCCTCTTCCTCTTTTTTTATTTCAGAACTAAAGTCTCATCCTCTTCAATCCCCGCCGAAATAAAAAACCAAGAATCATGACGGCGGAAGACATTGAGATGAAGGATCAGCCGGCGGCGTCGCCGTCGCCGTCACCGTCACCGGCAACCGACACTCAGCCCCCCGCGCCCCCCTCCGTCTCCACTCTCCAGCGTACCGATCTAAAACCCTAACTCTTTTTTTTGGCTCTTCTCGTAGATCTGATGGTTTTGGGTTTGATTGCTGTTTCAGAGCTGAAGGAGATCGCGTCGATGATCGAGACCGGCGCCTACACGAAAGAGGTCCGGCAAATCGTGCGGGCCGTTCGCCGGACGATCGTGCTCCGCCGCAGCCTGACGGTGGCGGCGGTGTCTTCGCTCATCTCGTTTGCCCTAGCTCCGGGATCTGAGTCGCTTTCTAAGCTGTCTTCGTATCTTCCAAAGGTTGGATCTTGAGAACTCACGAGTGTGATCATGGGATGCGTTGAAAGTTAATTGGATGAAATGTAGTTCAGCCTTTTTGATTTGATTGGAATACAACTGACCGCAAAGAAAACGACAGTAAAGATATTAGGTTATTATAATGCATCAAATGTCTCTTGCGCATCTCTAAGAGATGTAGCAAAACCTAGTTGGTTATGTTAGTATTAGGGTGCAACCAGGCTTACACATTTGGGTTGCAGGTTTATCGGTCCAGGGTTTGGTCGGTGTCCTTAATTTGGCCATGTTGAAATGTATTGCAGGTTTATCGGTCCAGGGTTTGGTCGGTGTCCTTAGTTTGGCCATGTTGCCTACAATGTAGGCACAATATCTCCTAGGATTGAGATTCTACTTTCATTGTGATCCGTGATGGAGATGCTTGCATCTATTGCTAGTCTTTACCATCGTGAAAAGTACTAGGAACCATTGAGATAATCAAAGAAAACTTCTTGCATAAACACAGATCTCCTGCAGATAGGCATTGTAGATTTAGGCCAGCTTCAGCAAGATGACAAGTATACAAAAACTGAACTGGTTATTTAAGTTAGATAATCTACTTTGATGTTGTAGTTGCTTCAAGATGGATCTCGATGACTAAGAGGACTATGCAATTGGTGTATGCACCTCTTTCATTGATCACAAAAATGCAAGTAGAGTTATCCTTTGATCTCTTGAGCCGTTATGATATCCTGTGTCTGAATGTGTAGAGGAGGCATAAATGAATACACATAACACTGTCTAGCCCCTTCTACGTGTCAATCATAGGAGATATTCATGGCTGTACGCTAGGTTGTGCAATTGTAAGTAGGAACTATGGGAATAATAATTGTGTTTGGTGTTGCTTTTGTTTGTGGACTAGACCTACAGTAAGATTATTAAAAAATTATCACTTAGAAGAACTTTTTCATGTAAGTAATACGTTTGGCGATCTTAAATAATTGAAATAGGTATTTTAAAAGAAGTTTGGATAAGAATGAGTGTAGGAATTTTAGATAAAGTTCATGAGAGTGAAACAATGATCGCAGAGAAATAGCTCAGTTAAAAGAAATTTTTTATAAAAGAAATTGCTAGGAGAAACAAGAGAGGTAAGAGGAACTGTCACATGGGTGATTTTATTTTACAGTTGAGAGAAGCCAAAAAACGGCTTCTCCAGTTTGTAGCTTTTGTCTTGCGCTTCTCCACAAGATTGAAATTTGGCAAAAACACACTTATTTGTTTTAACAGAGGCGAAAGCACTTGTAATTAAGCAATGACAAACAGCCATGTGCTCATTTAAGAATATCTTGTGCTGTGTAATGGTTTGTGAGTTAATTCAAATTGTATTGACACTAGTATTTCCCCCACATCTTTGTGTCATCACTGTTTGGTTTTGGCTTGCTCACCAATCTTGAACCTTTTTTAGATTTTAAGTGCCTTGCCATAAGCTTGTCTCGCTCATTCCCATCTTAAGCCCTTTAGTCAGTTATTAAATATCCAAATTTTACTAAAGAAACCAATTTTTTCTTTGAAAGGGCCAAATGCTTGCTTTAAGCAATATTGATACACCCATAATGTGCTCATTTATGCACATCTTTCTGATTTTGTCATGATTTATGTTATTACATATTACAATCATAATGGCAATTTCCTCATCTTAAATCTTTTAGATTTTTCCTATTGCATTGTCATCAGGTTTCAATGGTGAATTTTGGTTAAACATGTTTATTAATGCTGAAATTTGATTGTTTCAAGTTGCAATATAATGAATGTTTTCCATAAGCTTTTGTTGTGCTGCTTGAGAGAAGCCATTTATACCCCTTAATGTTAGAAAGCTTTTTGAGACTTGCAAAATTTTCCAGGACATATGGAAGCTTGTCCTTGAGCTTTTGTTTTGTGTCTGATGCTTCCTGATGGTTTATGGATGTTAACTTTTTAATAAAGGTGCTCATCTTTCTGAAATATTTTCTTCCCACCTGTCTTCTTTCCCACTTTGTAATTAATGGAGCGCATAGCTTTCTATCTTTAACTTTAATGCATGAAGAACATTCTGTTTTTTTCCCCTTCCATTTTTATTTCTTAATACAATGTGTTTGGGAATTCACCAAGGGAAGGGAAGTTTAGTGAGGGGGGAGGGGTTAAGATAAGTAAAGAAACATAAGGAAAAACATAATCTTGTCAAGGAATTTAACAAGAAGAATTGAGGGGTACTTATTTCACCCTGTTTAGGAACTTTAATAGAGGGAAGGGAAGGAAATTCAACTCAATCTCAACCGCTGAATTTGATCTTGGGAGTGTAAAGTTGTCCCTGTTTATGGGAAAATCTATTTTTGATAATTTTCCTTTGCCTCAATTTCACCCAAATTTGGAGGAAACATAATCTCATATTTTTTTCACATCAATTACATTTCCCTCCATTAACCCCCTCAAATGAATTCCCAAACAGAGTTAATGGTTCTCTTAGTTTCTCTTATCTCTCATTACCCCTAATCTAAACAGGGTGTTAGATCTCCTCTTCCTTGGTATAGGCTGCAGATTTATTTTATTTGCAGTTACTAATATACACTATTTTGTAGAGATAACACTAATTTCTTAGAAACTCTACACCCTTCCCTTGTTGACCTCTTTAACACTCAAGCAAACCTTCGCTTTGGTAAATATTAGCTGCCTACAAACAGACCCTCTAGTACCTGTCTAGCTGATGCATTTTTATAATGGGGTTTTACGTTGTTCCAGACCATGAGGTGAGCTGGCAAAATTATTATAAACAAACATCAACATCAACTTGCAACTTCTGTGAGCTTAAGTTATTTTAGGTAGAAGATCTTGTTCTCTTGACATATTTATCGGCTCTTCATAGTCCGTATTCTTATCCTTTCCCTTTGACTTTGATTTCCTCTTGAAGTTTTTTACGTCATTTTCTTATAATTTGTATTCTAATCATTTTTCCGGCTTTTGTTGCACTTGTACTCTTTTTCTTTCCTTTCGTTTGGGCAAACTCATATAGTTGTCCAATTGCATGTGTTTTGATGTGTTTTTTGATATGTGCCACTAAGCCATCATGAATTTTTGCCACACTGTTTATTATAATATGGGCAACTATGTTACTCAAGCATGAAAATAGGAGGTGGACACAAAAAGTCAAATATATGGATATGCAAAACCTTTAAATATCTAGGATATTAATATATCATGCGTCTGTTAGCACGGTCTTAAAGTGACGTACATGCGTGATTCATGCTTGAACGAAACTTTACACATGTAAAGTCTAAATCCCTAATCATATAGCTCATGAAAGCTAAACACTATAATGCCCTGATGTAACTATCTCCAGGTTGGTTTAAAGCTAGACATATGCTGACATGTCAAAACACGTTTACCTAGTATCTTGCATTTCTTGGTGCAAAGGGAGTCTGATGTGTGTTCATGTAGTATAAATGAGCAATCATTAAAATCATGCCTATCTCTTTGAAAATTTTGTATATCCCTGTAATCTTTGAAGATGTCCTTTATCAATCACAGATTTTGTGTTAAAAAGAGCATAAACCACTCTAATAAATGTTTCATTTGATGGCGGAGATAGATATTCTGCAATTGTAATACTGCCTCAAGTTATAAAAGACGTTGCATGGATTGAGCGGATGAGAAATTTAAGGTCCATTTTAGTCTGATGAGAAACATGAAAAATGTGCTCTTGATGAAGCCATGCTGAGGGTTTGTTACCATTGTTGATCTTATATAGCCTCTTAGATGATATTAATCGACCGAAGCAAGTTTGACAGAAGTCTAGCCTGCGAGGAAGCATGTAATGTTATATGATGTAAATTTTGGGATAAATTACAAGAAACTTCTTTATTCATAACCTATATTCCAAGAAATCTCTTCATATTAAAAAATTTCTAAAAAAATCTTCGTACCTGTAATGCTTAATGAAATAATTAGTGCTTAATGAAATAATTACATCTTATAACAGAAGACAAAAATTATCCATGCGCAAATGTATTTTTAGATGTCTTCCGTTATAAAATTTAATTGTTTCATTAATAGTTACAAATAAAGAGATTTAAAGAGAATTTTTAAATGAGTTTTCTTGAAACGTATTATGGATGAAGTTTTTTGTAATTTACTCTAAAATTCTTCTTACATCCTTTAAACATTGCATGCTTGCTCGTATGTCAGGCTTCTGGTCAAACGTGTCTCGGTCGACTAATACCATCAACGATGCTATAGAAGATCGATGATGATAACTATCCATTGGCATGACTGTATTGAGTGCACCTTCTTCATGTTCCTTGTTGTACCAGAAATGAACCTTACAATTCCTCTTGCGCTTGATCCGTGCAGCTTCCTTCATAACTCTCAGGGGCTTAAGCCTTAGCATTACTTAGGTGCCCGGGCAAGTCTTCGAAGTGTCTTAGCAAGCATGGACTACTTAAGAAGTTTGCATCACGTCAAATAGGAATATGTTACCTACTTGAGCTTAGTAAGTGGGTTGCATCTATTGTCACCTCTCCTCACCAGCTTCTGCTTCTCCACCTTCTTCCGTCTTTACCCTCTTCGCAACTACCTCTCCTTTGCTATTGCCTATCTCCATCATTGCCTCTCCTCTGCTGTAGTCGCCTACCTCCATCATCACCTCTCCTCTGACGTTGCATATCTTTCTCAATCATTTTATAAACAACAATCCAAATTTATATAGTTAGGTAAGCGTTTTATGAATAAAGATAACAAATCAACAATTTTTGAGCAAACATGACATTTTAAAGTGTAGAGCAAAGGAAATGTAAGAAGGATCAGTTTGATGAACATAGATAACAATTTATAAACAAATGTATTATTTTATGGACAAAAGGGAAAGTTTTATGAACAAATATGGTATTTTTATGCACAAAGGTGTATATTATGTACCATAAATACCAATTTTATAAATAATGATAATAATTTTATGAAAAAGTGACATTTCCTAGCGTGAACTAGAGAAAACGTGAAAAGTAAAGTTTAATGAACAAAGCTAACACTTTCTCAAATGAAGGTAATATTTTATTAGCAAAGGTATCAATTTTATAAGTAAATGTTGCACATTTTGTACAAAAGGTGATAGCCTTATGAACAAAAGATAACTATTTGTGTACAAAAGGTATTTCTAGGGTTATCAATGTGCAAGGCGCAATGCGGGGTGCAAAGTCACTTTACATGGGTATGCGCAACGCGATGCCTGAGTGAAGCTAGGCGCACATGTACACATTAATTTTTCGATATAGATATTCAAGCACAAAAGAGCATAAAAGAGCATGTTTATGAATGTTCACATAAAAAAATGTCAAAATATATAATATCTACTACCAAATCATAAAATGAAGTCTTAATACCTACTGCTAGCACATCCGACATAGTGGCAAAGTTCATTGTTTCCAAATCAGAAGTCAAATCAAGACTAATAATCAAGCAAACTCAAACAATAAACAAGAATCACTTAGGGTCCTCAATCGAGCTGCTAAAAAGGCTTAATGAGTTTATTTTCCTTTTTGGGATAGAGTTATCAAGTACAAAGACCTGATTGAAATGTTAAATAACAAACATATACAAGGCTATGTCTTGCATGCTCCCTGCAAGAAGCACATGGTACTTGCGAGGTGCAAAAGGCGCTGACACATCAGATGCGGGGTGCCCCGCCACCGGCCCGCATTATAGAGCATATGAGGCGTCCGCCTTTGATAACACTGGGTATTTCTTAGCGTATACTGAGTACACATTGAAGGCAACAGTTTGATGAATAACAATACCGTTTTTAACAAAAAGTAAAAGGTAATAACGCTATCTCCTTCCTCAACCACTGCCGTATGTCCCTCCTTGGTCACCTACTTTTGCCTTTGTCTTCGTTCGTGCCCCCTTAGTCTCCATTCGTGTCCCCTTAGTCTGCATTCGTGCCCCAGTGCCACTCAATGAAAGGGGGATAGTGGTGGTTGAGAAAGCGGATGAAACATGATTCTTTGGATCAATGACGTCATGGGTTAATGGGATAGATAACATGGGCAGTTTTTTGAGGAGGCATCAGCACTTTGGAAAATGTAATACTTAATAACTCTATCTCCTTCCTCAACCAATACCATCCGTCCCTCCACCATTCCCCGCTGCCTACTATGCTTGTATCTGTTCGTGCTCCCCTGTCACTCAATGTAGAGGGGGATAGTGGTGATTGAGAAAGGGAATGAGAACACGATTCTTTATGTGAATGACTTTATGGATTTATGGGATAGATGACAAGGGTATTTTGAAAGAAGGCGTGACACTTTGGAATTTTAAAAATCACTTATTGCGTGTTTGCATACCATGATGAATTTTTGTTGTGTTTTTTCCTGAAAAAACACACCATGGCGTTTTTCTCCAAAACTGTTTTCAAAATACAATGCCGAGTTCATTGGAGACCACCTGCTAGTCTGTCGGTGAATTTTTTGTGACTGTTTCTTTACACTGATGAGGTTTTGACAGCCTATGCTGTTCTATGAAGTTTCATATCCTTCATTTCTGTTATTTGAGATTGAACTGCAGTGTCACGATTGACTTACTGTCAGTCAATTTTTTGTGACCTGTTTTGCATTACATTGATGAGGTTTTGACTGCCTAAGCTGTTCTCTGAAGGTTCATATCCTTCATTTCTGTTATTTGAGATTGAACTGCTGTGTCACGATTGACTTACTGTAGCGGGATTTCTCTTGATAATTGATAACTCCGGGCTTTCCAGATCTTTCCTTAATCCAGACTATGTCAAACATTCTTCACTTTTCTAGTGCTGGTTGATGGTCATATTTGCTGAATAAATCATGAAAGTCAAAAGAAAAAGAAATTAGGAATAGGGGGAGAACTGAAATAAAGGGACAACGAAGGTTACATAATTGACTACTATCCTTATCATCTTGAGCTAAAACTAAATGTAAATAGTTTTTCACTAATTCATTGATAAGCAACTATCAGCTATCGAGTACACCCCATGAATATTTATGATATGCTTATTGCATTTTTCTAGCGAGTGCATTAAAATTGGTGTTCATGGATTTGTCAATCAAGGCAAGCTCTGGGGGAAGGAGCTTTTATAGAAAGATCTGTTTCTGTCCCTTCGCTGAACCTCTTTAGAATTTCGTACAAGTATTATGAGCTATGATTTCCTCACCAGTTCTCTTGTATTTACAACTATTCAATCATAAAATTATGATCGATCTGTTGTGTTCGTTAGTCTTTTCTCATCATGATTTGATAATTTCTTTCTAATTTTTGTTGGATAATTAATCCATCTCAACTTTTATGTAAAGTAAATTATGTTTTGATTCTTGATTCATTTTAAGAACAAGCAGAAATGTGTATTGCTCATATTTTCTCTCACTCAGTGATTAACTTTTTGCACCTAAAATGAATCCTTAAATTTCCTTCCTCTTCACTTGAATCTTACAGTATCTCATTCTCTGCTTAATATATCATCAATCCACCTCTACGCTTATTGATCTATGAAGTTTCTTTTGGCTTGTGGGCAGTCAGAGATAACTACTCTACCATATTTTCTGTGGCCTCTTCTCATTGTTTGATGAGCTTGCATTTATTGGGCAGTTTTATTTAATTAATATTTGAGTCATCCTTCATTTTGAACAACATGGTAATCGAAGATCAAAGTGTCTGCTTAAGCATAATTAATGCACATGTGGTATTTTCTGATACATAGTGATATTGTCTATTCAGGAAGATGAGCATGAAATGGATGTGGATACAGCAACACTGGCACTTCAAACTTCTGGTAAGCATGCTGTGCCGGAGCTTGAGATCTACTGCTACCTGCTTGTACTCATATTTCTGATAGACCAAAAGAGAAATGATGAGGTATCTTCTGTTAACTAAGAACATTTCCGAACTTGTTCTTGATAATGAAAACAGATTTTCATCTTTATGTTTCCTTCTTATTGTTTTCCTTCAGGCCAAAGCTTGTTCTTCTGCAAGCATTGCTCGCCTGAAGAACATGAATAGAAGAACAGTAGATGTTTTAGCATCTCGCCTATACTTCTATTATTCATACAGCTATGAATTGACAGATAGCCTTGCTGAAATTCGTGGGTAAGTTAGATTTCAGAATAGATTTCTTCGTTTTACCCAGGTGTTCATCTCTAACATTGCTTTCCTCTCATTTCAGGAATCTACTTGCCTTGCACCGCATGGCCACACTTCGTCGTGATGAACTTGGTCAGGTGTGTTACTCATTTTGAAAAGGTTTTCATACAGCACAGTATATATAGTAGGTATATATTAAGTAGTGTAAATGCAGGAAACCCTTCTTAATTTGCTACTTCGCAACTACCTCCATTACAATTTGTATGATCAAGCAGAGAAGCTGAGGTCCAAGGCACCCCGTTTCGAGGCACACTCAAATCAACAGGCAATGCTTTTAATCCAAATTTATTATCCTTTCATTTCTCTTTATTTGTGCTTTTGGAGCAAATTTGCTGCCACATTCTCTGCTTCGTTTAAAATCCCGTTCTTATTAAATTAAGGGGTTAATTTCACACACCCTCTTGAACTTTGGAGTGTTATGCACTAGCTCCCCTGAACTTTATAAATTATAGCAATCCTTCCGAATTTGTATCAGATAAGTGTCATAACTGACGACGGCTACTATATATAACTTTTATATTTATTCTCTTTACTCTATATCTATTAACACCGCTTATGAGAATTTTCAATAGTTGAAGGGGGTTTAGGATTTGTAAGTTCTAGGACATTTCTATGACGAAACCTCCCAATGTTTATGGGAGCTTTTGTGAAACTTACCCCAATTTAAGCCTCTAAAAGAACTGTGATACTGAGCATTTACCATATATAGACATTAACACCGCTATCTACCTTTGACAGTTCTGTCGATACCTATTCTACCTTGGAAAGATTAGGACCATTCAGTTAGAATATACTGATGCTAAGGAGAGCCTCCTCCAAGCTGCTCGGAAAGCACCAGTTGCAGCCCGAGGCTTCCGGATTCAATGCAACAAGTGGGCTATTATCGTCCGCCTTCTGCTGGGCGAGATCCCTGAACGAACTGTCTTCATGCAGAAAGGAATGAAGAAGGCGCTCACACCTTACTTTGAGCTAACAAATGTAAGTATGCAACTTTACAACAAAAAAAGAAAAGGTTAAATCAGATAACCTCTCTCGTCTAAACTCTCAATAGCACTTATCACCCCTCAATTTATTTATTTCATCTTTTTGGGGGAGGGGTATCTGCAATGCTTCTCAAAATGCATTCCAGGGGTGATAAGTGCTCATAAAAGAATTGAGGGGGTGATAAGTGGTTATCTGTAATTACCCAAAAAGAGGGTTAATTGAGCTAGCCATCTACTAACGCCCAATTGTGGATAGACCCCCTGATTGAAAATTTTTTGACACTTTTACCTTCAGGAGGACTATATGTTCAAAAAAAAATTATTTATCTTTCTATGATGATAGAAGTGTAAAAAAACTCACCAGGGGGGGTATATTTGCAGCAATAGAAATAGGGGGTCCATCCGCAATTGGGTGACAGTACAGTGGGTCTATCCACAATTAATTAAAAGAAATGGTGACGGATTTGCAAGCCTCTCAGTTAGTATTAACTTGAAATTTGTAGGCTGTAAGGATTGGTGACCTGGAGTTATTCCGTTCAGTTGCCGAGAAATTCTCATCCACCTTCAGTTCGGACAGAACTCTTAACCTAATCGTGAGGTTGAGGCACAATGTCATAAGAACTGGGCTAAGAAACATCAGCATCTCATACTCTAAGATATCATTAGCCGATGTAGCCAGTAAACTAAGATTGAACTCAGAAAACCCAGTAGCAGATGCTGAGAGTATTGTAGCCAAGGCTATCACAGATGGAGCCATCGATGCAACCATCGATCATGCGAATGGACGGGTGGTGTCTAAGGAGACTGGAGATGTGTACTCAACCAATGAGCCTCAGTTTGCTTTCAATACTAGGAGTGTCTTCTGTTTGAATATGTACAATGAAGCGGTTAAGGCTTTGAGGTTTCCTCCGAATTCGCATAAGGAGAAGGAGAGTGCTGAGAAGAGGAGGGAGAGGCAGCAGCAGGAGCAGGAGCTTGCTAAGCACATTGCTGAGGAGGACGATGACGACTTTTGAGCACCGGAAAGTTTCTATTGGCTTCGAGAAGGGTTCTGGGGCAATATATATTCAGGAAGAAATTTAACTCCATATTTATTTATGTTCAGGACGCATTATAACTTTCCTTACAATCTGAACGTCTGCGAGCGGGTTCTGGCTTTGCAACTTTTAATTTCTCTATTGCGTTGTCTGAAAAAGATACTGAAGAGAGGTTTACATACTTTGAGATAGGGGATCGTATTATTTCATGATTACTTAGCTAGCTTCTCTGTAGTGCAATCTGCTTCAAAGTTAGAAAACCACTGTTGAAAATTCCACTGCAGAAGTGACAGCTTAGGGCCTGTTTGGTTGCCAAATTTTAGGGGTTGTACCACTGTAGCTGTATGGTGCTACATATTACAACCATTTCCTCTGTTTGATTTGTTTAAATGGGCGCTGTAATGTAGTTGAGTTGGCACTATTCTTAGCAATTCTCAGCTAAGCGGCTGTTTGGTTACTTTCCTTCACTTTTCAAAACTCACTTTCCTTCACTTTTTTCGTGTTTTCCTCACTTTCTTGGAAGAGTGTTTTTTGTGTTTGTCTAGTAAAGAAACATGGAGTATAATTACTTTCCATCACTTTCCTTAGTTTGGTTTAAATTGAGTGTACAAGAAAATAGTTGATGTGTGATTTTTTTCCCTCATTTTCTAGTGTTTAGTTCAAACTAAAAAATAGAAAAAGTCATGGTTGTGGTCACCATTGTGTGCTTACTACTCAAATAGGACAAATTCTTTGTGAAATATAATTGTGGTGAGAATACCCAAAATTTGAGGGTAAAATTCCGAAATAAGACCACTTGAGGTAGGAATTTGCAAAATTTATAAAGATTTGAGGGACTAATTATGAACATTTAAGGGAGTAAGTCTAAATTTTTAATTATTCGAGAGACTAATTTAAGTTTTTATAAATCCATTTGAGAGACTAATAAATTCAAAATATGAACATTTGAGAGAGGAAATTGAAATTGTTTAAAGATTTGGGGGTCTATTTATAAATTTAACCAGTAATTTGCAAAGACAATAAGGTAATTTGCAAAATTTTAAAGGATTTGAGGGAATAACTGCAAGTATTTATTAATTGACTGACTAATATCAATATTTGAGAGGTTGAGGGACTTTTATGAAAATTATTTACCAAATTAGCATACCCTAGTTAAATGAAGCCACAAAAATTCACCCTTTAGAGTTCACGGGATTGCTAGTCCAGTGAATTTTGCAATAACATCATACATGGACTGGTTTATTTGCTAGACGTGCACGAAAACGTGCACGCACAGTAAACGGGACTACTAGTCCCGTGGATTTTACAGAAACAAAATCCACGGGACTAGTAGTCCCGTATATTTCCTGGAAACAATCAGTGTACAAGCTCATCCCCAAGCTCGTCTCCTGTGTATATAAGTTAATCTCATGTGCATATAAAATATCTACTTCACCTCATAGAAATATCCAAATATGTTAATATTATAAATCTAAAACTTCATATACAAATCAGCAAAAAACAAAAACAAAACACCACACCTAGCAAATTGTATACACATCGCGACAACACATATAATCTCCATACACTAAAATATCACAATAAAATTAAATATGTAATATATTTTGGTTTACAAATGTCACATGCAACACGAGCTTCAGCACAAGAAAATAGATGATCATTAATCACTCCATCTGTTTACAAATTTATACAACATGCAATTAACAAGTATGATCATAAATCACTCCATCTGTTTACAAATTTATACAACATACAAACAATAGAAAGGACATTGAACTGTCCAAAGGCAAAGATGACAAATCAGTAAATTATATCCCCCCAACAGACACTGACCCAACACGCACAAACATATAGAACCACCTTGAACTGTCCAAGCAGTGTCTTCCACCAAGATTTTGATATCCATGTACATGCCTTGAACTCTAATAAGTCAAACATGAATATTTTACTCCTTTTTATATTTCACCTAAAACATGAGAAAGTTTCAGGTGCCAATTATGCAGTATCTTGAGACATTCAACCTGTCACAAATTTCTGTGTAAAAGTTTATCAAGCTTATATAGAGGACTGTCACAAGTGCTAATTTCCTCTTTAATAAAGTAAATACTAAAGCAAGATAACGACCTCACAAGGAAGGATATTCAATCAAAATAGTCCAAGTAATAGAGATGTACCTTCCTCTCAGAAAGTACAAGAGAACATAGCCAAGTGATTCCAAATCATCTCGACGGCTTTGCTCTAAACAAATCCGGCAAAAATCCATATTAGCATCTCTTATTCTGAAGGAAACTAAAGTGTAGATATGTTGGTACTCACCAATGCCAAGATGAGTGTTGCAGCTAGCATATCGAGCAGTGCCAGTTAAATTTTTATTCTCCCTGCACCAGAAAGGACTTTGAAACATTAATAAAACGCCAGGAACTCACAAATAGAACCTTCAGTCAAGTAATCATGAAGACAATTAGATTATTGAAATGTGCTACTGATAACTGATGATAACTAATATAATTCGAATCATTCTACACTTAAACGAAAGATGGCAGAGGGTCAGTTGTGCTCACGTTTGGATCACGTGAGAAACTGACCCAACAAATATAGACTTCAGCTGGTTTCAGCCTGATTCTTATATGGGTCTCGTTTCCAAATAGGTCCAGTTAACCTACCAGGACGTGATAGCCAATGCAAAGATAACGCAAATCAAAATTGCAGTACACATTATATAATGGGAAGAGTTAAAGTGGATAAGATCTGGGTTTAGATTATGAAGACGATGATATCCTGTTTCAAATATTAAGATTTATATAGAAAGGAGAATGCAAATAGAGACCAAAACCAAAACCGATGAGTTCATCATTGATTTCTAGAACAATTAAAAATTCAGCACTTTTGTTACCTATAACTAGGTTGATTAAGGAATAGGTGAATGGAGACTATTTAAGCTTCAAATCAATTAATACAAACCTAATGAACTAATTTTAACTTTTTAAAATCTACTACTTTATAATCAGGTTGTTCAGCACAAATGAGTCAAGTGGACTGCCTACCCAGCACATTCATTAAATGGGTAACTGATATGGACTCATTTATATAAGGCTTAACCCAGATGAGGTCAAAATTGTCACCCCTATTGGTAATCATGATCCCTTGTATTTCAAAGCTGCAATCTATCCAAGAGAAAAAGATCTTACACTTTATTCAATATATGATGCTGTCAACAAAACAATTTAACTTCCAAGGAATCTTAAACAATAGTTGATCATAAAATAAATGGGATTCTTCATCTAGTAGGTGTGCCTAATATATCACATGAACAAAAGGGGGAAAATCAAGATGATTGGTCAATGTGACATAAAAGTAGAACGTTAACTCAAGAAGAATAACCTCTACCTGTATGGTATGTGGCGATTGGTGGTGGAGTCTCGATATCTTTTTGCAAGCCCAAAATCAATTAAGTATACCTAAACAGTGTTATCAAGAAATAAGATCGCCTCAAAGTTAGCCAGGTACATAAACTTAAACTACCAAACCCTACAAAAAACATCTACCTGATTTGCTTTTCGACCAAGACCCATGAGGAAGTTGTCAGGTTTGATGTCCCTATGCAAGAAACCCTTTGAATGCACATATTCTATTCTTGTAATCTGGAACAAACATTGCAAAGGCACTCAGTATATCTATATATTTACATATGGGGATAAACACTTTGTCCTTGTATCTAGACCAAAATAAAGAGACATTCAAAGACAAAAATCAATAAACGTTAGGAGAACCTCCTCATATCAGTTGCTATCCAGTATTACAGAGACATGCTTACAGAACAGATTAGTTATCATGAATTAGCGTGTATATGCGCAAATGCATTACTTTTTATAAAAAAAGAAAAAACTCTTTAAGCAAGTAAACCTTATTCATATTTACAGATAACAATTTGAATAAGATGGCCCTAATCTATATGCTTGCACTCCTACTATCATGCCACATCAACATAAAAATTACAAGAACACAAGATGAATACATTACAGACTACCAGAATCCTTGCAATCATGCTACTGTTGTCCCTAAACAATTAATTAAGGATCCTGGCATGGTTTATACTCAAATTGCAAGGTTTATATCAGATTACTGAGAGTATGAAATCATGTTCATCCTCTAAAAAATATCTTAATAGGTTTTAAATTGAGTATCAATGGCAACCAGACAAGATCAAAACTGTAAAATATGAACTTTCATAAAGACCATATAACATCTTGAGAATCTAATTTCTATTACCATTTGATCAGCTAACAGTAGAACAGTTTTCAGAGTGAACTTTCTTCCACAATAAACAAACAAATCTTCAAGACTTGGACCCAGCAAATCGATAACAAGGACGTTATCCTCCCCATCAACACCACACCATTTTATACTGGCAATACCACCTGCATGCATGACCTCAAATCAATCAGAGCTTAACAATAATAGTAGGTGTATCCGATGCCAACTATAAGATTTACATACTTCCTCCTTGCAAAATGTTATAGAGCTTGGCCTCATAAAACAACTGTGGATGTTTTGTCTTGCTATTTTCCTGTACACAATTAATACTATATTAAGTAATTTGAAATCAACCAAAAATTAGTTTAAAAAGCCTCATATTTGATCAATTAGAACTTGACGGAAACAAAATACCCAAGATAAAAAAACTAAAATTTGCAATATTTCTTTCAGACGCTCCACAAAGCCATAAACCAGAAATTCTTCTACATAAAAATACCCTAAAAGACTAATACTAGGTCAAAACGTTTTGATAAAGATGACAGAACTTGTTTGTCAATTGTAGACTTGTAGTTATAGATCTGCAAATTGGAATTAGCAAATATAAATTGTGGTTGTCCAAACTAGTTTAACTAACACTTGAACTGTTCGAATACAAATAGAAGAGGAGGTAAGAACACGAGGTGCACAATTTATTCTTTTAATGTTTCTGTAAACTTCAAAAAAGCCTGACTTTTGAAAGACCATTACCAGCTTTACACTGGAGTTTTTAACTACAGTTCTTAGCCGTGGCGGAGCTACATAGTGTCCACTTGTGTCACAGGACACCACTGGATTGCCTACTTAGTAGATATTTTTATTCACTTTTACTTGTATACACTACTTTGTATACACTACTTCAGTTGCCACTAGAATTAGGGTAAGAGCGCACTAAGTAGAATAAAATTCAATGTAGATTTCAAAACAACCATGATAAGTTATATGGGGACACCACTAGGATAAAATCCTGGATTCACCACTGACCTTTTGTACTTAAATCCCTTAACTCCAAAAATCAATCTACTGCATGCTTCACTACCATTCAAAGATAAACAGATTATAGTTAGCTAGCTTCAAGCGTTAGACTTATCTGGGACTTTTCTTGAGTCCCAAAAATGGGAATTTGAGATAGATAACTCCGTTCATATCCAAACACAATATTAAATTAGTGAAAATACAATTAAGAAACTGCTAAGAATTTCCAAACAACAGCTTGGAAACTTTATCTACGACTTAAAGTAAACTACATATAAAGAAAACTTCAAAGCCAAATAGGCTAGATTATTCGGTATATTGAAGTGCAAACAATCGCCAAATGCATCTCCCAAATGCATCTCAGTTTGATATTTGGAGAATACCTAATTCTAAAGTTAAATAGGTGCTTATTAACACAAGGAACTTAACAGAAAAATAATTAAAATCAACCAAAATGAAAAAAATAACATCCTAAATTGACACAAAAACCAATACCGAAAGGAGAGAAAGAAACAAGATTTCCACAACTGCTTTAGGTCATGAAAACATTCCTAAACATTCATCAAACAAGAACCATGATTTCAATAAGATTGTCACATAAATCACTTGAAAAAGATCGTTCTTTTACGCTAATGAACGCTAATTCATCCCTCTAATCACAAATCAAGAATCCGCAAGAAAACTCACGATCTTGGCGGCGACGATCTCGAACGTATCGACGTGAGTAGCTGGAAAAAGATCAAAGTTCACGCTGAAATCGAGCACAGAGGTGAGAATCGAAGCGAAGGGTTTGAGATCGACTGTTACTCACCAAGATAAATCTCGCCGAAGGATCCGCTGCCGATCTTACGACCTAACTTGTACTTCCCTCCAACGATTCTCTCCATTCGTCAACTGATTTGTTCGTCTGCAGGAGCATCGAACGAACGCCTAGGGTTTTGATTGATCGTATTGGGAGGAGAGGGTAGATATGTAATTTTGCGTAGAAGACGACGATGAGGAGCCAACGATGATTTTGTCTTGGTAAGTGAGAGAGAGAAAGACCCGCGTGGTAGTTTTGGTAATTTGGGTTGGTTAGGCGGGGCCTTTCTCGAGCTACCTGACATGCTTATCCTTTTCTAAAGGCTTAATTAATTGCACTTAGGGTGTGTTTTGTATTTTGGATCTCGGCCCAGTTGGCCCAAATCCAAATCGCACGTTTGGGCCACATTCGACTCCAATTAAAATCAATTTATTTCATAGGGGTGGATTTTAGAACTTGAAAACTATGATTTCAAATTCCTGCACATCCCCTCTGATTTGGGAAATCAACCTCTACGAGATCGCGATCTCTAACTCCCTTAACCGTCAAATAACCCCAAAAAAAAAGTCATTGCATCATCTCTCTCCCCTTACCTAGCAAGAGGAAGAAGGGGAGCTTGAGTATTCACATTAGGATTTCTTTTCGTTTGAATTCACTTCCCTTTGAAGCACAAATTTGAAGCGTATGATTCGATGAAGAGTCTAGAAAATGATATCAAAAGTTGGTTTTATTCAGAGTAAATAATAAACGCATGGGCTTGTTTTCGATTTAAGGTTTGAGAACAGGAGCATATGAACAACAAGAAGAAAGACCATTAACACATGGTTATTTACATAATTATTTTTTTATTTAAGTGTTAGTTGGGCTTAACTAACCCAAGTTTATTTTATTTTTAACTTTGATACCTCCAACGTATTTTTCATGCCTAAAAACTAACCCCAAAGTTAAATTGATAACCAAACGTAATTTGTTTTTAAGTTTTTGTTGACGTGTGGGTATCAAAGTAAATTCTCGTTAAAGTTTGGGGTATCATAGCGTAAATACGTTGAACCTTCAGGTGCTATTTGCACAAAAGAAAACTGTGGGTTGCTACTATAAAAATTCAGGTAAAGTTTGGGTTTTTTTTTGGGCAAGAAAATACTTAGGAGTATTAAAGTTATGATGGAGTACACTTTGAGCGTATTTAAGTGCAAATAACCATTTATTTAATAAATATATTTATATACCGTGCATTAGGTTTTCAACCTCTCAAACAAATGTCTTTTATTAGGAAAGAGTTATTTGAAAACTAGAGGAAAACAGAGTCCTAACACGGTATATGTAGGGAGATTATGAAATAATGTATAGCAAACGTATACATCACAATATATATTTGAAATCCTCTCACTTAACTTATCCAAACAAATAATTTGTAGAATCTATAGATTTCAAATTTCCTGATTTCAAATCTAGACCTCAAATCCAAATCTCATTTCTCAAAAGCAGCCTTAAAAAATGTAGGGGTTATTGGGAACAACACCCCCCTACGTGAGGGGTTATCAAAAAACCCCTTTTAAGTCTAAGATTTTATCAAAAAACCCTTTTATCACATGAAATATCTAACTTTGTTATGGGCAAGTGGGATTAGGCGGGGGTTTATGTTTGCCAATAAAAATTGAGGTTAACGATGTTAGGGGGTTTTCTAATGAAATCTCAAACTTAAAAGGATTTTTCTGAACACCCCTAACTTAAAAAAGGTTTTCTAATATTTTGAAAGCTATGCGAGGTTATAGTTCAAAGTTAGGGGAGTTTTCTTATATATAAAATTAACTAATAATTATTTTCAAGTTTTTAAAAGTAAAAAAAAAAACAAATTGCATACAAAAAGTTACAAGCATCACCTAACACTTGTAAGTAAAAGTTGTAAAATTTTAAATTTGAATCGAACAATTGCAACTATCTATCAAAAAAAGACTGAATAAAGAAAGGCGCGCAATCGTATACTTATATAGATTTTTTGTATTGTTGTTCAGGTTTAAAATAAAGATGTACATGTGTGTTATATGTAAAGAGAGATTCTTTTTTCTCTTTTCTTTAATACATAATATCAATCTTTGTCCTAGCTATTCTTCACCATGTATTATTTTTGAGTAAGCAAGATGTTTATTTGAGAATTACAGCTATTTCTTTTTGTACAGGTTGTGCTTTGCACGAGTTGAATACTAGCCAATACAATACATTACTATGAAATATATGAAATTATATGGGAGACGAGGGGCTCAAGGTATGTCAGTAGATATGGAGAATTTTTGATGTAATGTATGTTCTCACAACAACCATACAATACTATGTATTTTACGATTAGATGCAACATAATATCTCCTTAACCCATGATTTAGTAATGCTTCCTTAGTTTGTATGTTAATTCTTAAAGAAATATGATTTCTTTAATTTATTTTATATAACAAAAAAATATGCCTAAATCTAAATTCGTTTACAAAATATTCAATTGTAAATGCAATCTATATCTATACAGAGAATTTGTGTGCTAAAACTTTTGATTGTCCATTTTACCCCTCTTAAATGTGATTAATCCAACTTTAATTATTTTATTTGTTTAATTTATCTCAA
>JBAKGM010000001.1:15171878-15183759 GCA_037177215.1 Asparagus racemosus | reverse complement strand
GAGGGTTAGTGGCCCTCAAATCGTGCAAGATGGTTTTGAAACCGTTTAGGTCATGTTTGACCGAGTCAAACGCGAATACTTAAAGAAATGTTTGTTTACTGAGGATGCAAAACCTAGCACAACAATGCCAGTTTTAATACCAAGGCAATATTCAGTCTTACCAGAAATCCTACTACCTACAACAGATGATGAAGATTCAATGTTAGAATCTGAACAACTCCACAGCAACCAATGTAGACCTTATGTCAGCAAGAAACAAAAAAGAGACAGTCTTTTAAAGAAAGGGTCAGAGCTGTGAGGAACAACCTTATACTAATGGGGGCATTTCGACCTCCTCGTCCCAAAAAGAAATGAACTCCTAAATACAAAATACTTAGCAAAGTGATGCCAAATGAGAAAATTGAAGGATTCATTGCAAGGATTTCTCGTAAAATTTACATTAACAAACCTCAAGTGGTTGACAATAATACTTCTTGGGCAGACGATTCGAGTTGCAATACTATTGGAGTTGTAGAAGGAGATGACGAACCCTTATGCTTTCCAAAAGAAGCTACCGAAGTTAATATTACCACTTGCTCTAGAACTCGTCCCCCTCCCGTTGAGTATATAGCACCTCGCAAGGAAAAAGCTCAACCTCATGATAATGTAACTCTAAATGTGGTAGGTCCTTTTGAGACTCTCAAATAGAATGTGCTTGCACATCTAAAGAAAATACCATCCCTTCTTAGTGTGTATGATGCTTTGTGTTTGTCTTCTGACTTGTGAAAAGCATTTGTTACCGCAATGAATTTCGTGATGACTATAGGGTAGAAGAAGCTAATGTGGATTTAAATCAAGTAGAAGTCTTAAATATTGAATTCACTGATGAAGACCTTCTGTTGGGATTAAAGCTTCATAATCAGTCTTTGTTAGTCACATGTGATTTAGAAGATACGCCAATTAATCGAATCATGTTGTATTGTGGGCCTGCTGTAAATTTAATCCCTTTGAGAACACTAACAAGGTTGGGGTATACTAAAAGAAATCTTACAAGAAGCAACACCGTCATTTAGGGATTTAATCAAATACGGCAACAAGCTCGGGGAACTATGCATTTGATCTTAAAATTTCAAGGATGGTTTCTACTCCTCTCCTTCTTGTGATTGATGCATTAACATCTTACAATGCACTATTAGGACGTCCTTGGTTGCATGAATAAGGTGTGATATCTTCCGCCTTGCATCAATGCTTCAAGTATAAAACACCCGAGGGTAAAAGAAGAGTATTTGCAGATACACAACCCTTCACAGCTGTGAAAGTCTTCTATGCTGATGCAAAATTTTACTTTGAAGGTGTTGTTGCTAAGGAGATCAAAGGAACAGATTTTAGAGCTAATAAAGTTAACCCTCAAAAAGAAATTACTCGTAATGGAGGAAATCCAAAGAAGGTTAACTATCGCTACATACCTTGAGAACAATGAAAAGATGGAGATCCTGTCTTTCAAATATTTGATGATGAAGTCTTGAATTCTAACCAAGGTAAAGAGTTTTGTGGTCAAAAGAAAAAAGTCTACAATTTGTAGCCTTTGTACTAGCTTCTTCTACATATGATGAGGAAGTAATATCTTGCCTTCCTATTTTATTTTATGATTAGAAGCCATTAATATGATGAAAAAATGGGTTATGACATAAAATTAACGTTTAATTTGATTAATGGAGGAGGCTCCCCTGCACATTTGAGGAGATGCTCAGTCAAGAACAGAGAGATGCTCTTTACCATGGCGAAAGACTATCATCTATGAAGAAAGATTTTGGATATGAAGTCTGCATGACATCATCTCAAGAACTTGTAGATTTGCAGCCAACCCCATCTCAATTGGAAGAAGGAGGACAAGCTACAATAGATGAATTAGAGAAAATTAGTCTTGGCACTAGTGATGACCCTCGTCCTATATTCATTAATGCTCATATGGGCAAAAAAAGAAAAGGACGAATACAAACACTTCTTATATGAGAACAAGGATGTCTTTGCTTAGAGTTATAAGGAGATGCCTAGGCTTGATCCAAATATAGCTATACATCGCTTTGCCATTTCAAGTGATATTACACCTATTAAACAATAACAGCATCGCTTTCATCTAGAAATATTACCTCAAATAATAGCTGAGATTGATAAACTCCTTGCTGCTAACTTTATCAAAGAAGTTAAGGATCTTGTATGGTTAGCTAACATAGTTCCTATTAAAAAGAAAAATGGACAAACCCTGAGTTTGTATCGATTTTCATGATTTAAATAAGGCTTACCCAAAGGATGATTTTCCTCTTCTCGTCTTAGAATTATTAATAAACTCTACTACATGCCATGAAGTGTTATCGTTTATGGATGGGTATTCAGGGTACAATCAAATTCATATAACACAAGAAGATGAAAAATTTACTGCTTTTAGGACACCGAAAGGTATCTTCTATTACAAAGTAATGCTTTTGAATTAAAAAATACTGTTGCAACATACCAACATGATATGACAGAGATCTTTATTGATCTTTTCCATGATAAAGTAGAGCATTATGTTGATGACATTGTGAAAAAAACGAAGCATAGAGAGAACATTTACAAGATCTTTCCTTGGTTTTTGAGCACGTAAGGAAATAACAATTAAAGATGAATCTAACAAAATGTGCGTTCGGTGTTTCATCAGGAAAATTTTTGGGATTTATTGTTCATAAAGATGGAATTGAGATTGATCCAGTAAAGACAAAGGCTATCATCGAGATGCCACAACCTTGAAATTTACATGAGTTGAGAAGTCTTCAACGGCGATTTGCATACATTCGACATTTGATTGCTAATTTAGCTAGCAGGTGCCAACCGTTTACACGACTATGAAGAAAGGAGTTTCTTTTGAATGGGATGAGGCATGTTAAAATGCTTTTGAAAGCATAAAGAAATACTTAACATGCCCACCTCTGTTTGGGGTTCCCATTAAAGGATGTCCTTTAATATTTTATATTCCACTACATTACCAATATCTCTTGGGGTATTATTGGCCCAAGTTAATGATGAAGGAAAGGAAGTTGCTCTATATTATCTAAGTCGTATGATGCTAGGAGCAGAACAGAATTATCCTGGTATGGAAAAGATATGTTTGGCTTTGTTCTTTGCCGCCCAAAAACTTAGACATTATATGCTAGAGCATACTATCCGCTTAGTATCTCGGGTAGATCCTCTTAGATATAATGTTGGAAAATTAGTTTTATCACGTCGCTTAGCAAAATGGGCAATGTTCTTGACTTAATTTGATATTGTCTATGTACCTCAAAAGGCTGTTAAAGGACAGCTTTAGTAGATTTCCTAGCCCCTCATGCTTTGCCAAGAGAAAACGATATTGAAGATTATCTTCCTGATGATGAAGTTATGACTACCTTCATAGCCCCTTCATGGGTCATGTAATTTGACGGAGCTAGTCGAGGAATAGGGGCATGAACTGGAGTCGTATTTGTTACCCCTAAAGGATAATCACTACCATACTCCTTTATATTGACTTCAACATCATCTAATAATGAAGCTAAGTATGAGGTTCTTATCACTAGTCTCGAAGTAGCATTGGACTTACATCTTGATCCATTAATAGTTTATTGTGATTCACAACTTGTTATACATCAAATGAATGGAAAATATGCTGTCAAAAAGAAGGAATTGATTCCATATTTTCTAAAGGCCCAAGAGTTGATACATCAATTCTAAGAAATTCAAATTGAACATATCCCTTGAGCTTAAATCATAGAGCAGATGCTTTGGGAAGCCTTGCAGCTTCATTGGCTATTTCTCTGAACACTACCCTCCAAATAAATGCGGAAGCAAGGCGGGTACTATCATCGATACTTGAAGAATCATCACAAGAAATATTAGCATCCACTACTATTTCAGCTTACATTGAAGAGGAAATAGATTGAAGAAGACCCGTACTAGATTATCTCAACCATGGAATTCTTCCCGTAGATAGTCACCAGCGACAACAAATAAAGAAGTGTGCTATACATTATACTTGTATCGAGAAGATCCTCTTTAGGCGATCTTTTGATGGTATGCTTCTTCGATGTTTATCTGAAAATGAAGCTATGAAAGCTTATGAAGAAGTACATGCTAGGGTATGTAGAGCTCATCAATCACGACAAAGGCTTTACCATCAACTCAAATATTTGGGATATTGTTGACCTGCAATGACTCAAGATGCGATGCAATTTGCTAAGAGATGTCATGTTTGTCAAATTCATGCAGATTTCATACATCAACCCTTAGAACCACTCCACACAACTAGTGTATCTTGGCCTTTTGCTACATGGGGAATGGACATCGTAGGCCATATTCATCCTCCATCATCAAAGGGACATAGTTATATATTAGCTGCAACTGATTATTTTTCTAAGTGGGCAGAAGCTATCCCACTAAAGGATGTACGAGGTGAAGATGTGGTAAATTTTATTCGTACTCACTTAATTTATCAATTTGGTGTACCGGCTAAGATCATATTTGATAATAGAACTCCATTAAAAATTAGGATATGCAGAGACTTTTTGTAAAATTTTATATTAAACATTACTTTTCATGAGCCTATAATGCAGCGGCCAATGGTCAAGTTGAGGCATTCAATAAGACATTATGCAAATTATTGAAGAAGGTGGTCTCTCATAATAAATGAGAATGGCATGAACGGCTTTTGGAGAGTTCATAGGCATATCGTACTACTATGCAAACACCTACAGGGTCAATGCCTTATGCATTGGTATTCAGAGGTGAGGCTATGCTACCACTTGAGGTGAAAATTCCATCTTATAGAGTTGCAATCTATGAAGGACATTTAGAGGATGAAGCACTAAAAGCTCGGCTTGAAGAATTGGATGACTTAGAAGATAAACGCTTAAAAGCAAAACAAATTTTGGAGATGTATCAAGCTCGTATTTCATGAGCTTTTGACAAAAAGTTCATTATAGATCCCTTAAGGTTGGTGATTTAGTATTGGCTATTGTTCACCCTATGATCATCACAAGGTGAACAAAAAGTAAGTTTGAACCAAAATGGGAAGGCTCTTTCATAGTGCAAGAGGTTTACTCTAACGGGGCTTATAGAATAATTTCACCCGATGGGGAGTACTCTCCTCCTCCTACTAAATGCAAAATTTCTAAAGTGATATTATGCCTAAAAGAGGCATAACACTCCAAACTTTTATGAGTATAAACTATAAGACACTCCAAATATTTATGAGTATAAACTGTAAGACACTCCAACTTTTAAGAGTATAAACTGAAAGAAACTCCAAGCTTTTATGAGTATAAACTGAAAGAAACTCTAAACTCTAAGAGGATAAACTATGAGTAAACCTATCCGGTAGGCATGGTCTATACAAGGTCAGAAAAATATAACTCTTCTCTTTCTACACTCGGAAAAAAATATTTTCTAACCATCCTTTGGTATTTTGGCAATAACTTTCTACAAAGAGCTTCAATTTAAGTAAAGTTACTTTGATACAAAACTAGACTCAAAATCTAATCTATCGTTTTAAATGCGAAGTTATTTGGAGTTTTCTAGACAAATTTATGGTAAAAACAAATGCTAACATATATGCGGTCTAGGGCAGACTGAAAAATACACCTTGGTATCAGTGCTCTTGCATCATCTCATCAAAAAACAAAAATCTTCAACAACCTCCAAACTCTAAGAGGATAAACAATGAGTAAATTTGTTGCCCCACAGGCTTGTCCATCAAAGTTCAGTAGAAAAAAAAGAGTTTCTCTTGTGTATTTAGTGATAACTTCATCTTTATTGAGAAGTGATTGTAACAAATACCAGTATAAAATCTTAAAGAATTATTTATATAGAATATCTATTTCCTATGAAATAAAAATATCTAATCTCAAATATAAATAAATAAGGTCTATCTAGAAAAAAAATTATTTCTTAAAGGACATGACATAGGTTAGGAGAGTTGTAAAGGTAGTCGAACATGCTTCATATTTGGCTTTGAAATGTTGTATGTTTGGAGATCTTTGTTGTGCCTGATGAAGCAATTGCATAAAAGTTTCTTGTTTATCCAGGGCCTTCTTCAAACATGCTTTTGCTTTGTCAATTTTTTTAATTCAGTTTCAGCCAGCTCAATCTTCTTCTCTAAATTCTGAACCTTCTTTCTCCACTTTAGAATGTTTGATTCAGATCATCCTTGCATGATTGATTATGATTAAGAGCCATTTTATGAGCAGGCAAGGACTTCTCTACATAAGAGAAAGGACTTTTCAATGATTTTGAAAATTCTAGAGAAGATACCATATCGGTATTTTCAGGCATGGAAGGAAACTCTCGCTGGAGTGTATGATACTTTGTGGCAACTACAATAGTTTTCTCAAATGCTTTCTTTATCTTGCCACCTGAGTTACCAAGGGCTCCACATTAAGCAATTTTATTATCTTTTAATTTGATAAAACTCTCAAAGTCTTACTCGAAAAGGACCCAAGACTTCTGTTCACAAAATTCTTTCACAAAAATGAGTAGTAGTACATTTGTAACCGAGTTTACAAAAGGGTCAACCAGTCCTTCATCACTTGTATCATCACTAGAATCAACAATTACGGGTATTAAGGGAGCCTCATCAGATTGTTTTTCATCAATCATCATCAAATGTACATTAATAGAGCAGCCTTGACGTTGTAATTTTGAAATCTCGTCTCTGTTTTTAATGTGATAAATTCTGTACATTGGGAGATGCTCAACTCCAAGGGATGTAGATATAACACATAGAACTTCATCTTTGGATTCCTCAAAAAAGACGCGAGTAGTTTGCTCAACTGAATTAGTACTTCCACTCACCGCATTGTTCATTTGGGGAACAACCATAATTTGGTTCTGTTGAATTGGTGTGTCTTGTTTTGATATATTCTCATGGTTTGAAAGGCTATCATTTGTTTTAGATTGAGTTTCATCTTTATCTGAAGAGTTGCCAGAAGAATCAGGCTCTCTGTAATCTTTGAAAATATCAAGGCTCTTGGCAGAGGACGCATTGTTATCAGGTACCTAAAAAAATCCTTATAAGCATACACCTAAAAACAACTAGTCATCTGTATGAACTATCACAAAGCTAGTCTTAAAAAAACAAATAATAATAATCATAATAATAAAGTGATATGTGTCATATATAGCTAACAAGATGGCTATGTATGAATGTAATTGATTGATAAGCAAGCTACTTCCTCTTAACAATACCTTGTCCAGTGATTGAGGCTCTTGAGGTACAATTGAAGCGGGTAAAATGTGATCTTCACCATCTTCTAAATCTACAACCACCTTATCAGCACTAGTGCTTTTATTTCTCACTTATGAAATAGAAGTTGCTTGATCGGCTTTTTGATACTAAATCAGAAGAAACTCGTTACTTTTTCTTAGGATCTTCAACAAAAGCGCCTTTTCGTTTGATGTTCGGAGTAGGCCTTACTGAATCCTCCAATCATGATGATGACTGTAAAATTTTTTTTAATGATAGTGCTTTGACAAATACTAAGAATTGATTAGAAATTTAGATATACCTCATTTAGCTCAGAATAGAGAATATATAACTTCTTTACTTCTTCAGTGAAGAAATCGTGATATTCCTTTTGATACCAAATAACATAACCATGAAGAGTCTTCCCCATTGGACCATCAGAAGGAATGATGAAATGCTTGCCAGTTCCTAATTGAAAAAGAATCTCCACTAGCAATGCATCTTGCGCAAGTTTGGTTCAATACATGTGCATGACAAACCAGGATTAGGAACTCCTTTGTCATAACCAAATGGATGGGCAAACATATGAGGATTATATGGTTCGGTGAAGAGCCTCTTTCCCATCATAAGACGAAGAATGCCTTGGCGGATTGAAAGAAAAATAAAGATTGAGAGCTTGACATCTTCTGCTTAGATGTATCCACGAGGAAAGTGGGGTTGGAAGAATGTGAGAGTGGATAAGGTCTCCACTTAAGTTCTTCATCATCTTCTTCATGAAAACGTTTTCTAGCCTCTTTAGCAGAATAAGAGGACCCTAAAGTTTCTACTCCTGAAATCTATATTAAGAGTGGAGCATCTGATCTATGATTTGAAGAAGGGAACCACATTTCATTTTCATCTTTAGGTAGCCGATCATATAAATTAGGAAAATATTGAGAAATCCATCCAATCAAATAATGAATCGACCAATTGTAAGATATTACCAAGTGATTAGTAACCTAATAGTTGATTTCTCGATAAAGAGTGCAGAGTGCCAGAATGGCTAAGGAATAAGGTTTTCTACTGTCAGCCATTCTTACAGCTACAATGAACACATCGGGCCTGATATAGGCTAGGTCATAGGAAACTACAAATTTGCATAACTATAAGGTGAGAAAAGGTGCAAGTGGTGTGTTCTTCTCAAAAGTTTGACTGCTATCAAAGACTTGCCCTTATATTTTCCTTTAGATTTGATTTGATGATGTTGCCCATGAAAGAAAAACTCTAGCCACATTTAAAAAAAACATTACCTACAGGGCTAATATCTCTAGATATTGATAGCAATTCAATAGCACCTTGAGAGGTTGCCCATGCTTTACTTTAGGATCTTAAAGCTCTTCATCTGTAGGCACGTATTCATCATATACTTCTCGTTGAATAGGAAGACCCTCAATTCTCTCCATATCTAGTAAAGTGGTAGAAAGATCTCTCCATTTTGTAGCAAAGACATTACGATCTTTATCCCAACACTCTTAAAAAGATTGTAGAAGCTGAAAGTCAATGTGGTAAGTTCCAAGAAATGAAAGTACAACGCCATAGATGTTAAGTCGTTTTAAGGCATCAATGTATTTTTACAATACATATAGGCACTAATTATTATATTCTTCGATCATGAGAGGTTTATTTTCTCTTACATCCTCCCATCCTACATTTCGACCAATAAGGTCAGTTGCAAAACATGTCAATGAGCCTGATGGAAAAGTCATAATACAAGGATTGAAAGTGAGAGTGGAGGCGGAGGCAATAGGTATGACTTTTGGAAACTATCCCCATTTAAAGTGTACAATCATATCCCGAGTTGAACTGGTAAGATCTTTGGGTAACTCATGCGCTTTTTGATAATTCATAATGGTTAAAGAGGCACATGTCATTGGAGCTTGTCTTTCTAACTTTAAGTCAATTGGTTCATCTTCATAAAAGTGAGAAGTCATCGGGGAATCATCAATAACTAAAGATTTATGGGACTCGGCTTCTTCAGCTAGTTGGCTACCTCCAACTGAAACACAAGTTGAATGAGACATCTGAAAAAAATCAATATATTAGATGAAAAAATAATTGATAGTTGATATTAAAAAAAATGAATTACAGTATGACAATCTATAAGCAATAAGGATGATGAGAAAAAAAATCTTAAAATAAGATTAGAAGTCTACAGGTTTCTAAACTTATTTAATTAATTAAGGCTACGTTCATTTCTTGATCTATTTTGGATTAAGGAGTAAGGGCTTAGGAGTTTCTAAAATTTATTTTCTACATTATGGCCCATGCCTCAAAAATTTTATTCTCAAAGCATGAAGCTTTCCAAGTGCATGGTCCTCCGGTCTAGAGTTTGAACTCCATACTTGATCTCCATGGCACTTTGAGAATAAAATTTTAAAACAAAGGAGAAACCTAGTGTCTCTAAACTTATTTTATGAGGTGAGGTCATCTCTTGATCTATTTTGGATCAGAAGGCAAAGCCTTAATGGTTCCTAAAATCTATTTTTATGTATCATAGCACATGTCTCAAAAATTTTATTCTCGAAGCATGAAGCTTTCGAGTTGCATGGTCCTCCGTTCTAGAGTTTTGAATTCTGTACTTGAACCCCATGGCACCTTGAGAATAAAATTTTAAAAACAAGGGAGAAGCCTAGGGTCTCTAAACTTATTTTATGAGTTGAGGTTGTTTCTTGATCTATTTTGGATAGGGGGAAAAGCTTAGGGGCTCCTAAAATCCATTTCTATGTATCATGGCCCATGCCTCAAAACTTTTATTCTCGAAGCATAAAACTTTTGAGGTGCATGATCCTCCGTTCTGGAATTTGAATTCCGTACTTGAACCCCATGGCACCTTGAGAATAAAATTTAAAATAAGGGAGAAGCCTAGTGTCTCTAAACTTATTTTATAAGGTGAGGTCATCTCTTGATCTATTTTAGATCAGGGGGCAAAGCCGTAGTGGTTCATAAATTCCATTTCTATGTATCATGGCCATGTCTCAAAAATTTTATTCTCGAAGCATGAATCTTTCAAGGTGCATGGTCCTTCATTCTGGAGTTTTGAATTCCGTACTTGAACCTTATGGTACCTTGAGAATAAAATTTTGAAACAAAGAGAAGCCTAGGATTTCTAAACTTATTTTTGAGTTGATGTTCTAGCACCTTGAGAATAAAATTTTGAAACAAAGAAGAAGCCTAGGGTCTCTAAACTTATTTTATGAGTTGAGGCCGCATTCATTTCTTCATCTACTTCAGATTGGGGGCAAAGCCTTAAGGGTTTCTTACATCAATTTCTCTGTAGGATGGCATAAGTCTCAAAAAACATTTTCTCGAAGTATGAAGCTTTTGAGGTGCATGGTCCTCCATTCTGGAATTTAAACTCCATACTTGAACCCCATGGCACCTTGAGAATAAAATTTTAAAACAAGCGAGAAGCCTAGTGTCTCTAAACTTATTTTATGAGGTGAGATCGTGTCTTGATCTATTTTAGATCAGGGGGCAAATCCTTAAGGGTTCCTAAAATCCATTTCTATGTATCGTGACCTATGTCTCAAAAAATTTATTCTCAAAGCATGAAGCTTTCGAGGTGCATGGTCCTCCGTTCTGGAATTTTGAATTGCGTACTTGCACCACATGGCACCTTGGTAATAAATTTTTAAAAACAAGCGAGAAACCTAGAGTCTCTAAACTTATTGGTCGTTTCTTGATCTATTTTGGATAGGGGGCAAGCCTTAAGGGCTCCTAAAATCCATTTCTATGTATCATCGCCCATGCCTCAAAAAATTTTATTCTCGAAGCATGAAGCTTTTGAGATGCACGGTCCTCAGTTTTGAAATTTAAACTCCGTACTTGAACCCCATGGCACATTGAGAATAAAATCCTAAAACAAAGGAGAAGCCTAGAATTTCTAGACTTAGTTTTTGAGTTGACTTCTTGGCACCTTGGAAATAGAATTTTGAAATAGAGAGAAAGCCTAAGGTCTCTGAATTCTTTTATATGAGTGGAGGCTATGTTCATTTTTTTAGAGGGCAAAGTCTTAAAAGTTTCTAAAATCTATTTCTCTACATTGTGGCCATATTTCAAAAAAAAAATTATTCTCAAAGCATGAAGCTTTCAAAGTGCATGGTCTTCCGTTCTGGAATGTGAATTCTGTACTTGGACCCCATGTTTCCTTGAGAATAAATCTTGAAACAAGGGTGAAGCCTAATGGGTTTCTTAAAAGAAATTTTGTGTCAAAACATAAGGTTTGAACTTATTTTTGTGAATTGAAGTCTCATGTGTTTTAAATTAAGGGGACCTTTACAACATGGATATGATAGATGAATACATGAATGGGGGTGGTAAAAGATCGAATCGAATCGAATACTAAGGTGTTCGTATTTGTATTTGTTTAAAATTATCGAATTCCAATGTGGACTCTAATATTCATATATAGAGTTTACGAATTCGAACTCGAATACTTGGTATTTGATAATGTTATGGTCCCGAACGCTCAATGAGGCTAATCAACGCTATTAAGATGATAATACCTCCTCCCCAGGCGACGTTAGTGCGCAGACCCGACACCCGGCTAAACCTAGTCGTCCCCTCTTCGTGGCCGACACGAAAGGCGGTACTAGTCGTCCCCTCTTCGTGGCC
>JBAKGM010000001.1:15161132-15171778 GCA_037177215.1 Asparagus racemosus | reverse complement strand
TGCTACTCCCTAAATCATCGGATTATGAAGCATATGAACGTTTATACTATATGGTGCCCTTGATAAGATTTAGATAACCATACTATTATTTTCACTATTGGATCATTTAGCTTGAGAAATATAGCAACTAATGATGAAAATAGTTATGCTAATCTTTATTCCAGCATGCATGATTTTACTCTAGAATGACTAGAATTTTTTCCTAATTCTTTATTTTAGATCTTTATTTTTTGCATTATATAATTTCGTCATTTTCCTATCTATGAAATATATTAAGAACAAGAACAAATATAATTACGTGTAATGCACGTGCACTATGCTAGTTTAATAAAATTAGCATTGGTGATAACATAAACAACTGAGTTCTGTACCAGGATATATACACTAAACACGACAAAGGATGAATGTGAAATAAATCACATGAGAGTTGAGCACAATATGGTAGATATACGATGTCTCAACCGGACGGCTAAAATACTAATAGCTAGAAGAGCAAAATGGAGTTTTAAATTTGTTGTCATAAGTCAATAGTAGCATCCTAGACTTCCATCTTATGCTTTGAATATAATAAAAGAAACCGAAGTTTCAAAATCTTGACCGACCGTTACAACTTGAAGGCATCAACCTGTCGTATGTTGCCGACCAGTGGTGGACCAACCCCATGTGGTGCAATTAGCGCGTGAAAAGGACGCCGACCCCCTCAACGGTCGACGACAATAACCCCAAAGCTCTCTCGTTCCCTTTCAGTGTTTGCTTTTGTTCGCGACAATTAAACAAAGCTTAGGTGGCTAATGTACCTAATTAATTATAGTTTTATTTCTTAAAGTTACACTAATCCACAAATAACATATATTGGACTGACAAAAGGGCCTGAGAAGTTTGAACTTCGGAGCGCGTTGATATGAATCCTTTGCTATATCAAAAATATAATGGTGATTCTTCTTTAATAAAGTTGTTGGCCCAGTGGTAAGCAATTCGGTGTCCAGGCGGGCTCATGTCTATTGGCAAGAGTTCGAAATCAGAAAGCGGCACTTATTGGGAGGGGTAGCCATCAGTCCCGGCCAGCTCACCTCCAATGTAGGGTGGGAACGCCCGTGGTTAAAAAACAAAAATAAAGTTTTCTATTGTTTATTGGATAGCTACAGTTAATTTCAAGGCTAATGGCTGAACGTGTCTTTCATATTATGTGCTTGTTATCATATTTCAATAATGATGAACCACAATTAGCGATTAAATAATAGGGCATTATGATTAAATTTGTGCTCTCTATAATATTTTTTTAATAATAAAGAGGATCCAAATCTATTTCTTTTCATCTTTTTTGCAAAACTCACTAGCACTGCAAGATGTACATTGTTAATTAAGTTAACATATTGATTGCAGACAGTGGATCGATATATATTTGATGAAAAATGCTAAACGTATTACTTTCTGTGTACTGCCCTAACATTACTACTCACAAAAAAGTGTAGGCCTCATTTGAAAATTGTAATGATGACTTATCATGACCCACACACTTGTGAGCGGTAGTGCTAAAATAGCAGAGAAAATATAGTACACTCATCAAAGTAACTTGGCACAGAGCAATCACTGTAATTGGGCTCCACCGTAATAAACCCAAGACCTAATTCATGGCGCAAGTGCATGCTGGTCCCAAGGGCCCGACTCACATGTTATGTAGTGTTTAATTACGAATACGAAAATAAAGGCCTTGCTGCAAACAAATCAATATTTATATCGCAAAATCGCTAGGGATAAGGGTTCAATTTGGGTAACGTCACCCCCTACGTCTTTATAGCACTTATTTTCCCCCTTTTTTTTATAATTAAAATAGTGTTCTTTTTTGTACACATTAAATCGTGTAATTTAGTGCGGGGTTATCTTACGCCAACTTCTCCGCAGCTTCATGTGCTTGGAAAGTCTACCGTCGATTGGAGTCAGCTGCAACTTGTGTTCAATTTTCCCATTTGGCTCAACAAGGTTGTGTTACCCTTTTTATTTATTTATATATCAAAATTTTGGTAGATCAATTTACTTTTTAGCTAAAATTACATGATTTGAGGTTGCAAACTTTCATAGGTCACAGAAAGCTTTCCCACCTCTGTTCTTTCCATCTCTTACTAGTTTATTGAGTAAAAAAATGAATAAATTCCACCATGAGATTTTTTTACAAAAGAAGCATCACATGTTATCATCCTAAAGCTGATTGATCAACGTTATGTGGTGTGATAGATTATCTGTTCATTCAGAGGTGGTAAAGCACTAAAGTTAAAGTGTAATTTCAAAATTTTCGGATATAGTGCTAACTATACTACAAATTATATCATACTACAAGAATTAAACGTATCCAAATTAAAATAGAGACTAGTGGTAATTTCCAGTAAACTGTTTCTCATGGTATAGACTTAACAAATAATACACTGCAAATATCACTATTCAATTTGCGAACCTCAAGCTGCGGTGTTATCAGTAAAATTAACAGTTAGTTATGTTATTTTTAAGCCTCTAAAGGGTGATTTTCTTTTTCCCCAAGGCAAAAGTGAGAAAGAGAAACAAAGCTAGTTCAATCCCCCTTGTCCTTTTTCGCCCTTTGACGGAGATATGCAAAGAGAGCGACGGAACTCCCTAATTTTGATTACTTAATAAAGGGGGCAAATTGTGAAAGACAGCGAGAGGAGTTTAAGGCTTGCTTGCCACGTTAGGCGTAGATTTCCCCCTTTATTATAAATTAATTTATTAAGTATTTTTAATTTTCTTTAAATAAAGGTTCGCATCCAGGGGTACGTGACTTTCCCACGTGGTTTAGCTTTCGTCTGTTAGCTAACACGTCATTTTCCGTTAGTTTAAACGGTGTCATCCTCTTCACTGGCACGTCACCGTTGCCATTTTTATTGCGCGTACTCTTGCAGCCGCAAATGGCCATAATGCCCTTAAAGTTTTGTTCACAAAATCTCTTCCTTCTAGAGTTTGGAAAGTTTTGGTACCGTAAGTTTTGAAAAGAACTAATCAAATTGAATTAAAACAATAACGATTAAAATAAAATTAAATTAAAATGGGTTAGTTTTGTTTTATTCGATTTTGATATATAGATCTAACAAATCAATTGAAAACAAATAAAGATAATATGATAACTTGATTTATTGGAACAAATAACTTATACTATAATTTATCAATCTGAAAAATACGAATAATACAGTGAATCCTAAACTTCTTGAAAATAAGATGTCTTGTTGGTTTGATTCGGTCCACTCGATCAAATATAGCTGGGTAAGTTATGAAAAATAATCTATTTAATATTAAGAAAAACATAAGTCAAGTTTATAAGAGTGACCAAATCGGTGGATTTGAAGCAATAATTAGTGTGATAGACAAATCTGATGAAATTCGGTAAAGTTTAATCTTTGTTTAGTTTGATAAATTGTAGAAAACTCCCTTTAACTTTGAACAATTATTAGAAAACCCCATTAACTTTCAAAATATTAGAACCCTCTTAAATATAGGGATTATCACAAAACCCCTATTTAACATTCAGATTATATCAGAAAATCCTCATTAACTTTGAGGATTTTTTAGAAAACCCGCATAAATCTCAAAGTTAAAGGGGGCTTTCTGAGAAAATTTTAAAGTTAAAGGGGGATTTCTGATAACCCCTAAACTTAATTTTTTTTTATATTTTAAAAGTTAAGAAGGGAATTTCGATTAATCATCCAAAGTTAAGGTTTTTATTTATTTTATTATTTATGATATTCCTGCCTTGCTCAGCACTAAACCCTCTTCGGAAATAGAGGGGCATGTTAGTAACTTAGACACCCAAGATTATTTCCTGGAACCTTCATGATGAGAAGCCCACGTCACCATCATATAACGCCGTAAAAATTCAAACCGTAACGTTTGGTCGGGTCCAAGCGTATATAACGCCGTCTCCTCCGACGTCCATTTCTCTTCCCGAGCCCTTAATCCTCTTGATTCTTCCCCGAGTCTTTTCCATTTCCCTCTTTTTTAGGGTTCAATTAGTTGCAAAAATTACAAAAAATTAGCAGTAAAGCTCGGGCCTTTGGAATCGATCAGAGGTTTTAACAGCCAGAAGGAGAAGAAATCGATTCCACTGTCGATCGGTCGATCTTCTCTCTAACTGTTTTAGCCCTCTTTGTCTTTCCCCGATTTTTTTTTTAATTTTTAATTTCTATAAATTCTCTGGTGGAACCCTAAATCCTTTAAGGGTTCCTTTCAGAATCTTGGGAATAGGGTTTCTTTCATCCCAAGTTCTGATTTTCCCTTTAAATGCTTGATGGCTCTCTAGATTTTCGATAATATTAGGTTTTTTTTCCTGTAGTATTCACTCTCTTTTGATTTCTTACTGGGAGCAAAAGGGTAAAATTCCTTCAAGGGTTCGTTTCAGAATCTTGGGATATAGGTTTCTGTGCTCCCAAGTTCTGAACTTGATGGATCTACAGATTTTAGATCTTTTTAGTTTTTTTTTCTGTAGGATTTTTTTACTTTAGATTTCTCGTTAGAAGAAGAAACAGTGTAGAAAAAGATCAAGATGTCTTCAGCGGGAGTTGCTGCTTTGTGTTTAAGCCCAATCCTGGAGAACCCTGTTCTTTCTCCGATTCGATTCGATGGCAGCAGATCTCCTCACTGCCTGCCCGATTCGATCCTCATCTTTCTCTCAGTCCCGGGTTCATCTGTGATCCCAATGCAGGTCCATGAGTCCGATTCGATCGCCTCGGTCAAGCTCCGTATTCAGAGCTGCAAGGGCTTTGTCGTCAACAAGCAAAAGCTCGTCTTTGATGGCAGAGAGCTAGCGAGGAACAACTGCAAGGTTCGAGATTACGGAGTCTCAGATGGAAATGTGCTTCATCTCGTCATCCGGCTCTCTGATCTTCGGGTGATCACTGTGAAGACTGCTTGTGGGAAGAAATTCAAGTTTCAGGTTGAGTGCAATCGAAATGTTGGGTACATTAAGCATCAGATTGCAAAGAAGGGGAAGGACTTTGTGCATCTTGAAGAGCAAAGATTGATTTGTGATGGTGAGGAGCTTGATGATCAGAGGATTATCAATGATGTGTTTAAGAAGGACAAGGATGCTGTCATTCATTTGCTCGTGAGGAAATCGGCAAAGATTAGGACCAAACAAGTTGAGAAGGATTTCGAGCTGTCAATTGTAGCTGAAGAAGAATCTAAGGTTGTTGATAGGAAAGTTGAAGAGTCGAATATAGTTAACAAGAAAGTTGTAGATACAAATGTGTGGATAGAGCCTGTGAGTGTTAACCCCAAGATTGAGATTTCTCCAGGGATTGAAGATCTGTTGAAGTCTTCATTTGCTGGATTAGAGAAGGGGAACTTGCCTGTTATATCCTCTGAAGGATCAGGGGGAGCTTACTTTATGCAGGATGAATCCGGGCTTAGGTACATTGCTGTGTTCAAACCGGTAGATGAGGAGCCAATGGCTGAGAACAATCCCCGTGGGCTTCCAGTGTCTTTGGATGGTGAAGGGCTGAAGAGGGGAACAAGAGTAGGTGAAGGTGCATTGAGAGAGGTTGCTGCTTATGTTCTTGATCATCCAATTGATGGGCGCAGGTTGTTCCTCTCTGATGAAATTGGGTTCTCTGGTGTTCCACCGACTGTGATGGCTAAGTGTTTGAAGAGTTGTTTTGGTTCTCGCAACGGTTATGGGGAAAAGGGTTACAAGATTGGATCTATGCAGATGTTTGTGAAGAATCATGGGAGTTGTGAGGATATAGGTCCTCGGGCATTTCCTGTGGAGGAGGTACATAAGATATCGGTTTTGGATATAAGATTGGCGAATGCAGATCGTCATGCTGGAAATATTTTAGTTCACAAAGAAGGGGAAGAAGGACGGATTATGCTGATACCTATTGATCATGGATATTGCTTGCCTGAGAATGTGAGTTTTCCTCTACTTCATTCTTATCACATTATAGTAAATGCTTTCTGTGATATATGCTGTTTGATATATGCTTAATTTCATATATATAATTAGTTGGGGGGTGTTTTCGTTTCTTAGATAGTCCTGTCATTTGAAAATTTGTTATCAATTTAGGAAGTTGGTGTATTTTTATCCTTGCCCAGTTATAATAAAAATCAGGTTCTAACACTTTTTACCTTTCTGCATGTATTCCTCAATGTGGATTATCTTTTAGGCTGTTCCATATCAAATTGTACAGAATCCTAATATGTTATGAGTATGTTATATTGGAAACAGGAATTGAGACATGTAAGTAGAATCCTACTAGTAGGATGTCATTTAAATATGCATTAGTGCACAAGGAAGGTTGAAATAAAAGATTGAATTTAGGAATATAAGAGACAATATAGATATTTGATTGTCTAAATAACCATCTAGTTAACTCTGCAAACATGGACAAGTAAACATCTTCTTTCTTGTAGTAAAGTATCTGAAGATATCATAATGAATTTTACCCTTTTATTTAAAAGTATTGAATTGTCAGAAATTTTAATGAAGCATGGCAGGATTCTTGCATAAACAACTATTCATTTGCACTTTTTCAGGTCATGCATTACATTTGAGCAGGTTTCAGAAAAGTCTTATATAGCATGTTTCCAACATACGAAAAACACAAGCTTTTGTAGGTTTTTGCGTCGTTTCGCCTTTTTCCCTTTGCATAAACTTCTTTGGTGACCCTTAAGTTCATTTCATAATGACTATTCATTTTTGCTTCCATTATACCCTCGCAATTCTGGCACCAAAATGCATAAGTTTAGAAATCATTTGCAGTCTTATTTTCAAGCATTGAACCCTAAAGATAACAGCAAACTAAACCTTCAACAGGGCAGTAAAAATGATTGTGAAAACATGTATCTTTGTGTTAATCTTTCAGTTCTGATTCCTATACTTAATGCAGTTTGAGGATTGCACCTTCGAATGGCTCTACTGGCCTCAAGCTCGTCAACCTTTCAACTCAGAAACTCTGAGCTACATAAAATCTCTCGATGCAGAAGAAGACATCAATCTCCTCAAATTCTACGGATGGGAGCTGTCCCTAGAATGCTCACGCACTCTACGCATCTCAACAATGCTCCTGAAGAAGGGAGCAGAGAGAGGTCTCACTCCCTTCGACATTGGAAGCATATTGTGCAGAGAAACTCTGAAGAAGGAATCAAAGATTGAGGAGATTGTCCGTGAGGCTAAGGATTCTGTGATTCCAGGCACCAGCGAGACTGCGTTTTTGGAGTCGGTCTCTGAAATCATGGATCGTCGCCTTGACGAGCTGAAGCTATAGGAGGAGGGGGTGGTAATGGTTCGTTGTCAGTATTATGGTGAATATTTAAATAAAATAGCCTGGTATTATCCATGATTCCTGTATCTGTGTTGTTTTATAGGTGGATTTGGAGGTGTTTGTAGTTGTAAGTATTTGTGGATAGTTTCTTATCTGTTTGTTAAATAGATGGTTATTTTTGTAGTTTCTTTACTGCATGAGCATTTCCGCTATTTGGGCTCTGAACAAAATAGCTCTACCCATGATCAGAAACTTTTGAAATTGTGTAGATAACAAGGTGATTAGTTTTTCTTACAATCAATTGATAACTATCGCTTTATGGCTTTCAGTCATACGGACTTCTTACTTCATTAATTATAATTGGTTTAAGTCCCTGCTTGTCCCTAAACGCTTCAATTTGTCCCTTCATACCCGGGAACTGATCCTAGTTTCATTTTACCTCTTAAACTATTAAATTCGTTTCTTATTACCCTCTGAATTATTTTAAATCTCATCTTACATTTGAACTATTAAATTTGTACCTTAGTACCATTTAAACTTTCACTTTTGGTACCAATTTACCACCTCCCTTATATTAATTTTTGGTATTTTAAATGGATAAAATGATAGTTCAAGATGGCGCTGAAAATAGTTTAGAGGGTAACAATGGACACATTTAGTAATTCAGAGGAAAGACGAGACTAAAAATAGTTTAGTGGGGTATGAAGGAACAAAATGAATAAATTAAGGGGGTAAGTAGAGGCTGAAACTATTATAATTTTATCATTTCTTTAATCTGATGGCGAAATGTTTTCAATAGATTCTGTCAGATTATTTTCAAAGTAATCAACTCTAACTACACAAAATTCGTTTTATCTCTTAACCTATCTTTTTAATGTATATCAAATTGTGGTTGTAATATTCTTCACTTTTTTATATATATTCACATTTTTATTGTCTCTTGATGGGGCAACACTCTGGTCTGTGAAATACTATAGGTCTTATATTACATATTTTGTCGGCAAAATTTACATTATCAGCCGTAATACTTCGAGTACATAAAAAGCTTAAAAGCGCCACTCTTTGTTTCTCTGGTTCTTCTTTCTTCAAGATGACAATAAAACCGATCACGGTAAGGGGGTGCTTGTTTCAAATCTCAAAATTATAGGATATGGATTTCACCATAGGATTACAAATCTATAGGTTTTTTTTAATATGAGTTGGGATTCCATAAACTTTGTTTGTTTCATTAATATTTTGGGATCCCAACTACTATAATTTGTAATGTTTTGTTTGTTTCAAACTCAAATTGTAGGATTACAAATTTTAGGATTTAAAATCTAGAGTTGTATCAAACAAAGTTATGGATTACCCAAATAATGATTGGTGAAAATAAGAACCGTTGGTGAGCTTACTTCCCACAAAAGAACAAACACAATTGCCTTCACTTGGGGTAACTATACCCATTCAAATTTAAACTCCAACGGATATAAACGGTCATAAACTAACCTGAGACAATGTAAAAAATAAACATAAATGATAATATAGAGGCTCAGAAAATGGTCATTTTTTTCAACACCTATACAATGAAATTACATTGCAGATTGCATTCAAATAATGGACCGCCTCATCTAAAAATTGCAAAAGCAATCTAGACTGCATTTTAATTATTGATCACCTCCTATAAGCAATGAAATCCCATCATAGGTGGCATTATCAAAATGCGACCAATCATCATAGCTAAATCCGAAAAACTCAAAAACTCACTTTTCACCCTAGAATTTCAAATTCACCCTCATTAGCTCAAAAAAAAAAAGAGCAAACACCCTCCAAATGAATTTTGCACCATGACCCAAGCCATCAAAAATTGGCAACAAGCAAGCTGAATACAATGTTGCAACAAACCAAGTAAGCAAATCAAGGCTGCAACAAACCAACAAATAACCATATAGCAAGCTAAATACAACCAGCATCAGACCAACAACAGCTCAAATAAACAGAGAGTATCAGGTAGAAACATAAATGATCAAGGATGCAAGCAAACCCACAAGCAAACCCGCAAGTAGACCCACAAGCAAGCAGCTCAATCCATGTTGCAACAAACCAAGAAATAACCAAGGTTGCAAGCAAACCCGCAACAAACCAAACCCGCAACAAACCAATAAATGACCAAACCATCAAAAATTGGCAACAAGCAAGCTAAATACAACGTCGCAACAAACCAAACAAGCAAACCAAGGCTGCAACAAACCAACAAATGACCATATAGTAAGCTGAATACAAAGCATCAGACCAACGGTAGCTCAAATAAACAGAGAGCATCAGGTAGAAACAGAAATGATCAAGGCTACAAGCAAACTCACAAACAAGCAACTCAATCCATGTTGCAACAAACCAAGAAATAACTAAGGCTGCAAGAAACCAAACCCGCAACAAACCAAGATTGCATCAAACTAACAAATGATCAAGGTTGCAAATAACTGAAATTGCAACAAACCAAGAAATAACCAAGGTAGTGTAGCAACCCCGCAACAAACCAAGGCTACAACAAACCAACAAATGACCAAGCCATTAAAAACAATCATCAAGTAGTAACTAAGGCATGAAGGCTGCAAGCAAACCAAACCCACGACAAACTAAGTCTACAACAAACCAACAAATGATCAAGGCTGCAAATAACTGAAGTTCCAACAAACCAAGAAATAACCAAGGCTACAAGCAAACCCATAACAAACCAAAGCTGCAACAAACCAACAAATGACCAAGGCTGCAAGCAAAGCCATAAGCAACCAAACAATGACCTAGTTCTAATCATATCAATTATATATAACCAAGGTAAGAGCTCAGATATAGGTATAAAAATTTAAAACATGGATTGCCTCATCTAACAATAAAATTGCGATGTAGATTGCAATCATATGGATAGAATGCCTCACCTAACATTATGAATGCAATGTAGGTTGCATTCTCATCCTAAATTGCCCTACCTAAACATCACAAAGACATTGTAGATTGTGTTCTCATAATAAATGAGTATCATCATTGCCCAAAATGAAAAATACAAAATAGCCATACCAATACATAGTGTGCAACGTAGGTTGCTATCAAGTTTCATATCCTTCCATATTTATAAGCCTGCAAAAGAACCCAATTTATAACGAGATTGCAAGTAGAGTAGTAAAATACGGATAAAGTTACACCTCTAAGTATTCAACTTACAAAATTAGTAACATATCTATAAATGCTCAAATTACATCACTAAGTAGTGAAATATGCAATGAGTTTACAAAAATAATAGATATATCAAGTTTTTAAAAGTAGTGAAATATCAAGTTTTCAAAAGTAAAATCCAAAATATGACCTAGAACCCTTGCTCCTTGATAATCTTCTCTATAAATAGCTTTT
>JBAKGM010000001.1:15143746-15156776 GCA_037177215.1 Asparagus racemosus | reverse complement strand
CTTTGTTCCCTTTTACTTTTTCCTCTTTTTGAATTTTCTTCTTAATTTTTCTTGTTTTATTTGGTCACTCTCTTTCTTCCCTCTTGTTTTAGTTTTCTTTTATTTATAAATAATCACATACTTTATTTATACCTCTCCACACTCACGCTTTCACTCTTAATTGTCCACACACAACTTTAAGGAACTATTTTAGAATTATCACTACACACCTTCCTCAAGGGATCAACAATATTCTATACTATAACTTGATAGTTGTACACTTACAATCTTATTTTATTTACCCCCCAACAATGGGTTGCTATCGAAGATGACACCACCAACAAATGGCTGCACTAATTTTAACATTACCCAAGGGGAGCGAAAAATTCACAAATCTCACAGACGCTTCAGGAATCAGAATATGGTGTGTATTATTGTAAAACAGGAAGGTGATTACTTATGCTTCTCGACAATTGAGACTACACGAAAGGAATTACCCTACTCATAGTCTAGAGTTAGTAGTGGTAATTCATGCATTTAAGATTTGGTAGCACTACATTCAGGAGAGAAGATGGAAGTATTCACCAATCATAAAAGTCTCAAGTATATATATACTCATAAGGAGTTGAATATACACTAAAGGAGATGATTAGAACTCATGGCGGACTATGATATCAATCTTCAATATCATTTGGGTGAAGTGAATGTTGTACTCGAATGCTCTCAGTAGAACACCGAGGGCAATGAGGCTCATGAAGCAAAAGGAGCTTATTGTAGAGATCAAGAATTATAGTATTGAAGTTATTCTACCGGGTAGTTGTGAACAGATAATGAATATGCAAGTATGACTTTCATTGATTGACCGTACTAAGGAGTAGCAATTGCATACAAAGAGATCATTGAGGTCAGAATGAGAGTACCTGAAGGCATGCGAAACGACATCTATATTTCTAGAGATAATTCTTTAAGAAAAAGGTGACTATTTATGTGTTCCAATAGGTGAAGTTCATGGAGAATTGCTCGACGAAGCTCATTGTTCATTGATTTCAGTTCATCTTGGAGGAACGAAAATATACATAGAGCTGAAATTGTACTTTTGATGTGATGGTATAAAACGTGATATCACCAAATATGTGTACAAATGCCTCACGTGTCAACAAATAAAGGCAAAACACTAGAGGACTGCAGGTTTATTGCAACTGTTGCCGATATTGGAATGGAAGTGGGAGCACATTACACTAGATCTTATGATAGCTTCAACTAAGAGCCAGAAGCAGAATAATGTAGTTTGGGTGATCGTTGATCGATTCACTAAAAGCGCTTATTTTATTCCTTTTCGAGTTGGATAAACCACTGAATGGTTAGTGGTGCATTATATTTAAGAGATAGTATGACTTCATGGAGTGACAATTTCTATTATTTCATAAGAATACTCGATTTGTCTCACAATTTTGGCATGGTTTGTAGGAGTGATTGGACACTAGATTGAAATTTAGTATCGCTTATCATTCATAGACGGGTCGACAATTGGAGTGAGTTATTCAAATTTTGAAGGACATGCTTCGAGCATGTGTGTTAGGTTTTTAGAGGTTCATGCTAGAATTATTTGTAATCTTGTAGATGTCTCTTACAGTAATAGCTATCAGGCTAGTATGAAAGTTGTCACCATTTGAGGTGTTGTGTGGGAGGAAATGTCACCGTTACGTTATGACGAAGTAGGAGAGAGGAAATTGTTAGGTCTCGAACTCATCTAATTATTTGAGGAGAAGATTAAGGTGGTCCACAAATAACTCAAGATGGCTCAGGACAAATATCGTAGCTGGGCAGATATAGATAGAAGATTCTAGTCAGAGATAACATTTTCCTTAGAATTTCATCGACTCCCGGAATTATTTACTTTGGTACTCATGGGAAGTTGATTCTGCATATATTGGATCCTTTGATATTATTGAATGAGTAGGCAAGGTAGTGTACAATTTAGTATTATCACTGTCTTTTCAAGGCGTCCATAATGTACTCTACATATCGTAGTTGAGAAAGTACGTACCAGATAACGCCTTAGATCATTAGGAGTTAACTATTGGAGTGGATTTATCTTACACTCAACACTAGATTTCTATCATTGATCAAAGGGATAAACACCTAAAGCATAAGGATATTCCCTTAGTGCTTGTGTAGTAGAATTGGTGCTCACCCAGAGAAGCTACTTTGGAGAGAGAGGATTCGATAGCGGAGAAATATCCAGAATTGTTGGAGGTACGCATCTACACTAGTTAAAAATTTTGAGGGCCAAATTTATTTTAAGGAGGGTAGTATGTAAGGCCCCATATGTTTTTATTAAATAATATGTTTGATTGAGGAGATTTTTTTACAAAATAAACATTTATTTCTACTCGATATGATGAAATTCACAAAAATACAACTTTATTGGATGAGATACATGAATTAATCCTAAATTAGATTTTAATAGTAAAGGGGATTTGCATATGGAACCCTTAGAGTTATAAGAGTAAAAGAAATAAGTTATTGGGTTATTTTGCAAATAGGCCCATAACCAACATAAATCCAAAATTAGGGTTCCTATTCTTTCTCTCAGAATGTATCTTTTTGGGAGTTGGAGTTCCACATGAGAGAAATGCCAGAGGGGAGCTTCGTAGCAGGAGAAATCGATCTTCATCTCAGGCGAGGTTTTCACTAACTTGATTCTTTGTTTTGGGGAATTCTTTTGTTATCTTCCTCTTTTGATTTCGTTTGGATCTAGAAAAAAAACTAGAAATTCATGCTTATATCATTAGGGTTCTTTGCTGATATTATTCCTATTATTTTGGAATAGTTTTGATGAGATCAAATAAGGTTTACCCATACACAAACGTCAGGGTTAAGAAAAGTTACAGGTTTTGAACAAAATCCCTAGTTCTCTTTGTTTTCTTGACATTCAACCCTTGAAACGTAGTTGAAATATGTTTAAAACATGTATATATGTTTTCCAACATTGTTTGTAAGAGTCACGAGAAGATTCAAGCTGAAACGATTCAGAATGAGGCAAATTAGATCGAGAACAATAGCAAAAATGATGATCAGAGCCATCTAATGGTGACATCAGACGTCTGATTCAAGATTAGATATCTAATGCTCTGATACCAAATGTTTGAACATAGTTTTAGATGTCTGGTTGGGTGGAGGAGGCATTGATTTCAAATGATAGAAAAACTATTTCTAACTTTTCATATAGAGACATCTGCTATTTGTTTCAAACATCTTATTTTGATTTCAGATGTGGGTTTGAGTTTTCAGATGTCTGAATTGGATTAATTTTATAATTAACTCTCCAATAATATAATTATCGTCTGAATAGACTAATTAGCTATTTTAGCTTGTTTAATGAGACTTTATGATTATTTTGATGATGTAGGAGTAGTCCTATAAGATACCTACACATTTTTGAAGTGTTTTGATCACTCAGTTTAGCTTAGCACAGGATAAATACATTATATGACTTGCTATAAGATGAACGAATAGTTTAATAAAATTGTTATGAGTAGCTTGTGCTAGAGATGATACAATAGGATGTCACACCTTATCTTTGTACATGTAGACAGGTGTAGAGACCTGCATCCTAGACTATAGAGTGCACCCTTACATAATTAGTTCTAATACATGAGTCAACTAGGCAGCTGATCCCTGACATGAGCCGCTCTAATTAGTACTAACTAGGTTGTGTGAGGTTGCCATAGTGCGTAAGATAACATGTGCAAATTAAATAATAGTGGCATGGGGGATAAGTTTTAATGTTAATCACGTCTTAAGGCTGGTTAGTTGGTTGGCTAGAAGACTCCTACGTGAGTACATATCTTATGATTTTCTATTTGTTATGTGTAACCATCTTAAGGAGGTAGATTAATTATTTCATACCAAAGAAGAACGTAATTAATATCTTTAAAAAGTTATTTATGTTGTTTATATATATGATGTGTGCACAACACAACTTGAGACATCCTGTAGAGCATATGGTCATTATTTTTGTTTTGTTTATTTCTTTCCTATCTAGCAGATAAGTTTTGATTATATTAAATCAGCTAACCATTGATTCTTATAGTTCCTAATTTTTCCTCGCTTAAAGCTTACGTCTAACGCTGTTTGTGGGCTCCTTCTCGCAACGAAGTGAGTCCGACTACAGTGGACCAAGTGTTGATGCTGGAACTTACGCTCGGATCACGCAGTCACTAATCACAGTTGGATTAGAGTTTAACAGTGCAGAGCTCGTTTCTCATCCCAATACGACGCCTGGCAGCTGCTCTTAGCACCGAGGAATACCTGTGGAAGGGTCGGAGTTGGGAAGGCCAGGGTGGCGCGTGGAGCGGCCGTTGAAGTAGAAGCCGCACCTCGGGCCAACTCGGTCGCTGCGGTCGCAGCCTTATAGGCTTCGACATCTTCCATATTCATGTAGCCATGCGCCTTGGCCATCAAGTGTTCATAGTTCCTGGCCGGCTTTCTAGCAAGAGCCTTTGATAAATCACCTGACCTCAACCCGGCCACTAGGGCGGCCATAGCGACTCGGCTTCCTGGGTCTTCCACTTCCAGCCTCTTCGCCTGGAACCTCTTGAAATATGATCGAAGGTCCTCGCCCGGCTCCTGCTTGGTTTGTATGAGCACATGAGGGGGGAGCTTCGGCTTTGAGTCGGCCAAGAAATGATGGATGAACTTCCGGCTGAGCTCCTCAAAGCTGCCGATGGACTTCTTTTCCAAGGCGGTCTACCACAACTTAGCGCTCCCAGTTAGTGTGACCGAGAAGCAGCGACAAATGGTCGCCTCCGGGGCTTGCAGCATGCTCATGATGTCAAAATAGTTTTGAACATGCTCCGCTGGGTCCCCCTCACCTTTGTACTTCTCGACTGTAGGCATCTTGAACTTTTCCACCGGCGCGCTCATGATGGCGTCGGTAAAGGGGGTGTTCCCCATGATGGCATCGGCGACAGGCCTGTAGGCCTGGGTGCAGTCGCTCGCCCTCTCATGGGCTGAGGGGACGGCTCTGACACGCTCCAAACTGGGGAGCCTTGACGTCCCAGTGGAGGAGGTGGCCACGCGATGGCTGGGAGTAGGGCTATTGGCCGAGGCTTCTTAGAAATGAAGACAGCGGGCAGAGGGCCCACGGGGCGTGGGCTGCGCTTGCTGCGGCTGAGACGGGTGCTCCCGGTGGTCCCTCGGGGGTTTTGAGATGAGAGGGGTCTCCGGTGGGAGCACACGTTGCTCAAGAGGACGACTGGCACCAGCTGCTACGGGCGGATGGCTAGTGGAGTGCTAAGGAGCAGCTGAGGCTGCTTGCTGCGCCGCTGGTGCTGGGAAGCAGCTGAAGAGCTCGTCGACAAAGGCCTTGAGCTGGGTCTGCATCGTCTAAGTAATCTTATCAGTGGTTTCCTAGAGCTGGGCTTGGGTAACAAAGCCCGAAGGTAGGTTTCCCATTCTGCTAAGATTGTTACTGCCTGACATGGTTGCAAGGAGAAAGAAAGAGGCCCCACGGTGGGCGCCAAACTGTTGATGCTCAAACTTACGCTCAGATCAAACAGTCACTGATCGCGGCTGGATCAGAGTTTAACAGAGTGAGGCTCGTTTCTCCTCCTAATACGATGCCCGGCAGCTGCTCTTAACACTGAGGAGTACCTGTGGAAGGGTCGGAGTTGGGATCTCCGGTGGCCACTCCGACGATCAAGTCAATATGTGAGAAAGGAGAATGTTTGCTAAAGTAAAAGAGCAGAAATTTAGGGCTAGGGTTTTAGCAGAAGAGTTTGCTTACCTTGGTCACTATTCATTTTCCGATTTTATACGTGGGTTGGAGGGTATTTCCATTAGTTTCGGATGTTGAGGATGGTGAGTCAGCCCTATGTCTACGTGGGCTGATGCGGTGACGTGACCTGGACGTGCACAGGCTGCTGCGCCCTGCTGCGCCGAACAGTGTTGCCAGGTGTCAATGAGGGAGTGGCCAGGGAGTTTGTACCGTTACGGCGGTATTAATGAAGATTGGACCTGTAGCGTGGCCTGCCTTAACTGTCCGAGGTGCCTTAAATATCATGTGAGTAGAGAGAATCTGCACATTGATTTCCTCATTAATGCGACGTCAACGAGTTGTCGTGATTCGGATTCAAGGCAGCTATCCTACGTGGAGGGAGAGATGGGTCGACCTGGGAGACAGGTCAGCCTGTCGACGCCTCATGCGCCGTTCGCGAGGGCGTTTGGCTAACGTGGCTGTCGGCTCCCGGTCGGGGCGGAGGTCGACTAGTATGGTCTTTCACATCGTTCACAAGAGGGGAGAGGGAGAGGGTCGGCTAATATCGCCTCCCGTGTCGTCCGCGAGAGAAGGGGCCGACTAGCACCGCCTTTCGTGTCGTCCACGAAAGGGGGAGCCGCCTGATATCGCCTTTCGTGTCAACCACAAGAAGGGGCCAACTAGTACCGCCTTTCATGTCGAGAAGGGGCCGACTAGTACCGGCTTTCGTGTCGTCCACGGGAAGGGGGCCGACTAGTACCGCCTTTCAAGTCAACCACGGAAAGGGGCTGACTAGTACCGCCTTTCGTGTCGTCCACGGGAAGGGGCTAACTAGTACCGCCTTTCGTGTCGACCACGAGAAGGGGCCGACTAGTACCGCCTTTCGTGTCGTCCACGGGAAGGGGGCCGACTAGTACCGCCTTTCGAGTCGACCACGGAAAGGGGCCGACGAGTACCGCCTTTCGTGTCGTCCACGAGAAGGGGGTCGACTAGTACCGCAGCTCCTTTATTTGGGTCATGTCGAACGACCAGGTGGGATAGCAGCTGGGGTCAGTGCCCGAGCTATCTGGCGGAGCTCTTGTCGGTGCACCCAATTCACACTTCGCTGTCGTCTGGGAAGGGAGCCTCACTCCTTTAATCATGCGGATTATCCGCAATGAGGGTCCAGGACCATAACACTATATTTTATGGAAATTTAAAATAGAAGATGAAGAAAGTCAATTTAGAAGTTGAGGGGGGTCAGGAAAAAGGATACTCTATGAGAGAACTGATCTCAACGGAATACTAGGAGGAAAGTTGCTTCTGATCAGGCATATGCGGACAATGTACCTTAATAGAAAACTTCCCAGCTTCCTTAGAAGTTATGGCTTATGGAATTAGTATGGTAAAAAAAGGAGAACGACTTCAAAGATGGTTGAGCTCAAGATTGGAAAACAAAGGCACGTAGACACTAGTGATTATTGAAGAAAGTTTGAGATGACCTCAAGCAACAAAGACACTTTCAATACTCTTCAACAATCAATATCCCCTCTACTTGAAAGAGAAAAGAGGAGAATTATTAGGAGGAATGAGAAAATTCTATTTTTAGAGAAGCCATAAGATGAAGGGTCAATTTGCTCAATTCTTATATGCACTGCTATCCAAAGAATTATCAAACTACATAATATAATAGTTTTGAGCAACACCCAAAATTGTAGGTTGATAGTAGAATCCATGGAATACCAAAATAGTAAGAAAAGCTAAAGGAAATAATATTACACCTTATAATCTGATCTTAGAGTTGTAAAATACATTATTACATGTCCAACTACTTAAAAGTACAACAAAAATTAAATAAAAGTTTACTTCGGCGTTAGCTGAGCTAGTTTTCTTTGTGCTTTGTGATTCCCTTTCCCTTAACTAGTTCGCTACCTGTGGATGGATACAAAAATAATAGAAGTGAGCTTAAGGTACAATAGGCAACCAAAAACATATCGGGTGTACAACAATGGTTAGGAAGGAATGGAAGTGTAAACATTCAAATTGAAACTTGTAAATATCAGTAACAAATTACTAAAGCTCAGAATATAATTCAACAATCAAAAGGAAACATGCTAATGTTAATTAGTAAATAATCAAGCTCAATATTGAAGATTCAAAATTCTCTAATCACGTGACATATTAATAAACCACGCATGCCTTCAAATAAAACATCCACTGACTAGCTTCCTCGTGTAAAGGGCAATATTCCCTAGGACTATTTTTATGCGTCACCCACTGGCGAGTTACCTCATGTAAAGTGCACTAATACATAAACATAGAGTATCAAACCAACAATAAGTAATAAGTGACACCAATCAAGGCAATAGAATCATTGAAACAAGGTATGACTCATCATATCACAATCAACTTTGGTGTTTCAGTAACACAATATTGAAACAGGCAAACAAAGGTATAACTATGAACAATAATTTACAATCAACCCAGCATGAAGTTCTGCAATAGGGCACAATTGAATGTGGAATTTTTAAGAAGGTAAACAATTAAACTCTCAATGAATTGAGAGGAAACAAGGAAAGGTTACAGACCGTAAGTGGCGAGTTCCTAGGTGCTAAAATGTAAGTCCAAGAGTCTTGCTCGTATACACACACATGGGTACTCATGTAAGATTCTAAGTAACTAATAGTAGAGTTATCTACCTAATTAACAAGTTATTTAATACTATATGATGCTTGAGAAGGTTACATATGCACTCTCCTAGCTTGTATAAATAGCAAGAACAATAATTAAGTAGCATATTGAAATAGCTAAAAAGATAAGCGAATGTTGTTTGAAACGTATAAATCTAGTGTCAAAATATTTCTACGTTAGTCTAGTTTCTAGAAAATTAATTTTCTTATCATTCTAATATCTAAAGCGTAAGTTATACTTATAAATGTAAGATATGGTTAGTCTAAAAGTATAGATTGTATTAAAGGATACATGTGGCTGATTGAGGATCTGAACGATGTCCGAATTGTATGGAATTAGTGCCAAACTCTTCCTATATGAATCTAGTTTCTACGATTTCTCTCAATCCAATAATAAGAGACTAAGTTGTACAAATGTATGTTGATATGCACAGACTGGGTGTGCAAATTGCATTCGAAGATATCAATGGATAATTAAGAGTCTAAATGATGTCTGAATTCAAATAAAACAAGAGCTAAGATGCTCACATACAAATATATTTCTCAGAAGATCAACTAGATTTTGAATATGCATAGCATGCAAGGAGATAGGCTATCAAATATGCATAGATAAAAGCAAGTAGTAATATGCAGAAAACAGAATTATAACCTAAATTTCTCAATAGAAGTGGTCAACCAAAATGCATTCAAAATTGATGAATTTTTTTACTAAACTAATCATGTGCTAGGTCTATTTTCTAACTCTAAAGTTTTTGTCATCATATCCCAAAGATGGGCAAAGATATAAGAAATTCAATCAGGAAGGCTCAAGCTATTGTTCTAGGATACATGCACTGAGTTTAACGATAGATTCAAAATAACAATTTACTTCCAAATTATCTCAAACCATATTCAAAAGATATATATAATTGAGTCTTTACAAACTATGAAATATTTCTAGAAATGGATATGTGTAGAGAGAGTTTTGCTCGCATTTCTACAATAGGGTTCTGCTGGAAATTTTTCTGCGCGAAGTTGTGCTACAAAAATTGACATGCAAGCTACTTTACCATAAGTGCATTACATTCCAACCATCAACCAGAGCTGAAAATCAGTTAACCAAAATTTAGAACCAAATTTATGCAAGATCATATCTTTCTTGAACATGAAACGACATACATGGGTAGTCTAAACTCGAAACTTGGACGTGAGCAAAGTTTAGTAGATAGTGCTAGGGCGTGGCGTCATTTTATTTCAGGCTACACTGGAGCTTCGTTCACTCTTCTAAGACAAACATCACGTGCCATCACCTCTTACTTATATTATGACTAATATGGCACGGTGAGAGTGTCGCACCCAAATTACGAGCTATTGTCATCTTTTTTCTTATTAAAGAGTCTAGGAGAGATAGTCACTATAAAGGATTGAAGGATAATCAGTGGGGGTGGGGCATTCATCGATCCGTGCTGGATGCACATAAAACGGGTGCTACAAACCTTGACAGTGCTCAATGGGACTCTTTGGCTGAAGATGATGATATGCGCATTCTTCAAGAGGATGATTTTGCTTTGAGCGACTTAGCCCGAGCAATCCATAACAATAATGAGCCCGACCATTGTCATAGTGCCGATAGAATCACTATCGATGAGGTCACCACAAACGTGTTCTTTGAAGAAGAGCAATGCTAAGGAGAAAGGAACATATCTTATTGAGCATAACTAGCCTGGCTTCAAGCAGAATATGAAGAAAGCACTAGGTGAAGGTTTCGAGAGCACTTCGCCCCCCTTGAGGACTCTAGGGGTTTGAGTATAATCTACCATCATAGTAGGACTGCTTTGACATCGAGAGGGACCTTGGAAGTTGATGATGATGTGGAAGGACGACAATGCCTGGAGAAAGCAGAGTCGGAGTTATCTGGTTTCATTTCTCTCAAGTAAATTGTTTGTATCTCAACTTACCACTGACTATTTTGACTTTATCTGTAGGACACCCATCCAGTGGCGAGCGTTAGAGTGATGAGATAAGAGATGAGGCTGAGGGCCATCTCACGATAGGCTGAGAATGACCTAGATGGGTGTGGCCTGCTAGCCTCCAAGCACTCAAGCTTTGCACTTGAACTCTTCCTTATTAATCCCTTGCCTAGAGTACGGGGTCTATTACTTCAACTTCTTCTATTCATCATCTTGCGACTGGGGCATGCTAGGGTTCCTCAAGTGGTGAGATGATCTTTGGGGAAGAGTGAGCACAAATAGCTCTAGCTACTCTATGTGAAGAGACATTGCGTGCAGGAGGCCCGATGGTCATCACACTATCTCGTGGTAGGTTTACCATTATAGAATGCTAGCCTATGAGTTCCTTTCTTCACATTTTGAAGTCCAAAGCATCTTAATATTTATCTCTTTATTTATTTTGGTATAGAGATTAATGTTCTAATGTTTCGAGGGAGAGAGGAAACACTTGGATCATCCATTGTTACCTCAGCTATGCCTGCACGAGCCGAAGCTATTGGTGCTCATGCGAACAGGTCTCCTAATAGGGAATAAACTAGTTCGATGGAGTGAAGGTACGAAAATGGAAGATAACATGGTCATGAAGAACACTTCGGGTGTTGATGTTGGTGCTCATAGGGCAGAGGTGATCGCAAACCCAATTTTTGGCAACGATCTAGAGGTGACCTTCACCACCACATTGATAGGTCAGGTTGTAAAGTTTGCTCCAAGCATTGTGGTACCCTCGACACTTCGTGATATTATAGATGCTACTGTGAGAGTGGAGGTTGCGGTTGAGTCTTGGTCATCAGCACTCATGCGTGCAGTTGTTTCGAGATCACCATTAGCAGAGTCCATTATCTTTGAGAAGACTTGCTCCCCTCAACATCTTCTAATGTTACGATTGAAGGGTAGCTTGCTACCTCTTAGTACACCTTTCAATAATGTACCTATCCTGAGAGGGACATCACCTCTAGTTGAGATAGGGTTGGTCGATATTGTTGTGGGGCTTAGTCTTCCAAGGCCAACCTATATAGTCGCACCATTACGCTCATATTTGGATTCGCCTCCACTTCCCTCTTTGGACAAAAAGGATGAAGAAGCGATTTACTAATTTGTGATAGACTTGATCAATACTTTCTATCATCGCTTAAGGTGGTGTCTCATAATTGTGTCCAGGCAAACCTCCTTTGAACTGAAGGATTTGCTTCACATCTTAAATGGCTATCTGAATAGCTTCGAGGTCATATCCTACCCTGAGGTGGTCACCACCCTTGGAGATAATCAAGATGAGTTCATCACCAAGGTAGTAGCGTGCTGGGATTTAAAGGCGTCAGGTGTCAACCGTCTTGCACAATGTTATATTGTGATCTACTAGCTATTGATGTTCTGGGGGCAAAGGGGCAGGGTGCAGGAGAAGATCATGGTATGTACCTCAGCCATTAGTGAACTTTGGTCTTAGTTAGAACACACATGTTGTTCTGCTGACATTCAAAAGGAAGAGGTTGAGACAACTCAACAGCTAGTCGATCGAGCTAAGCAACAACTCGCCAATTGGTAGTCTATTCTTGAAAATGCAAGGAAGTGTCTACTCAGTGTCTTGGCAGAGGCCAGATCCTTTGCTGAGGAGGGTCTTATAATTCAAGATGAAATTGTGGTTAGGGAGAAGGAGACTGCTGAAGCTTAGATCGAACTTGAGAGATTTGTTGATGTAGATGACTCGGCTCTCTACCAATGCATTTGAGTAGCGATGAAGAGCTTTCAGGACAAGTTGGATATCCGCAAGAGGGAGTTAAGAGCCATGTCTTCCTCTCCTTTTTTTTGTATGCCATGCAACCTTGCATATTAATAGAAATAATTTGTGCCTATTGCTAGCATATCGGCCGATCATTGTCACAATCTCTTATAATACTTGATCAGAGATTCATATGGTACACATTTTTCTTCCATTTCAAAAGGGACCCCTCGAGACACAAGGAAAAAAACACTCCCTAACTCAAAATTTTGAGGAAATTATCTAGCACTCAGAAGATCTCTATAACATAAGCGATCAAGGGTAGTACTTCTTCAAGTGTTGGCTACTAATCAAAAACATCTGAAAATGTTCCTTCTTATCAATGAGGTGATAGGTGCTGTTTGAGTAGACTGATTCTATTACCCAACCCTTCCCATTTCTCATTGAATTTCCTTCACAAGCTATGTGTAGGAATATGGGTCTTGTGATGTGATGTTTTACTACAAGTGCACAGCATAGTTGTAGCTAGCACCAGCAAATACGAGTCGATCCCATGAGGACCGGTTGTTATTACTAATTATTTCTAAACCAATTATCCAGACAATTCGATGTATAAGTGATTTAGAATAAAATAATGAAATAAGCTAAAATAAATAAACCTATGGAAAAATCAAATGATGAAGAAATCTAGAATCATGATCCACCACAACAACGATTATCATGTTTAAGTAATGATCCTCTCTCAAATGTGAATGTTCACTCATGTAGGGAATTGTCCTAATTTAATTGTTATCTTCTCTCAAAATATAACAACGTGTTCAAGAACTAACCAATCCCTATTTTCATGGTAATTGAATTTGTTCGAACCCATTAAGAGCAATGATAATTCTTAAAACTCCTCAAGAAACCTAAATCTACT
>JBAKGM010000001.1:15127310-15143646 GCA_037177215.1 Asparagus racemosus | reverse complement strand
TTGAACATTGTTTGTAATCCCATAAAGGTGTAACGATTTCAGATATCAATGGAAAAATCAACAGCTCCAGTTTTCCCAGCGAACAGGCATCTTCTTGTAATTGCTTTTAATTCTTACGATTACATTGTATATAGTTAGTAAAAATTCACCAAAGTGATTTGAGCATTTTGATTCAAGCGCATACTTAAAAATACTTTTAAGGGCAAAAACCCCAAATCAAGATAAGATAAGGGATTTCATCACCCTTTCTTTAGCCCAAAATCACTAATTCCTCACTACACAAGCCCAAGCCTTAATATTTATTGGACGTTGGCCCCTAAGGATTCGAGCTCAATAGGAAATAAGAAATTCTTAAGTGAACCAGTTTAAGTTTATTTAACTCCATTAGTATCTAAGGAAATGTTTAAGGGTTGCGTAAAGTGCTCTACAAGAAAAGAGGGTCTTAAATGGTCTCCGACCTCCCTCTAGTATTATCCTTAACTGGTGAACTGATCAAATAAACTTAGATCTTTTCATTAAAGAAGTTTTTGGTTAGGCGCTGGTCTAGTGGTTTACGCTTAACCCTAGAAATTAAGGGGGATTGTTCAAGTGGTTGTCTTTGGATATGTTTAGTTAGATTTTTCTTTTTCTCCTTCTTTTTCTTTTTCAAAAATCTTTTAGATATTTTAATTTTTGTTTCCCTTCTAACAAATAAAAAAAAATCTTTTTAGATCTTTTTCTTAGGCTTAATAATACAAATTGTTTAGTTTGTATTAAATTTGAACCAATCGGTAATCCTAATCCACTCGTTCTTCAGGACGTGTGTTATCTTACTTATTAGGAATACAATCTCATCTTACATTAGACTTTCTGATATTAATAGTGCTAATTATCAGCTTAGACCTCACTTCATAAATATGCTTACCAAGTTTTTAGGAAATGATTCTGAAGATACTTATATTTTTATATCCGAGTTAGAGAAAATTTATCTTATAATTAAGATTAAAGAGTATTATCTAAGGATGCAATTAAGGACATATTTATTCCTTTGGTCTTAAGGATAAGACAAAGAAATGGTTGTATAGCTTGCTTACAAATTTTATCTCCACTTGGGATGAATTTGTTACTATTTTTCTAAAGAAATTCTTCCCAATTCATAAAGCACTAAAGCTTAGGAACAACATTGAGTCTTGTAGAATATTCCTAGGAGAAACATTCTGGAAATATTTCGATAGGTTTAAGGATCTTCTTATCCAATGTCCTCATCATAGAGAAGTGGCTTTTATGCTGAATTATCTATGAAGGATTGGATTATTCTTCAAAGACATCCTTAGAATATATGTGTGAAGGGGATTTCATGGAGAAAAATGCTGATGAAGCCTGAGAAGTTTTAGAGTATTTATCTCAGAAAATTATGCAATGAGGACACTATGATGAAAGATTAACATTATCATTTCCCTCAACCAAATCTAGCAGGTTGTCCTTAGAGTCCAACATAATTTCCGAAGCTATGATGGCTACAATCCTGCGTCGGTTAGAAGTCTTAGACACTAAAGAATGGGCTCCCGCTCAAACCAATCAAGTTTCTTCCCCAACAAGTCATAATTGTCTATCTCTAGCTCATGTTTCAGAGAAATGCCCTCTTTTAGGAAAGAACTAGCCACTCGATTAGATGAATGCTACATTCCAGCGTCCTAGAAATGACCCATTTTCTCTAACTTACAATCCGGATTGGAGAAATCACCCTAATTTTTGTATAGAACTAGGCAAATTTCTTGGGCAATCAAAACTTCAATCCCCCTTCAGCCTAAGGGAAATAATTCAAGATACACAATCTCCATAATCCACAACCTGATTTTGGGTATTCAAGTCAACCTCTTCAAAATCAATCTGTTCCACCAAATTTTCTGACCTTAAGAAATGATTAAGTATCTTAGAGAATGGGATAGAAGCATGATGAAAATATTCATACAGACTACCAATATGTTGGCTCAATCATCTAACACTATAAATTCCTTCATGCAGATAACTACCCAATTGTTGCATTCTAACACTCAAGCTATAGCTAGACTGAACAACTAGCTAGTACCGTGAGTGAGTGAGAGAAGGGAAAATATTTGAGTCAACCTATTGTCAACGTAAGGATACTAGCTCAGGTCAATCCAATCTAGCTCATATCAATACAATCCACACTTTAAGGTCAGAAAAATAGGTTGATAACCAAATCAGAATACCTCCTAATCAAACTTCTTCCTCTCCGATTCAATCTTTCGAATCTGGACAATCATCCCTTCCTTTTGATAATTCTGCACAACCATCCTCCTTTTCTGGTAAACAAGTTTCTATTGAATCTGATGACCAAGAACCTAAAATCAAACCTGAGCTCAATCTAGATGGGTGTAAGCTTGTTTTTCTATTTTCAGATAGACTCAAACCTCGGAAGAACTTTCTCAAATGGAGAAGATTTTAGAAATATTTAAGCAGGTCAAAATCAACATCCTTCTTTTAGATGTCATCCAACAAATCTCATCTTATATAAAATTCTTGAAAGATTTATGCACTAAGAAAAGAGCAGCAAATATTCTTAAGAAAATCTTTTTAGCTACTAATATCAGTGACATTCTTTCAAAACTCATGCCCCCGAAATGTAGGGATCTAGGTTGACTACTATTATTTCATGTGTTATAAGAAATACCTTCATTGATATAGTACATCTAAACTTAGTAACTATATAAATTTTCTTCCTTAGTTAGTCTATCAATAGTTAGAAGTAGGAGAATTGAAAACAACCAGATGCACCCTCTAATTAACTGATAGATCTGTTAAGATACCTAAGAGAGAGATAGAGGATATCCTGATTAAGGTTGGGGAATTCATATTTCCTGTTGAATTCATAGTCTTGGAAACGCAGCCCATTTCCAATCTCAAGGGTTAAATACTTGTTATTTTAGGAAGACCATTCTTAATAACTATCAATACTTTGTTCAATCTGTAAAACTAGTCAAATGAAACTATCTTTTGGGAATATGACTATAGATCTCTATATATTCAATCTAGAGAAATAGCCGACTGATCCATTTGAACAACTCCTAGAAGATAACATGATTTAGGAAATATCTAATGAAAACCGTGAGGAAGATTTTGAGTCAGACTTTAGCCGTACTAAATTGACTTACGAGGAGATCGTTGATGAAGAAATCAGGCTTTTTGCTGAAGAACTTAGGTTTCTATGAGAGATGGAACAACCAACTCATCATGTCTCAATTATGAACCCTAATTTTAAGGAGATTTTCAGTATTGAGCTTGAGTTCTTCGAGGAATTAGAACAATATTATGATCTATTGTCCAAATCTGAACCTAACATACCATCATGGAAATGCATACTAACAACGTACAAGTTGATTTTGATTTGATAAATTAATTTCTACCATCCTGTCATCAAATACTGCAAAATTACCAAAAACCTTGGAGAGTACAAAATTTAAGCACATCATAGAATTTATCAGTATAGACTTCTTTCAAATTTAAGGTAGAATTTTCAGCAACGAGATAGAAAATGATGTAAAATGTGAGTTTTTTTAATTATTCTAGTCCTTTATTCGCGTCTTTGTTCTAGGTTACATATAGGAATTTGCTTCTCTCTTGTTTGGAGAGTTTCTTTTTCTTTTGCAAAAAATTAAAAAAAAGTTTGGTTTTCTTTTTGTTGAAAAAAAAAACAGAGAGAGAGAAAGCTTGTTGAAAAAAAAGAAATAGGAAGAAATGAGAAAAAAATATATGACTACATCCTACCCCTATTCATTAAAATTGAAGAATTGCATATTTTTATTATTTTATCATTGTTCAAGGTTGACCAAATAAATGTAAGTGATTCATTTCTTAGCTACTTTACTTTGTGCATCATATAGTTTGCATTGAGGACAATGTAAAATTTATTTATGGGGGTGGGTACCAATCATCTTTTCCTTTCTTTCCCTTAAAAAAATTATCACTTGTAAACTTGATAAAGTTAATTAATAATTAATTTATTTGATGAATTTTTCAAATTTCTAATTCATAGTTAGTTTTATACTCAGGTTAACCTTTTATGATAACTCTCAATAAATTTTGAAATAATTTTCAAAGTGTTGTACTTTACCATAGCTCTAACTTAGGTATAAAACTTTTAAAATCTAAGGTGATTCTATCTTAATAAGCCTAAGTTGACTGAGCAATTAAGCTTGAGAAGTATTTCTATACTTAATGACTAAGACCAATTGGATTGTGCTCCATTAGCCCAAAGCTTGTTACATGGTCACTTAGAAGAGCTCGATAAAGTCAAAAAATCACCAAGGAATAAAGAGATGTGTGTGTGTGTGTGTGTGTATTTTTGAAAATAAATTGATCAAGAGGTTTGATAATTGATTGAAACAAAGGGTTCGCATGTTTTTTTCAGAATTTTAAATAAAATTTTTTAAGTTGGAATTAGTTTTATATAGCTATAATGGAAAGATTTTCTAAGAAATTTACTTTGGAGTTATGTATAAAAATATTTTATTGAGTGAAAATTAGCTTTAATTAGATTGTTTAAACATATCAAGTAAATATATTCTATATTGACTTTTTGAAATTTATAAGTTGATCGAATTTTATTGGTATATTCATTGCAAACCCTCAAGAGACTACAACTCGTCCTATAGGGAACATAGGGGTTTAGCGGCTTGTTGTGCACTAAATACAACCACGATCCCTGCAAAAGTGAGGTAGGATTTTTTTCTTTTCATTTTCTTTCTTTGTTAGAGAACTAGCAAAAGTTTAGGTGTGAGGGTATTTGATCACTATGTTTGATTACACTTTTATATTCTCATTATCTATTTTATTGAATAAATATATACTGGGTAATATAATTTATTTTGTGAATTTGCAGGAAAAATAGAGAAAATAAATAAGAGCTTAAATAAAGATATGTTAAGCCTGATTGATGTTCAATGAAGCCCAAAAAACGCCCAAGAGAAATCAAAGTAAAAATGACCATGATAGTTCATCATTAGAGGTGTTGTAACGTGTTTCAAGTAAAAATGTATAGGATAATTTTATCTGATCCAGTTGAGAATTATATAAGATTATTTGCTCAATTACAAATCTAATGAATCAAGTTTGAGCCAAATCAAAATTGTAGAATTCAAGATATTGTCATTTTAGTGAAGCAAAAGGAGAACCATAAATTAGCTAATTGAAACACTTGATGTGTTCTAAAAGAAACGTCGCAAGTGGACAACCAAGTTATAGTATATGAAAATATCAATCCCATGAGGAAGGAGTGTATTAGAGAAATCCTAAAGAGGTTTTTGAAATGTGTAGAGAAAAGAGAGAGTAGAGTGTGATTTGGATGTGGGTTGCTGCAAATAAAATGGCTAAAACAAGAAGCGAAAATGAAAGAAATAGAAAATAGAAATAAAAAAGAGAACAAAATTAAAAGAAGAAGCAATTAAAAAGATGGAAGAAATCAAATGATAAAACTAGGAATCAATGATTGAATCTACTAGTTAATTTCAATTTGGATTTAATAATTGCTCTATTTTAATTCTCATATTGCTTATAATTCTTAAACATAGATTATCAAGTTACTCAAAATAAGTATAACCTATCAAAATATATTTAAGCAATATTACTATTCATGAAAAGAAATAACCAGCTAGATAATAATTCTAGAATTGAAAAAGTATAAACTACCAAACCATTTATGATAAGAATAGTCTATCAACTATTTTCTACCAATTTGTTCTCTAGTTAGCTATCCTAGGCATGATCATTTTAAGTAGAGAAGAGAGCAATTCAAAAAGCAAAAAAGAAATTAAACTAGTTCATCTAATCCTAGAACTCCTAAAGAAATTAGCTACTCATTCTACAAATTAAGAGCAAGAAATTAAAATCTAAACTACAAAGCATGAAAGAAAATAATCTAAACTACAAAGTAAGAATAAAAAGTAAGAAAATAAAAATCTACACTAGAAAGCATAAACATAATAAATAAAGTTCTAAAATACAAAGCATAAACAAAAATCTACACTATAAAATATGAAATAAAAATAAGAAATAAAATCCTAAACATGCAATTCTAAACAAGAACATAAAAGAAAATAAAAAAAAAACTTACATTGCAAGGGTTGGACCCTTGTTAAGTAAATTTTCATCACCAAAAGAAAAGAATAACAATATTTAAAATGAAGTAAATTTTTTATTTATTGTAAACTAAAGTTCATAATTTTGAACAACCTCTCAATTAGGAGTAACCTTCCTCTCCAAATGGACTTTTTACAAAAATATTTTCAAATCCCTCATTCTCAATTTGTACCTCTATTTATAGCCTGCAGTAACTAACATCAGCCCTTAGATCAAGCTTGGGCTCTAAGAAATCAATATAATCCATTGAATAGTTTACAAATTAATCGATTAGCTATAGTATCTAATCGATTAACTAATTTATGGTTTTGTCACCGCTTCACTTAAATAATCTTATCTTGAGTTCTACAACTCTGATTTGACTCAAACTTAATTCATTTGATTTGTAATTGAAAGAAAGACAATATTATATAATATTTAGCTAGATCAAATAAAATTATCCTATGCACTTTCACTTGAAATACATTATTGCACCTCCAACGATGAACTATTGTGGTCATTTTTACTTTCAAATTTTCTTCGGCGTTACTTGGGCTTTTCTTAGGCTTCATTGAGCTCCAATCGAGCTTAAAATATCTTCATTTAAGCTCTTATTTATTTTCTTTATGTTTTCTATAAAATCATAAAACAAATGATATTAGCCAGTATATTTATTCAATAAAATAGATAATAAAGTTATAAAAGTGTAATAAAATGTAGTGACCAAATATCATGTGTTAAATTTTAGAGGTTCATGGAAAAATTATTTGATTCTTGTAAAATTCTCTTACAATAATAGTTACCATGCTAGCATTAAAAGGTCCCCTTTGAAGCGTTGTATGGTAGAAAATGTAGATCACCGTTATATTGGGATGAAGTAGGAGAGAGAGGAAATTATTAGGTCCCAAACTCATTTAATTATTTGAAGAGAATTTAAGGTGGTTCATAAGCATCTCAAGTCAACTTTGGACAGATTTCACAGCTGCGCAGATACAGGTAGAAACCTTTAGAATTCAAAGTCAGAGGTCACGTGTTTCTCAGAATTTCACCGACTCATGGAGTTATTCATTTTGGTACTCACAAGAAGTTGAGTCTGTAATATATTGGACCATTTGATGTTATAGAACGAGTAGGTAATGTAGCATATAGGTTAGCATTGTCACTGTCTTTGCAAGGCGTGCATAATGTACTCCATGCATAATAGTAGAGGAAGTACGTATTCAATGAGAGTTATATTTTAGATCATTTAGAGCTGACAATGAGAATGGATTTATCTTACACTCAACATCTAATTTTTTATCAGAAGAAGGACCTAAAGAATAAGGTTATTCCCTTACTGCTTGTGCAATAGAATCCGTAATCACCCGAAGCATCTACTTGGAAGTGAGAGGATTTGATAGCAAAGAAAATATTCAGATTTGTTAGAGGTACACATCTACCCTAGTTAGAAATTTTAAGAGCAAAATATATTTCAAGGGGGTTAGGATGTAAGACCCCGGATTTTTTGATTAAATAAAATATTTAATTGAGGGGATTTTTGTAAAATAAAAAATTATTTCTACTAAATATGAAGAAATTCCCTAAAGTATAACTTTATTGGAATGAGATTCATGAATTAATCAATCTTGAATTGGATCTAATTGTAAAGGAAATTTGCATATGTAACCCTTAGGGTTATAAGAGTAAAGGAAATAAGTTACTAAGTTATTTTGCAAATAGGTGCATTGCCTATATAAACTCAGAATTTGGGTTCCTGTTCTTTTGTGTCTGGGAACATATCTTTTAGGGAGCAAGAGTTCTATAGGAGAGGAAGGCTAGAGAGAGAGAGGATTTGAAGCAGGAGAGCATGATTTTCATCTTAGGCCTTGGTTCACCACTTGTTCACTTTTATTTAGGGATTTTCCCTTGCTTATCTTTCTCTTTGATTTCAGTTGTGATCAGTAAAAACCCTAGAAATTTATGCTTAAATCATTAGGATTTTCTAATTTTATTTCTATTAATTTAGAGTAGTTTTGCTGAGATCCAATAAAGTTTACCCATACACAAACATTAGGGTTAAAAAAGTTATAGGTTGTGAACAAAGCCCTAGATCGATTATTTTTCTCGATATTTGATCCTAGGAATATGGTATAAATGTATTAAAAACATGTGTGTGTGTGTGTGTGTGTGTGTGTGTGTATCCTGTCATTGTTTGTAAGAGTCATAAGAGGATTCGAGGTGAAAAGACGAAAGAACGAGGTGATTTGGATCGAGAACATCAGTAGAATTGATGATCAGACATCTTGTGGCAACATCAGAAGTCTGATTCGAGATTAGACATCTGATGCTCCAATGCCAAACATCTAAAATAAGTTCAGACATCTGGATTGGTGGAGGAGACACCTGATTTTGAATGAAAAAATAGTAAAATCTGATTTTTATACAGAGATGTCTGGGTTTTTTTTAGACGTCAGATTTTTGGTTCAGACATCTGGTTTGATACTTCAAACTTTAGAATTGGTTTAGTTTAATATTAACTCTCTAATAATATAATTAGTGGTCTAAATAGGCAAATTTACTATTTTAGCTTATTTAATGAGAGTTTATGATCATTTGATGATGTAGGAGTAGCCTTATGAGATACTTACACATATATGGAGTGTTTTGATCACTCGGGTTTTAACTTAGAACATGATACACATATATAACTGGTGAATGAATGGTATAATAAAATCGTTATGAGTAACTTTGTGCTAAAGATGATACAATAGGATACTATACCTAATCTTTGTGCATGTAGATGGGTGTAGAGACCAGTATCCTAGACTATAGAGTGCACCCCGACATAGTTAATCCTAATACATGAGTTGATTAGGCATAATCCAAGACTTGAACCGTTCTGGTTAGCACTAACTAGGTTGTGTGAGGTTGCCCTAGGATATGGATTGTAGTGCATAAGATTACATGTGAAAATTATATAATAGTGAGATGAGGGATAAGTTGTGATATTAATTGTGTCTTAAGGTTGGATGGTTGGCCAGAGAACTCCTATGTGAGTGGCCATTCCATGATTTTGTATTAATTATGTGTAACCACCTTAAGCTGGTAGATTAATCATTTTATATCTAAATAAGAACGTAACTAATATCTTTAAAATATTGTTTATATAAATGTTCCATGCACAACACAACTTGAGATATTCTACTAAGCTTATGATCAATATTATTTAATTCATATTTCTTCCTTATCTAACAAATAAGTTTTTTATTTTATTTAATCAGCTAACCCTTAATTCTTGCAATTCCCCATGTTTCTTTAGACCTTACGTCTAATCATTTTATGGACCCCCTTTTTTAGGTAACAAAGTGAGTCTGACTGTAGCGGACCAAGTCTTCTTGAATAAGCAGGTCATTCCATGTACAACACAACTTGAGATATCTCTATTTTGTTTCTGCTTATTATTCATGTGATATTGATGCTGTTGTCATGAGACCTATACCTTTTATGTATATTTGTATTGTGAGTAGTTGTGAATGTATATTTCAAAATGTGTTACAGGGTATTTATGGAACATTTCGTATTTGGTTCTATTAATATTCTACCCACCAAGTCATTCTTGTCTGCGGGGCATGACATGGTTTGCTGACTATTGTACTGCTAACACTTTTCACATCTCCTCCACCACCATTGCCACTCCCACATTCTCCCCACCACGTCCACCGCCACCATGATGCAATCCTACTCAAAATCGAACCCACATCCGAGATACCCTTGTTTAGCCAACTTTTATTCACCCTATTTCGCATCCTTTGTTTCTGCTATACATTCTTTACAGGAACTGCAATCTTATTTTGATGCAATCCTATTCTAGAAGAACTATAGGCCGTTCAGCGCACCCATACATGGGATCTTGTTCCCCTACCACATGATACCAGACCTATCAGTTGCAAGTGGATATTCAAAGTAAAAATAAAATTAGATAGTTCTATTGGGCATCACAAAGTGTGTCTTATTGCTCGTAGATTTTCACAAGATAGACTTTTGCTCTTATGGGCCAAATCACATCTATTCGGATACTGATTGCTGTTGCAGCTAGTCAACACTGGAGATGAATGTGAAGATGCCTTCCTCAATGGTAAACTTACAGAGACCGTTTACATACAGCCACCACCCATGGTTGATGCTCCTCCCTCTCATGTATGCCGTTTTTGACGTGCTCTCTATGGCCTCAAACAGGCTCCTTGAGCTTGGTTCGAGTGCTTTAAGAAATGTATTCTCACTATTGGATTTATAGAAAGGTCGATGGATTATGTCATGTTTTACCGTACATCTTTTCAGGGCCAGGCCAATCTCCTCTTCTATGTTGATGATATGGTTATTACTGGATATGATATATCTACTATCCAGAATCTCAAGTGACATCTTTAGAGTTAGTTTGAGAGGAAGGGTCTCAAGCATTTGCACTACTTTCTTAGGATTGAGATTCCATACCCTCCTCGTGGCTATCTTTTGTCTTAGCAGAAGTATATTTCAGATATCATTGAGTGAGCCATTCTGACAGTTGCCTCACTTGTGACATTCCTCCTGTTTCTACCCCCATGGAGCTTATTTAAAACTTCATCAGTCAGATGGTGATCCGCTACCGAACCAAAATCAATATCGAGAATTTGTGGGTGCCTTGATTTATTTGTCTGCTGCTCATTAGAATATATCTTATGATGTTCACATGTTTAGTCAGTCTATAGCCACAATGACGATTGTTCACTATGCAACACTGATCAAACTGTATATATCTATATGTGTACAGGCCTAGTATTGGGCCACTCTGACCCGTGTATTGTTTATATATTTATATCATATTCCAAGATCAACCATACACAATTATTATCTCCCAATTATCAATTACTAATGTGGTTTTATTTGAATTTTCAGGAAATAAAAGGTGAGCTCAAATGAAGATTTTCTCAAGATAATAAAATACCCTTCAATTGAAGCTTAATTGAATCCCAAAAAATCCCAAGAACCAAGGACCCAATAGGAAAAGAAATCAAATCAAATTTATATTTAAGATGGTCAATCGCAAAGTAAAGATTCTATCTCCCAATCCGGAAAGCAGAATCTAACATATTATATATGAATATTGCTTATCCTGATGAGATGGTGGCATCTGCTTTGGTAAATTCTAGACATTCCCAACGATGAGCCCCTCATCAATGAGAATGCAACAGAAACCTGTGTATGGCTGATTTTGACTCCTTGTAGCCCAAGTTTGATCCAAGGGCTGATATGGGTTGATGTTGGCTATATATAGGGGTAGAGAGCGGGGGAGAGGAATGTGAAAGATTTTGTAAATTCTCTTTTAGAGGATAGGAGGTCGCTATTTTGTAACTTCTAAATATTGTAAAACTTTAGTTTTGCAACAAAAATAAAAAAATATCCTCTTTTTAAATTTTTTTATCATGAAGAGTTTGAAGAAATTTAGATCTACAAGAGGGGCCAACCCCTCTTAACGTGAATTTTTTTTAGTTTCTATATTTTTCTTGCTTAATTAGGATTACATGTTTTACAAATTAGTTTAAATTTATTTTCTTTAAATCATGGCTTGTCTTGATTTATTTATTTATCATGCTTATGTTAGTTTATTTTTGCTTAATTAGTTTAGGGTAGTATACTATATAGTTAGTTTATTTTCTTGCTTTTTATAATTAGTTTCTTTTCTTTGTCTTTTTATTCATATTTTCTTTTATAATTAGGTGATCATTATATTTTATTGTACTTTTATACCCTCATTATCGATCTTATTTTGAATAAAATATTTGCTAATAAATTTTTTATCTTAATTTGTAGGAAATAAAGGATTAGGGAATAAGAGAACAAAAGAACTCAAAAGAAGGGGAATCGAAGAAGTATCGACAGGAGTATCGATACTTATATCGCTAGCAGTATTGATACTAGTATCGATACTAGTATAGATAGGAGTGTCCATACTAGTATCGATATGTGTATCGCTACTCAGTAAACAGTTACGAATTGAAGGATAAAATTGTGTAAACTGGGGGATAAGTTTGATCTAAGGGCTAATACTGATTGGGATACTCTATAAATAGAAGTAGAGAGTGAGGGTTTGAGTGTGAAAAATTTTGTAAAAACTTCATTTCGAGAAGAGGGTTACTCTTAATTGTGAAGACCTTTCAAAATTACAAACTTTGTTTGCAATTAATAAAAAACCTTTTCTCCGCATTTTAAATTTTCTTTTCTTTCTTATTTGATGAAGATGAAGATGAAGATTTGTTTTCAAGGGGTTAACCCCTTGCAATGTAAGTTTTTATTTTTCTCTTTTATTTTCTTATTTTAAAAATTCATGTTAGGATTTGTTTTTTATTTTTATGTTGGTAGACTAGATTTATTTCATGAATATAGTTTTCTCTCTCTCTCTCTCTCACATTTGTTTGATTGTTAACCCTAATTAAAAAAAATAAAAAGATTTTCTTTTTACATCTTTTTGTAGTTGCTTTTAATTCTTAGGGTTGCATTGCATATAGTTAGTAGAAATTCACCAAAGTGATTTAAGTATTTTAATTTGAGCACTCAGTTGAAAATACCTTTAAGAGCAATATCCCCTAATCAAGATAAGGTAAGGAATTTCATCACCTTGTTTTTAGCCCACAAATCACTAATTCCTCATTATAGATACCTAAGCCTTCTAAAACTCATTAGACATTGGCCCTTAAGGACTCCAGTTCATTAAGGAACAAGAAATTTTTAAGTGAACTGGTTTAAGTTTACTTGAATCCGTTGTTGTTTAAGACAAGGTTTAGAGGCTGCATCAAGTACTCTGCAAGGAAAGAGGTACTTTGGTCTTTAGCCTCCCTCTAGTACTATCTACACCTGGCTAACGAACAGAGTAAACTTCAATCTTTTCACTCAAGGAGTTTTTAGTTAGAAGCTGCTCTAGTTGTGTCTAGACTTAACCCTAAAATTAAGGGTGATTGTTTCAAAGTAGTTGCTTTTAATTTATTTCAGTTAGAATCTTCTTTTTATCCTTCTTCTCTTCTCTTATTAATCTTTTAGGTATTTTAGTTTTTCCTAAAGAATTTATTTTGGTATATGCAAGTTTAGATTAGGGATAATACTAATCGATTAATCAGTGTTAAACTAATTTTTGGGACTAAAGAAATGGCAAATGATAATCCACCCGTTCTTCAAGACATGTGTTATCCCACTAGGAATGCAATACTGTCTTGTATTAGACTACCCAATGTTAATAAAGCTAATTTTGAGCTTAGACCGCACTTCATAAACATGCTTCAGAAATTTTTTGGAAATGAATTCGAAGATACTTACATTTTTATACCGAGTTTGAGGAAGTTTATCTTATGATTAAGATTAGAGAATTATCTAAGGATATGATTAAGCTTAGATTTATCCTATTTACTCTTAAGGACAAAGCCAAGAAATGGTTGTATAGCTTATCCACAAATTCTAAATCAACCTAGAATTAATTTATTACCATTTTTCTAAAGAAAATTTTCCCAATCTATAAAATAGTTAAGCTTAGAAATAGCATTTAGAATTTCAAGATAGCCCCAGTGGAGCTATTCTGAAAGTATTTTGATAGGCTTAATGATCTTCTTATCTAATGTCCTCACCATGGTCTACAAAAGTAGCGATTATGTCAAATCGTCTATGAAGGATTGGATTATTCTTCAAAGACTTCCTTAGAATCTATGTGGTAAGGGAATTTCATGAAAAAACTGCAAATGAAGATTGAAAATTTTTAGAGAGTTTATCTGGAAAAAACCATGCAATGCGAACACTGTGATGAAAAAGTTTCATCGGTTTCGCCAACCAAATCTAGTGGTCCTTTCCTAGAGTCAAATATGGCGTCTGAAGCAAGAATGACTACAATCCTACATAGGTTAGAAGTCTTAGAAAGCAAAGAACGAGACTCAACTCAAATCAATCAAGTTTCTGCCCCAACGTGTCATGACTATTTATCTCTAGCCTATGTTTCAAAGGAATATCCTCTCCTAGGAAATAATTAACCACTAGGTTAAGTGAACGCTGCAATCCAGAGTGTTGTGAATGATTCTTTTCTCCAACCTATAACCCGGATTAGAGAAATCATCTAAATTTCTCATGGAATTAGGGAAAATTCTTCAAAAAATGGGCACCAATCTCCTATACATTACCCTAAAAGAAGAAACCAACATCGACTAGTTTACATTAGTCTTCTTACAGTCATTAAAATCATGAAATCTATTGAGATAAGAGTAGCAACTATTATTCAAAATGTAGTAGGATGCTTTTGCAAAGCGCATAGATAAACTTGTGAAAGAGGCTAGAGTCACTACTATGGATCACACAGTTTGTAAGCTCTTCTCCAAGAATTTTTTTGAGGTGTGTTTTATTTTGCCGATCTTGTATGAAGTGGTAGATGTCATTTTCTAAGTTGATGAATGTCTTTGTAAATTTAGTAGCTAGGGTCAAGAACAAATTTCTTTATGTCGGTAAGCTCTTATTGAAGGGGAATTTGACAATGTTCTAAATGGTTAACAAAATTGATAATAATCATCAACAACCAACTATCACTAAGTTCATAACACATCTTATGAATCAAGGAGTTGCTAAATAGAAGGTTGATTTGATTCCGCACAAAATTTTCTTGAAAAAGAAAAGAGCAAGCTAAACAATCTTACTGATAAGATGGTTGAGATATACTTTCATTTTTCTTTCTTTTCGAGATGTTTATGTGGTTATTAATTGTTTTTTTTTAACTTTTGTCGGTAGCTATTCAGTTGTTAAAGAGTGACTAGCATTGCTTTCTCGGAATCTATAAGCTGAGTTTCATGACAGTAACTATACTAAATATTTTTATCCATGTGATACACAGAAGTTAGTACTACATTTTCATTACACTCATAATATTATGACACCATAATTTTGATAGTTTTTTATTGTTGTATTTTCAAAAATAATAATTTATAGATAAAAAATTAAGTAAAATGATATTGTGAGTGTAATAATAAATTAAGGTATTTGTAATAATAAATTAAGGTATTTAATAAGTTATAGACATATCTTCTATGTTTGGGTACTCTCTTATTCTTAATTCTTATCCTCTCTGATTTTGCATTTTCTCTTTATTGATAGATGTTATTATGTTTATCCATGATTTTTAGAGTGTGAAAGTAATGTGAAGTGGACATGAGAACTAGCCTTGAAGATCTATATTATGACGATGAAGATGGCTACGATGCAGACTTAGAAGATGAGGGTAAAGAAAATGATAAAGATGTTGTTAGGATAAGGGATGAAGGAAAAAAGGAAAAGAAATCTCTTATCAAGATTATCTCTGGAAGGGCTAGATGTAATTTGCTACAGATTAAGGTTGAGTCTCGAGAGAAAATAAGTTTCTCTCAAAATACCCATGCAGAGCACCATTACTTACTACAGAGTACTTAGCACCACTTATACATGCGATAATTCATTGGATTATCCTTACAGGGAAGCCTAACCCCACCAACATTTACTTTAAAAATCTCCAATCAATAGTGTCATAGGTCTTCTTATAATCTAGTTTCACTAAGCATCTAGGAGATATGGTTTTCCTACCACAATGTTTCACAATTTCATGCCCCATCAAAATATTATTAGGGACAAATATATATAAATGTGATAATATATTTTGTGAAGGTATATTAGTCCACTTCGTTGTTACTATTTTCTCCACTTGATATAATATATTTTTTAATAAAAAATGAGTTAAATTCTTTTGTACGCCAAACATATCAACAGCTGACATATTAAAAAAATAGGGGTTTTTTTATCTTTGAACCCAAAATTTTACCCCCACTTATTTAAAAACCCACTAACTTTAATAAACATTCATACACCCAAAAGTACTCCAACTACTTATTTTTGAACCCATTCTCCCAAATACTGTCTACCTATACACTGTATTTGGAGTAAGAAAAAGATAATTCCAAAATTACCCTTCTACAAATTATGTTCCCTCTATTTTATTATCGGTCCCATACATCAGAAATCCCTAGCCCACTTCATCGATCCTCCAATCGCTTCACAGACCATGATGCCTCTTCTTCCGCCTAGAGCTAGAGGACTGCCACTCTAAAGATGAAAAAGGCTCTAGGATTTCTTAACTTCTTCTTCATGGAGAAGCGCACCAAAATATTGTTCTCCAACGATCAGATTCCTCTGTCGCATCTCACCGCCGCTA
>JBAKGM010000001.1:15018437-15029847 GCA_037177215.1 Asparagus racemosus | reverse complement strand
GAGATGAAAAAAATAGATGGAAACATAACATGCTAAACATATCATTAATTGACAAAATATAAAAGTAGGACCAAACATATCATGCTTCAAATTATAACAATTATAAACCCGTAAGTTCTCAATAGCTTTATATACAATAGAAGGTGTTGCGTTGAGAAATGTTACGTATATGATGGATTGGCTTCAATTTAAATGGAAAGCTTGTGACTGGCTTCTAATCTCCAACTGATTTACCACAAAGCTCAATAGCAATGGTCTCAAGCAAAGGGTGAAGAGGATGGCACTATCTCCTACTTCTACTACATATGGTACGAAATCAACATGAGGATATTTTAGAATTCTGCTCGTGATAAGGATATACTTCTAAAAGATATCAAGTTCTCGATGCTAACTTCCATTCTTAATATTTCCACTGATAGGCAATTGTCAGGCTGGTTGAGTTCTTTGTAGTTAGAATGTCTTTCAACTTGATTTTTTTTATTTTGATTCTCAGTTTCATTGAGTCTCGATGTACTTAACTTCACACTTGATAAATGAAATAAAGTTTTTCTTTTTCATTGACAAAAAAAATAAACAACTTTCGTAAATTTAAAGAGACAGAGAGCTCTCTCTACTAACTTTTTATCTTTTTGAATTTGTTCACTCTTGAAGTGCAACACATCAACAAGCATCTCAAAACAAATCCAATAGATCAAGAAGTAGGGCAACAAGCCCTCTATCTACTTTTATGTTTACTGGAGCTATGATCCGTTTTATTCACTCAAATAATTTTGAACCATTTTCATATATTTAGTAATGAAATTAGCCTTATGTATGTGTGTGTGTGTGATGGGCCATATTGATGGGTACAACATATCCCAATATTGTTTTGCATCTTGGTCATCTCTAACACCTAGCTTACGATGCTATGCGTACGAAAGAATGTATTAAACAAATATAAGCTAAATACACAAGGGATTAAAGAATATCCCTCTACTTAGTGCCGACAAGCTAGAGCTTTCCCCACGCCAAGAGATTCCAAGTGGCAAGATGACAAGGCGTCCTTGGGCAAAAGCCAATATAATTGCATTAACTATTGAACCATAGCATAATTTCTAAACTAACGTAAGAGATTGAGTCTCGTGCATTCAGGAAAACTAAATGAAAAAATTAATAAAGAAATAAAAAAGGGCTTCTTAACAATTCTCTGATTTTGTTTGGACGTCTGCATGGAGTTGACATTTTAGAGTTTGTTTATTGTGGGTGAGAGAGAATCTCCGCAAGGAATTTGGTGGGAGATTTATTTTTTTTTATTAATTATTTTATATTCCAAATGCATGTTCGTGGATAGCAACGTCATCACTGCCCTTGTGAAGGTTCCCGCACATTTGTCTTGCCAAATACTTCCAGCAAATAGGTAATAATCACAGTTCACGATGATCGATATTGCGTTAAGGAAGGGGGGAAGAAAGAACACACAAGTATATACTGACACCGTCACTACTTAATTAGCACTTGTCATAATCTCATTCATTATGGATATAAAATAGGGTTTTTACATTAATACCACCTTTACTCTTATCAAAATTAATATTTACTATCTTTAAACTTTTTTGGTTCCACTAGTTAACGTCTTTGCAATGTCACACCTATTTGAGTTTTTAGCCTGAAAACACATGAACTGACAAAATACCCCCACCCCAAACACATGCAAAGCACGTGTGTCTAATTAAGTATTATAAAAAAGATTTTTTTCAAAATTAGCCCCCAAATCTTTCATGTTTTGTCATTAGACCCTAAAATATTATCATATTTTGAAATTGAAATTAAACCTCGAATCGATGTCCTCTTCAACCAATCGGCGTCGTCCTCATCGGAAAGGGCTATAGGGAGGCCTATTTGTTGATCTTTTACTCCTTGGCCGGGGTTTCGAGCATTGGCAGATCCAAATGGTGCCCGAGGTGGGCAGTTGCACTCCTGGAGATCTTACTTTTGTAGATCATGTTGAGAGCTTTCTAAAAACATATTATAATAGTAATTCCGATAGCCGAGTCAAAAGTTATGGGCAGTGCAAGTTTCAGCCTCTATGCACGTTTACAGCCTACTGCTAATTGTTTTGACATTGTCTTGTTAAAAACATTCATACCACAAGCTACACATCTCCGAATTGAGTTCCGTTTATTTCTGTAAATAGATACTTGTAGTCCGTCCCCCTAAGAAAATATTTCTGGATCCGCCACTAGTTTCGAGGGTTTTTTTTGTTAGATTGAAGGGGGAGAGAGGGAAGATTGGGAAGAGGTGAGGTTAAGGTCTGGGGAAGGATTTCTTTTTTTTTTTTTTTTTTTTTTTTTTGGATCGGAGGGAGGGAGGAGGATTGAGGGGAGATGAGGTTAGGATTTAGGGATTAGGAATTAGCGTTTGGGGATTGGGCTAGGGTTTGGAGATCCATGGTTGTTTCTGTGAGAGAGAGAGAGAGAGAGAGAGAGAGAGAGAGAGAGAGAGAGAGAGAGAGAGAGGTACTAAATTAAAAATATGAACGATTTGGAGGACTAATATTGAAAACAAACCCTTAAGTTTATACTTAAATAGGACGCACGGGAAAAGCACATGCCTTAGTTAGTGGGTAAAATGGCCAATTTATGTGTTTTTTAGGTTGAAAACTCAAATAGGTGTGACATTGCAAAGATGTTAGCAAGTAAATGTGCTATTGACCAAAAAAACTTTAAAGGTGAAAAGTATCAATTTTGATAAAAATAAATGCGGTTTTCATGTAAAACTCTATAAAATAGAGGAGAGTATTGTCATTTGTCTGCAAGACCAACTCTGGTTATAATATACACAACTGATTTTAGAGCAACTTTAGAATGCACAGAACTTGAAAGTGAAGAGATAAGTGAGTGGTATTGCATATATATACCAGAGTACTATATAAAAACAAGCTTGAATTGGATTTACTTTTCTATCAAAAATTATAATTGAGAGACCATTCTTATTAAATTACAATCATTTGCTCTCATTTTTGTACTGAAATATGCGAATATATATGTAGTACATTTAGGACATGATTAGTGCTAAAATTTGAATTTGCTAATCTATACTTGACATAGATGATTAATATTAAAAGTAATGATTGCCAACTTTTTTAATAGTAAAGAAGATCCAAACATAAATTAAAGGCCCCTGTCGCTAATTGTAATAGAAACGGTATAGTCCTAGATGATTTGACTAAATTAGATGCAACGCCACTTACATTTGTTATATTTTTGGTGAACTAAACTAATTAAACAACTCATTTTAACATAAGCTCCATCCGTAAAGTTTTAGCTAGCTCTATGTAATAAAGTTTTCTTGTGTTCAACATTTCATCAACTTGAAGATATTATCCACAACAAACACCTATGTTTTGGAAAAATGACTTGGATAATATGAGTTGGGACTGAAGATTGTGGAATAAAGTTGGTATACAAATCAAAATACTTGATCATTACTAATGCCAAGAAAATATTTAACATAAAACAAGAGGACAGTAGGTAGATCTCTAAGTATCTAACTGACCACTGTACCTTTTATCATCTCATACAGGCACTTTCATATTCCCAATGCTAATGTTTGTCCTAATTAGTTAATTAATTAATACTTGATAGTTAAATAAATAAATAAATAATGCGACTGACAAAATTGGATGATGCTGAAGCAAGAATCAAGTTTGTGATGCATGCTGAACAAGCGCCGCGAAACTTGGCATTTGATCCGATCGAACTGTTGTCTCACATGCAACTTGTTAGTGTACAGTGGATTTTGAAGAAAATGTACATGGTTGATATTTGTGTTAAGTTTCTTGGCATTTTATGGATGTATGATTTTATCTTCTAGTTCCAAAAAATTCTTGGCTTTTCTATGATTGCGAAGATGAAGAAAAAGTTTTGGATTTTAGGTAGGAGTCTGGCTCATTTCCCTGTTGTTAGAACGCACGATGGAAACAAGGACTTTTTTGGACAGTGCAGATAAGTTAATTAAGTACACAGATCAAGCATACTGTCCGGTTTCCTTGATATGAGAACAAAACAGAATCCTCGTCAGAAACCAGTAGCTGGATGAACTTAATTTACATAAATAAATTTATGCAAGACCAATAGTGTTTAAAGTAAGAATAAACATTTTAGCGAAATAGTCCTAACACATTTTAATCTAAATTCGAAAATTTTCAAACATAATTCAAGTTAGGTCTAGGGAAGATTTTTTCTTTTTTTATTTTTTTATTTTATTTTTTCATGCCACATTATGGAGAGGATACTTCCACCTCATCACTTTGCTAACTTTGCATTCAACTCCCTCGAATTTGAAGGTAATTGGTTTTGACATCAATGAAATGGGTGACGCATCACCCATTTTCTTCGTCAGCCGAACAATATACAGCTTGGAAAATAGATTGCGAACCCCACGCAGTCCCCTTACCATTTTCGAAATTTTAGAATACATTAACTGTTTCTTCTAAAAAAACATTGCAACCAAACAGCCCGTTACCATGTTCGGTTGACAAGGTAAAACAAACCGGTGGTGTGACATTGAACACCTCATGTGGCACCCTAACATCAACCCTACCAGGGTGAAAGATACCGCAGCACCAAGTCCAGGGTGGTGTGCCTTTTTCCTCGCTACTGTAATTTTTCCGCCTTTGCAAATAAATTAAAAACTCCAAACAGACGGCAAGCTACCCCAGGCCTCACCTGCAGGGCTCTTTAGGCGTAGGAAACCCTTTAACAGCGAAATACAAAAACATCGACTCACATTATCTGCAGAATCCAAACATGCATCCATGCGAACTGCCAAGATCTCTATTGCTCGCCGTCGCCGCACAAAAAGATCAAAATAACTTAAATTTCATGATAATGGCTATCGAAAGAACCCTAATAATCATCAACAATAACTACCGACAACATAGTGTTTATAGATGATACGAACATGAACAAATGGGGTAGTCACCAACAACCAATCTGGACATGAAATTTCAAGTCTGTATTATGACAAAAGTCTACCAACAGCAGAGAAATGACAACAGGAGGATCCATTGCCAATACACGACCGAACCCTTATATTATTCCTCATCAGTTGTTGACGATAAAGTGAACAAATAGAGATTTATACTGACAAATGCTCTGCTGCTGCATATAATGAAACTAATTATTCTAGTAAATTATTCACAGCTCATATGACAGCCAATTATGACGGGGACAAAACTCTTATGTTACCACTGAGGACCAATCTAACTAATGGAAGTTTACACCAACTTTTTACCTCTAAATTCTAAGAGCAGGGCCTTTGTACAACCCTCTCCTGATAACAAAACTATCTGGAGGCTGATACTCTTCCAACCAATCCACTTCAGAAGCCTTCATCCCATCCGGTAAAATACTTTCTGCATATTCTATATAGTCATCTGAAGACGATAAGAATGAGTCAGAAACAACAACCGAATAAGAGTTAATTGCACACAGATCCCCTATAGTATCGCGCTTCGGAACTTATTATCACTTAGTTTAATTCTGGCAGATAAACCTCCAGGAAACACTTTTTCTTTTTTTTCCAAACTCTTTTACCCTGGGTGAAATTTTGGGATATTGCTCATTTGCTCCTGGTGAATTAGTGAGTCTATCTCAGGGTTAAAGAGTCAAAAAGTTTCATCCAGATGCATCTGCCAAAATCAAACTACAGGGGTAATAAGTTCCAATGCGAGATACTACAGTCCATTTGCAATTAACCCATCAAATAGCTGAGAACCTTAAGATGGCTATAAAAGATTACCAGATAGATCCTTTTTCGGGAACTTCCGGAAATATGAGCAATGTCGTCCATCCTCTGATGAATAAGGGGGCGTTAAAATGTCAAAGAGCGCACACGGGGTTATAGCTTTAAAGCTGTGGATATTACCACCAGTAGTAGGATAAAGAACTGTTGTCCCACATGGTGCTGACATTTCGCCATCTCGAACAAGCTTTGCAGGTCTTGCTACGAATTCAAGAAAAAATGTATCAGACACTAAAGATTTTCTAATAAGAAGTTATGCATGAAGAAGATAATGACAACGATCAATAACCACTTATATGGATCCACAAAAGCACAACAGTGGGAATTAGTAGTGTAATCTAATAAAGTTTAAATTAAGATTTGAGAATGCTAGTGGATACTGATAAGTCTTAAGTATCAATTGTACCATACCAGATTCGAAGCAAGTCAAGGCCTAATCAGAAAACAACACTTTTTTTGCCTGATAACTACCATCACAAAAGAAGTTATGAAGTTTAAAGCATCAGACATTGATTTAATGAAGTTACACTTAGATAGAATTTAAAGTCTGGAAAACTTGTGATTAAAATGTTGATTTATAGATCTAAAGTCAAAGAACCATCATCCAACAATCAACATTTTCAAAGAGAAAACCGCAACTGCCAAAAGCTACAAATAGCTCTGCTTTAGCCTCACAGTGAAAACTTGTTAATTAGAAAAGACCTAAAAATAGATAGATAGTGGTTGGATTCGTCTGTTTTTGGTCTAATCCAATATGATAAATCACCAAAACTCATAGCTTGTTAGTTTTAATTCATCAGGAATTATGACATAGAAGATTACAAAATAAATCATCACATAACCTCTTTATCTCCACCACTATTATATTAGTCTCAACTCATAAGCCAGAACTCTTCAATTGGATTGACTCTACCACAGACTATGTAGCCTGGGAAATTCTAATCAGAAGTCGTACCCGTACCAGACACGTGCCTATACCCGAACCCATACCGAAACTTTTTGGACGCTTCTTGAATGTATGCATACGTTTATTCCAGCATATACTCAATTATATAATACATGTTTTAATTTAAAACACTCTTCATATACTCAATTATATAATACATGTTTTAATTTAAAATACTCTTCATACACTTCTTGGACGTATATTTTACATTTGCACATCTATTTTTCATATGTTGATCTTATGTAAAAGAAAAAAATATTGATCTTATATAAATTATTAATTTTAAAACATATAAATACACATCACAACATATATGTAGTCATGTCCCCATACCCTACCTTTTACAAATTTGCCGTGTTCCATAACAGTACCAGTGCCCATACCCATGCAACTTATACCACAGACCTTAAGCTCCTTTGAGTGTGTCAAAACTAGCTGAGCATAAGCAATAATTAGTAAGATGAAACTTGAAATTTGATTTTCTCTAGATGTTAATTTCTCTAATTATTTGGCTAAGTAGATTAATAGTGTTCATATATAATATCTATTGAGAAATTATGTTGTAAAGTATGGTATGCACGAGGTTTGATGGAGACTTAATGAATTGTTCAAGAAAAAAATGTCAGATATTGCCTATTATATTCACTAGGCTTTGTAATTTTAACATATTTTTTAAATCTTTGTATTGCATTAATACTGACAACCTGATAATCCAGTCTGACACTTTGCAACCACAAAAAATCTTGTCAATGAACGTGAATTACAATAAAGGAATGCCACAACATCAAACTTCAATGGAAGGATTTGGCTCCAATTGAAGGATTTGGCACCAAATCCTTCCAAGTCCCAAGAATAAAATATGTTCATGTGTATGTGTCGGGAGAATGAGCCACCAACATAGGAAATCTTCTCCCCTAAAAAATAATGACAGATGAACAGTCTAAGTAATCATCGTGATTTTTATCCCTAAAGTGATTATTCATATCCAAAAACAATCTTGATGAAAAAAATTGAAAGCGATTTAAGGACTTTTTACCCATTCATCAAAAGGTTATAAAATTAACAGTATGTCAATAATACAACACATGATACCCTTGATTTATGAATAGATGTTCATCCGACAATCGCCAATCACTTTTTGAAGGTAAAAAAAACTTAAGAAAACTCAATCACCACGAAAAATAGCATTTTACGAAGAAGGTAATTCCTGTTTTATTGAAGGATTGAACAATGCCTAAGAAATTGACAGTAGATAATCCAAAAAGAATCACAAGTAATTCGAAAATGATCCGTCTTCTACTAGCTAGGCATAACAAAAAGATTAAAATAACTAAAAGATCTCATATAAAAAGTACGGTCCATTGCACGAGGCTCCCACCATTGTGGGTGGGATGGTCAGATGTACCCAAACTCAGCCCACATGTGGAGAGGCTATTTCCGAGCCCATGACCTCCAGAAAGGCAGCAACCTTATAGTTGGGCCAAATCTCACCCTCAACTAAAAGATCGTGTATATGCCTGACAAATCACGAACCCTTACTAAGTCATGACCCTTACATAAAAACTAAACAACATAATCAGCTCATAAAACATCCTAAAATGATGAAATGATCTACCAACGAAGGTGATGTTTTGACCAACTTGCTATTAATATCCAAACTACCTGCTTTTATGTTTGTCGGTGAGTTGACTGTATCAAATATATCTTGGGTGGAGAAAACTCCAGACTAAGTTTAAAATGGAAAAAATGAAGAACCTTGCACTAATAATAGGTTGGGTTGATATTGCATTAGTAGCAAAGAGGACAACATAGGTTTATATATGCCTAACAAATCAAGACTTTTAACTCAATTAATCAGCACCACAGAGGTATCCACAACAACAGCAGCAGCAAAGCCTTTACACCAAATTTAGAGTATGCTGCATGAATCCTATTCTTCCATTTGGTACTAGTTTGGGTCATTTCCTCTCTTAAGTTAACTTTTATTATATCCTTCTTAATTGCTTCTCACCAGGTGCTTTTGATCATTTGCTCCGTTAAGTTAACTATAATCTTATCACTTCCTAACTGGTACACTAAGAGTCATACAGCTATTTAAGATGATAAAATTGATCTCACGGTAGTGATGACGTTAACCAACATGCTTTATGTCCTAATTAATCCTTTCCTACTGAATTCAAGAAGTTGTTCTGCATCCCTATTAAGGCACCAATATCAAAGTCAACTAATAAAGTAAAACGAGAGAAACACGCACCTTTGGATGGATCAAGCGATCCTTCTGTGTCAATCCAGTCATATGACTTGACATGCAAAGTGCCATACAGAAGCTTGCTCAAGACGGTCATTCCAGGATGATTATGAAGAGGAATAATGGAAGAAGGAGGCATGCAAAATATTCCGATCTGCATAAATGTTTAGATTAACATCATATAAAACACCAATTCTCATCATGATATTGGTCAAAAATGTCTTGTAATTTATTCACCAGTGTCACAGAATACAAACCCTTAGTAGCCTAAGAGTTACCATTATTGCATGAAAAAAAGAACTAGCAGATTCAAAATAGAAACATTAATGCTTACAGAAAAGCTTTCACACTCGTGTATGTGCAAATACTGAATCGGAGGCAAATACTGACTGCTCCCATTTCGGCTCTTTTTCCCATTCAAAGGATTTGTAGGTTTCCACCCTCGTACTAGTTGAGCATCCTGTTCAAGACCCACGTGAGCTGGCTTGATGTCATCTGCATAAATATAGAAGACATTGCATATTTTATGTCCATCCATGTAAAAGAAGACATGCATGTCCACTACTGCCACTTTGGAACTTAACATAGTGCTCATTTTTATCGAGGTAAAGAAACGGATAAAATGTACATAAACTTGAAATCTACTAGTTAGCAAAAATAACGAGGATTTACTAAACCTTCTAACTTTCCTTAATCTCCAACATTTAAGCAAATGAAAAATAGAAGTTTAGGCTCTAGAGTGAGATTTGGTGTAGCTCATATTTAACAACAGATGCTTACTTATAGCAGTAGTAATAACAGTGAGAATATTGACTTCCATAATCTAATCTTCTTCTTTTTTTCCTTTTTTTTCTTTTCGTAATAACTCAGGATCAACTCTCCTTTAAAGATGCATCGATATTGAACCAATTGAACGCACTTCTAAGATTTGTTCCATAAAAATCTCCATTTTTTATTTGAAATAATATTGAAATTGAGACCTTCACCTATATCTGGATTGGAAAATTTGCACATTCAGAAAGTTTTAATATCCAATATGGTATTTGCCTTTTCTTACGAATAAAACCCCAAAATTTACACTATATGCAGCTCGTTGTGTATTTGATTTTGTAGTTATGATATGTCGTGCCACAAATGGCTGGTATTTAATAGCAATACATACTAAATATGACCATCAAAATACACTAGTGATGCAAAAATAGTGCATAATAACAAAATCAACACATGCCCACCCCAATGTTACACTGATGCACAATGAAGGATAGTTAAGCAAATAAAAAACAGGCTTCCTTTAGTTGCCAATGGCCAATACTTATACATCAAAAGAATTGTTTTTCCTTCTTCTGTTTGTTTCAGATTAGAAATATATAAATAGCATATTTGACTTCCAAGACATTTTTGTATAACATGTAAAGAAAACCTCATCTCACCTAAACGAGCACGAACTTTTTCAAGAGCTTCAGCTGATATAGGTCCGTTGGGAGAAAATGATGCTTTACATGCTTCATATAGCTTCCGTATCACGGGCATCGTGAAAGAACGAACAGACCAATGAAAAGATGCAACCAAATACAAAGATCAAGCTAAAAAACCTCCTAAACCAATTATGAAGCTTCACTTGTATAAATGACTTGCCAAATAAATGGGCTCCCAAGATGTCCTAATTTAAATTAAACATATTGCTTCTCTTTGAGGACATAATAGTAGAGCGAAGGAAAACTCTAAATTCACAGTTAGACGGAAGGAAGGTAGAAATATGCTCATGCTATACTATAAGGTCCCTTCAATCAAGCTCTGTCAGCACAATTTATACCTGCAAATTCCATAATTACAAAAAAAATATATCATATATAAATGACTAAATTGGCTGCAGAAACAATGTGGCACATTGTGTCAGTGTGTAGATGTAAGATGGGGTGAGTTGGACAGAATTAAGACAATTGACAAGATAAAAGTTCATAGAATTAAAAAAGGAAGTTAGTCTAATAGTCCTTCCCTCAATCAACTCTGAAAGCCTATGATGCAAAGATTAGGTACTAGGCAGTTTTCATCAATGATTTACTTGTTCCAGATTACAAAACAATATGTAAATAGGTGGTATGCTACATTGTGTTTGTACTCATCAGACATTGTGTATTTCAATGTCTTAAATGTGTCATGCCTTAAAGCCTCACGCGCTCAAGCGAGACGGTTTTGTACCTCACTGCCGCGCATATCACCAAGCTATGAAGGCTACTAAGGCAAAGCCTTTTGGCACATCTGATCTGGGATGATCTCAACCCACTAACTCACGTCATTAGCATTAGTTGGAGTGATTAGAGGAGAAAGACTCGGCCAACTTAGCTAGAGTGATTAGAGGAGAAAGACTCAGCCACGATCCACAAACTCAGGGCCACTACTTTGTTGTGGTTTGTTACCAGACTATACGTATA
>JBAKGM010000001.1:14984223-14994840 GCA_037177215.1 Asparagus racemosus | reverse complement strand
AGAGAGTTGAGTCATTTGGGCTTTTATTCATTAGTACTCCATTAACCTGCAAATTAAGATAAAAACAGTTATTAACATGGTATTTATTCATATAAAATAGGTAATGAGGATATAAAATTATAATTAAATTGTGATAATCACACCTATACGTTCCCAAATTTATTAATAGAGGGAAGAACGCGAGGGATCGAAGAATTACAGATGAATGTACAAAAGGAATTTCGTTCTGTGATCTTTGGTTTCATTGCTTGTTGTTTCGTCTGGTTCAATAATACCGCTTATCCATTTATATGCGATATAATTACAACTGATCTAAACGATCTAACAACAATTAAAAAGAAATCTATTGGAATGGAAGAAATCAGTAAAAGGGTTTCTCGGTGGTCATACAAATTGACAGACAATTTGGAAGAAGATGGTCAATACCAGAAAAGAAAGATATCTTTCGCAATCCCTTCATCCTCTTCAATAAGTTGAGTTCAATATGATGGCAATGGAGGAATTGTATCTCATCTCAAGGAGTTATACTATAGGATCTATGTCATTAAATCCCAAAGGCAAGTGCCACTTGCTCATCTTCCTTTGATTCCGAGAATTTATCACGTGCTTTATACACAAGTCATGATTTTAATTATGGTTTATGATGTTTTAAAATCCTAGAAATTTATGTAAAATATTGTAGAGTTTATAGGTGACGTTTTTAGAAGTTTAAAGTATGATACTATCATATTAAATGGGTTAATCCCTTATGAAACTTTTGAGATGCCGAAATTTTTGAAACATGTACGAAAGATGAACGAAACCCTAATTTTTTGTAGTTGTATTGTTTAGACTTGGTACTATAGTTTAGGAAGTTCAAATTAGTCCCCTACACTTGCTCGAAGGTGTACGAGAAGACCGGAGTTGAAACGACAAAGAAACAACGATGAACGAGATGAAAATGTGCAAAATATCAGCAGATTAGACGTCTGATCGAGCGACATTGGACGTCTAGATGTCTAATACCAGATATCTGATGGGAGAATCATACCTATGATCGAGAGGAGTAGACATCTGAGTCAGGTTTTGACAAAAATCCATTTTTGATTCTTTTCTCAGAGATGTCTGGTCTCTTTAGGGGAGACATCTGGTTGTACATTCACACATCTGGGGGTATTTTTCAGCCGTCTGATTTTGTTCTGATGCATATTAAGTCTCTGTTGAATTAGGTTAGTCTGTTGGACTATTTATTAGTTTTATACTTGTTTAAAAGAGAATATCAAACTAATTAATGATGTAGGATATTTTAAATCTGTCCTAAATGATACTTGGCAATTTTCAACCTTATATAATTTAGATATTCTTTATAGTCAATTGGCTTTTGACCATAGTTGACTGATGCGTCTATTTTCAGACTAGTTACATATTTTAAGATATAATTTTACCTTGACATATTGGTTGTTATTTTAGTTATATATGGACATCTTCACATTTCCTCTTTAGGGATTGACTTACCCTTTTCTACGAAATGAATAGTGAGGAGTCATTAGCTTTTATAAACTTTTCTTGTTGGATTTCTTTTTATTATATTGGTATATAAACACCCTTATCAAAATAATTAAGAATAATTGAATTATAATTGAGCATATCATATTAATATAATTTGATATAACTGTTAGAGCTATACGAGGTTGAATATGTTTAAAACTCAAAATAGAGTTCTCCTATTCTCCACAACCCTTTTGAGGTATGTTGGACAATTTTTGTGTTAATCTTCTTTCTGCTTAACTAAGTATTTAGTTCACAAAAACTTGAGTTGTTAAATGTTTGATAATTCAGAAGTGTCCAATTACGACCGTAGAGACTTGACACTTAAAATTTGATGAGAAATTATAATATTATTACAAGTGATTTGACTCAAATGAGTATTTAATTATTTGGTAGTGTAAGAGTAGTCCTGTGAAATACCTACACTGTAGATAATTTGAATGATTTTATAGCTATCATTGCAAGATAAATGGTGCTGAATATTGATGATTGATAGGTTTTTATTTGTTAATCCTTTGTACGTATAGACAAGTCTATTAACTTGCTCCTAGACTATGAGATATTTGATCCCCCTAGGTTAAGGATTTTATGTATGTACGTGCCGAGCGGTTAACTACTAACTGTGATATTGATGATGGTATATAACCTAACTAGTTATACGATCAGTGCTTCAGAGGATTGGGAATTAGTGTGTAACATTATATGTACAAAGAAAATAATTTAAATAACAAAGGGGATCAGCATGGTTATGTGTTACCACCCTAAGCAAACAAGCTCAGTCATTACATATCCAAATAGTATTGTAATTAAAGATTACATTTACAATGATGTTTGTTCAATGTAGTTGTAGTCTATTTGAAGTTTACTTCATGATTATACGATGATGTGATATGATGAAGATGTTGCAGTAGGGTGGATGATATCCTCTACTTTATTTGATATATTGGTAACTTGCTTTCATCATTTTTACTTTTGATTTATTATACCTTTTCAGTATAAGTTGTGACTGCATTGTAGGACTTAAGTAGACATGTTTAGTAGTGGTGTTATATTTAATAAGGTGTGACATATTCACTTATCAATATATTATGTATGTTCTAGTCCACATCCTATTTATGTTGCTATCTTTTATTATTTGTAATCTCTTTATCATTTCATTTGAGCACTCTTATCTTTTGATGATTATTATCTCTTTGAGCTATCTTTATTTGTTTTAGTTTGGTTGTATAAAGAAAAGAGAGTGAGGGTTCATTTGCAAATTTCCCTCTCCACTAACCAAGGCTGCCCAATATTTAGTAATAAGATAATTATATGGTACTTTGTAATGGGTTTAATCACTTGGATTAACTTTAATTAAGGTTCAAGACCATGTGTAATTTGGGTTTCATGCTAATGGTTATTGTGGCCACTATATCTTGATTAATTGTCTTGATCCGAGCATAGATAGACTAATATTTTCGCACATGTAAGTTTCTAAACTCATGCTATCAAGATCATGAATTGTTGATTAGATTCAAGAGTTGATACCGATAACGGTATCCGACTGTCAGAAAACAAGAATGATACAACCTGGCCGTGCGTCTTCATACTAATGTTGCCTCTTTCAGGTCTTCTGATTGAATCCCAAGGAACATAATCGATAATGGTTAATCACCAATCCCGACCCCTTGCAATGGCCGTTGTTATGTTGGCCTCGGCAATTTGAGTGCTTTGAGTTCTAGCTTTTATTGACACAACAAAATTTGAAAATAAACTCAAGGGCAAAGGAAACAAGAACGGCCTACTATGAGAACACAACTCAATTCATCATTTATTCATTAAATGAATTATAATTCCCTGTACACTTTTTAATAGGATTTACATGAACAGCAATAGATAAAACTCGATCTTCAATTCTCTATATAAAATAGTCGCCGTAATTGAAACCCACGAACCAATGATTTAGGAAGCCGATGCATAGATGTATAGAGATACTCATTAGAATTTTTAAAGTGGATAAACTTCGTTAATGCCAGATGTGCTTTAGAAATAAATTTTGAAAATAGAATAGAAAATTGTTTAATTGACCAATAATTGGAGAGTTAATTAGAGAGGATGTGAAACATAATGCTATGTTTGGGAGTTCACTAATGGAGGGGAAGAGGAAAAAGGCAAGGGAAAACAATATAAAGGAAAGGAAAGGAAGGAGAGGAAAAATGTAATAATCATGTTTGTGAGTTTAGCAAAGAGAATGGAGGTGAATCATTTCTTAGCCGTTGGATTTGTATCATGATGGTCCACAACAATACACCTCCTCTACACCCCAGTTTCGGGGTTAACCAAATTATATAGAGTGGAGGTTAGGGGATGTAAAATTTATTACTTTCCTTCCCCCCGTTCCTTTGCCAAAAAACAAAAAAACAAAAAAAAACTCACAAACAAGGTTAATCCATTTAATTTCCTTCCCCAACCCCTCATTCACCCTCTCCAAACGAAGCATAAAAGTTTTTTGGGACAAATGTATGAAAAACCTTTCAACATTTATTTTTTTATGTTTAACAAATATGAGTTAATGAAAACTCTTAGGTTTATTTAACCCTAATCCTAAATTAAGCTAACAAAAAATAATCTGCCTAATTAAACTAATTTATTAAACAAAATACATATGAAAGCAAATTATTTAAATAATCTCATAAAATTTAAACTATGCAACTACACAAATAGAATTAATTTTGAAAAATCAAAGAATAAATTCGTAAAGGCTAAAAAATACCTTAAAATTGCTGAATCGGTATGAAAAGTAAAGAAAAGTGAGATTGGGGCTAGATCTTGAGAAGATTCAGCAAATTGCATAGAAGCCCCCAACTTTGATTACAATCCACCTAAGAATAATAGCTATTCAAGTAATCTCCATCATCAACACAAAAGCTCTCGGTCAGAGGGATGGAGGCATGAAGATTTAGCCATAAAAGCTTGATGTTGTGAAGATGAGGGAAGGGAAAAAGAAGAGCGATAACCCTAAGCGGTCACTCCTTTTCCCAAAAAGAATCACGAGCCCATTTCCGCTCATTTTGAGAGGAAGATTGGATTTACATCCTCCTATTAAGGCATCTAATGGGTTATAGATAATTCTTTTATCCATACAGAGTACCATAATAGGTGTGTTGATACCAGACTTAAATTGTTTCGTAATTTTAACTTGTAGTCCAAGATAAAGATATTTCATATATTTATATTTTTCTTTTAATTTATTTATTTTTCTTTAATTTAGGAGAGGAATACTTTTAAAGCTATGTTCTCCATGTAGTTCAATGTTTCCATCGACACGACCAAAGATATAATAATATTTATTGAGAAATTTGGTGTTAAAAATGCCCATTTTTCTATAAGCATCATTTGTATGAGGTTTGGGAATGGCTAGATTTAGCCTTTCTATATCCTCATTTGAGATGGAGAACCTTTCTCCTTGAAGATCATGCATATATGATTTAGAAGATTCTATATCTTCTCCTGATATGCTGTTTGCTTCCTTTTTCATTGTAAAGATTTTAGGAAATTCATATTCCTTTTCACTTTCTATTTCTAATTCTGATGTTAGTTCATAGTAGGAGTTTTCAGAATCTATTTGGAGTTAGTTTATCTCTATACGGCCCAATCCATATTTGGATATTTCTTCATCTATAATTATTGCATTTGTATTTTGCTTTTTAGGATATTCATTTGCATAGTGGCAAACTTCTTGATATATGAAATATTTGCATTTTTTCTTTGAAATTTTGGGTTTAACGGTGTATTTTGATTTTTTTCCCCCTAAGATTTCCCCTTTTGCGAATTTTTCCAGTGAGAGAGTTTTTGCTTTTTAAATTTATATGGCTTTTGAAAAAAAATTTTGTAGTATTTTCCTTTGACAAGATTGTGTACAACCATACTCTAAAGGATATCCTTGTATCTTGTCACAACAAGATTGTCCAATTTTACTATCTTTAAGTTGCCTTTTGGTTTGTTTAAAGGCCTTAGATAGCTGACAATACTATTCTAGTTCTCTTAATATAAAGAGTTGACTAGCTCCACTTGATCTATCATTTTCCAGTGTTTTTGCTTTAGATAAGCATCTTCTTGGAGGGTATCGCATGGTTTGGATAATTTCCTAGAAATTTGCTCTGTCCACCAGTCCATTCGTTGATTGTTCTCAAGCTGATAGACTAATTTAAAATAATCCATGAGAAACTCTTCTATATAGCAGATTTGACAAAGTCTCATTTGTATGAGCTTCTTTTCTACATCAGGGTCTGGCTTATCAAATGCTTGTCCACAAAGGTCTTTACAAAGTTGATTCATTAAAGTAGCCAAAGCTTCCTCTGGCTTCATAGCTTGTAATTTTTCTTTATTCTAACTTTTATTAATTTATAATAACTTTACTCAGTTGGCAGTCATTCCGTCAAACAAGGAAGTTATGTATTCTATGAACTCAGGGGGAGTCCATTCATAGAAATGAATCATCCCAATGATATGTTGGGTCCATCTGTTAACATAGTTAATTCTTTCTCTAATTGGGATATTATCTATGTTAAATTACAGTCCTCCTATACGAACGGGATTATATATGGCTACTTCTTCATATTGTTGCTTGTATTTTACCCGTATATGGGTCGGTAAATCACCATGCTTTCGCGAAGAGGAAGGTGCTGTTGAAGTGGGTCTAGACATTTCACTAATAAGGGATGGGATAAAATCTTCAGGGAACCTAATATTAGGTGAAGGTTGTGGAGACGGGTTGTGGATGGGTTTGGAGGTGGACTTGTGACTAAGGATTCTCTAGTTTTTATTATGTTAATGACTAAAGAATCATCATATTCACTAATTTTAGATGAAAATTCATTTTCATCTGAATAATAATTTAGAATTTATTACTATCAAGAAGTTGATTTGCTTGTTGTAAAGCCACAAATTCTGTCTGTGGGTCATGTACTTGATGTGTTAAGGTTTGTATTTGTTGTCTTAACACTATCATGTTTGAAGGATTATAAGTTTTGGGTTGAAGGATGTCAGTTAGACCCTTTGTTTTCATCATTATATTTAGATGATTAGTCCAGTGCCATATACGAGTAGAGACCTTGGTGGTATGGTTTTGAGTTTTGATTTTTCCTTGAACAACATTTGTTTTCAAGGATTTGATTTCTTCAATTTGCTTTTGAAGATTCGAAACATTCGTATTAATATCCTCTATATGATATATAATACGTATAATTGACTTTAGCATGAACACTAAACATTGGTTTGATGGTGACTTTGTAGAGTCTTAAGGAAGATGTAGTAAGTGCTTGTAACTCTTTGGTTCAGCACTCATCTTACAAGTTTCTTGTATTATTCTAGACATGATTTTACTAATATCTTTCTCCTTTCTTTATCCTTTCTTATATAGCTTAATTCTTGTTTTAATACTTTATAATTTATTTGCTAACCAAGGGTTCGACCCTATTCTCTCCGGCTAAACACACACCATCTGAGTGCAATTTTCCATTCAGACTAAGGATTCGAACCCAACAGCACATGTCATCATACAAAGAGTTAACGCAATTCTAGTATGCTGCTTCAGAAAGAGAGAGCACAGCCTATTTGTCAATATTCACCCCAATTACTCTGTTGCTCTTAATGACCCTCACATATGTGATGTGGCAAAATTAAGTATCAATCTCAGAGGAATTGAGATGAAACCAAGAAGTCGAGTGCTTGGAATACGGTGGGAATCTGTAGCAGCACTAAGCCAAACATCTACCTTCCCTAGTAAGAAATCTAGAGAAGTAATTAGTCTTTTCGAGGTACAACCTAAAAAGGTAATACAACCTCATACTGTGAGTTTAAATGACCTCAAAATTGATATTGAACTAGAAATCAATTTAAGTCATTTAAGCCGGCATAAAAAAATACAAATGCTAAAAGAAACATTTATTATTTTTAGTACTACTATCAGAACTACATATATAAATCAGCCAAAACTAAGAAAGAGTCTCTCTTTTAGAAAAGATGATGGATCTAGTTCATCAAAAGAACTTAAAGAAATCTTCAATCCACGAAGAAGTATTCAAGTTCCTATGGAAAAATCAAGATGTTCTGTCATAACTCCTAAAATATCGTGAAAGACTTTTGTGCCCATTCTCTAAATCTGGATAAAAAAACAAGAGTCAATTATTTTACAAGCATTACAATTGCATATTCAGATTGTAAGCACTTTATGCTTCATACGCTCATAGATACTAGAGCCAATATAAGCATTACTAGAGGAGAATTTGTTTCTTCACAATATAGAAGGCAATGTAAAAATCCTCAATTCTCTACGTCCTTCAATACTAAAGTTATCACAATAACTAAAAATGTTAAAAACCTTCCTGTCATTTTTTAAACAATTGATGGAAAGGAAATTACTTTAACCATCTCAACCTATATCATGGAAAGTGATCATATGGATATTATTACAGGCAATCATAGCATAAACCGATGGTTTCCTATTACCCTTGATAAATATGTTATAAAATTTAAGTTTTCTTTGGATCAGAAGAAAATTCCTATTCCAAAAATCCCCTTTATGCTTTAAATAGGTAAAGGATTTACCCTTACACCCACAGCACAGCATGGTGAAATACCTACACCACCAACACAACCAACGCCAAGATATTTAATTGTAATATACTAATTGCTAATGATTTTGAAAAAAACAATCCATACAATGATGTCACCCTTATATAGTGATAACCCATTGTTATATTTTAACAAAAGCCCTAGATACTGTATCATCCAATTAAAAGATGAGTACAAAAGGAAAAGTATTAGGGTTAGCCCTATAGCCTTGAGGACAAAAAGAGTTTGAAACCTAGATAGCTGAGCTATTCAAACTCAAACTGATTCAAAACAACAGAATTAACTCATTCTTCTCTAGCCTTCATGAAAAGAAACCATGCTGAGCAGAAGAGAAGAAAAGCTAGAATGGCGTTAACTATAAAAAGGTTAGTGGAGCCACAAAATTCAATAGATTCTTCAACCCAAATAGTGAACTATTGTTACATAGAATCCCAGATGCAAAATGGTTTAGCAAATTCGATGCAAAGTCAGGATTCTGGCAAGTCAAAATACAGGATGAAAGTAAAAAAAACTAGTGGCATTCAGTTGTCCTAATGGAGGACATTATGAATGGAACATAATACCATTTGGACTCAAAAATGCTCCTCAAATATTCCACAAATAGATGAACGGCATTTTTGGACACTTCCATTTGATCGTTGTCTACATCAACGATATTTTAGTGTTCTCAAAAACAAAAGAAGAATACAAAGAACACTTGATAGCAGTACCATAGCTATTGCTCAATCATGGAGTCATTTTATCTCCTAAAAAGATTATTTTAATGAAAGAAGATATCAAATTTTTAGGAAAAAGGATTAAATGTGGTCACCTTGAATTGCAAGACCACATTATTACCAAGATCAAAGAGTTCAAAGAAAATTTTGAAACTCTAAAAAATCTACAAAGCCTTTTAGGATTACTAAATTATGGGAGAAGGTATATACCTAATCTCTCTGAAAAAATTTTGAAAAGAAAAGGACACGAAACCCTTACTTTCCAAAAAGTAAAGACATGTAACCACTACTTTTGAAAAGCCAAGATTCCTTCAGAAGGGTCCTCTGTCATCTATATATGGAAGTATGAGACTATTTTGAGGCTACAAGTTTTTTAGAGAGAAAAGCTTTTGTAATAGAGTAAGGTGTGATATTGTTCCTCTTATAATTCTTCCTGCAAAATATTCCTCTCGTGTAAGATATTGCTATTGTTGCTGAAATAAACTGGTGGCATCTACTTTCTTCGTGGCATATTTTCTAGAGGCCTCCTTTTGGAGAGTGATTGTGGCTCTTACACCTGTCTCTCCTTTTCTTGGTGCTCTTTCCTTTTGCTTTCTGAGCTATTGGTCCTAAAATCATATTGTCTTTGAACTCTTCCTGCAGATCTCGTTCTTTAAAAGTGAATTTTGGGATGCATAAATAATATGATCTTGGATAATCATTCTCCCATGATTGTAATGAAAGCCTTTAAAAAATTTGATTGCTGCCAGTTCCTTTTCTTCCTTAAAATCATATTGTTTTTCATTAAAAGGAATATGTCTAAAGAGAAGTTCCCTTGTTAAGGGTTCTAATATCCAAATTTGATTCAAACAAGTTTCTTTCTTCCCATAAGGACCATATGGTGAACTCAAAAACTCTTTGAAATTTCCCTGTTTCTTCAAGTGCCTGGCTACAAATAGCAGGAATGAAGGGTTTGTATTCTTCAAGTCTAGCTTTATCAACATATAGTTTATGAACTAGCCCCTTTGGAATATATTCTTTATGGATGGATATAAGCTCAAAACTAGCTAGTATCCGTGGTCGATCATACTAATTTCAATATTCTTTTCCTTAGCTTCATTTATATCTAGATGTTTATAAAAAATATGAGCTATTTGAGGCATTAAGGATATTTCATCCTTACCTGATTTCTTTACTTCTAATTGAAGTGGAAGAGGTGCTTTGTCTTTATCAGGCTTTTTCCCTGATGGCGAACTAGTCATGCTTGGAAAGATAATCAGCACCAATATTAGTGAATCTAGGACTATATCAAATAGTATAAATATAGTTTTCTAATTCCATGGACCATCTTTTTCTGTGCATGTTTTTCTCAATTAAAGAGTTTGTTTTCTTTTTGAGAAATTATGCTACAGCCTGATTATCTGTTTCAATAATGAATTCAAATGATAACAAATATATTTTTAAAGCATTAATGGTACTTTTGATAGCTGAGCATTCTTTGTCATATGTAGCATAATTTTTCTCTGGTCCTTTAAATTTTCCAGAGAAATATGCACATATTTCGGGTTCTAATTAGTTTATCCCCCCCCCCCCCGAATCAGGCTCTGATAACAACTTGCAATGTAGATATAACCCTAAGCAGTCACTCTTTTTTCCAAAAAGAATCAAGAGCTCATTTCCGCTTGTTTTGAGGGGAAGTGGGTGTTTCCCAATTTGCTCAGGTGGAGGCCTTTTTATTAGCTCATTTCCCCCTTCCAGTTGTGACCCAAACTCCTGAACT
>JBAKGM010000001.1:14964145-14975888 GCA_037177215.1 Asparagus racemosus | reverse complement strand
TTAGCAGGTTTATATATAACTTGAGATAAACTATGTGATATGAAGTGTCAGGCTTGACTCGTGCACGAGACTTGTCTTGTACACGAGTCGCTGCTGTCGCGTAACCCGTATTTATGAATTTCCGCTGCAGTTTCGGGGCGTGACAATGAGGCTAGTGTACTGTGACGACAATGGAAATTTCCGGTGATTCGGAGGCTGTCGTGAAAGTCGCCGTCAGCGTCGTCTCCTTCTGCTGAAGCAATCGCCAAGGAAAGAGATTCACCTTCGAGACTTCAGCTGAGGTTTGACTTCTTGAAAAACTCATCTAAAAGGGCATTCGGATTCTTGAAAGTTTATTAGTTTCATCATTTGTGAATTACCAATGATTTAAGTTGCAAGTTTGGTTGTCTCGTTTAGAATTACAATGTGGAAGGCATCGATTTGATTAGTTGATGATTATATTTTGGGAACGCTCAAATTGGTATGATTATAAGAAGCATAGTAAAGGAGTATATGTAGAACTTAGCATTGTGTTGTATATGTGCCTTACATGTTTAAACTTTAAAGGCGACATTTTTAACAGTATTGAAATGCCCTGGGTCTATTTATGTCTGGTCATAGCCATGTGCGCGTTTCTTCCCTGTTTTCTATACACATCATCTTGAAGCTCTCAGATGATAATTGTTGCATATTACAATGTGACTGCACGTCATCATCTTCAGTGGATGATTTGAAATAGTTTCATTTCTTTCATGCATGTATCAGTTCATTCACCATTTCTTGGTGGAATATCGTTCTGGAAGAACACTGTACGAGTGAAGGATATTCAAACTCAGCAACTTATCGCTTGGCAACCGAATATATAAAGTATGTTTGTAACTGACAGAGCAAAATACATTTAGCGTAAATCAAGGATATAGCTTCTTGCGCTCCTTGAGGTCTTGGTGTCCAAGGTATGGACAGTTCGGATGCTCGCTTTTATAATATACTAGTTTCCGTGAAATACAACAAGAGGGATCAAGTGAAGGCTCGTTCTCAATTAGGAAAGGAATATGCATGCTATCAATTACTATGCAGTAAGTGATCAATCGGATGCTAGATTAATCACATAAAGAACAAATATTTTAGCTTTAATAAAGAAATCGGGCCTTTCATCAAATTTAATGGTACTTAGTATTTCACAAATCACGAAATAAGTCCTTGAACACCAAGCTCATTTACTATTACAGTACATAGAAGACTCTGCAGGCACCCAACCTCTAATTTGGCCAAATGCAGGACACTGGAGGGACACTTCTCTAGTATGCCGAAAACTCATGTTTTTATTTAGTGTGAATCTTCTGATTGGAAAGTTACAAATGATGATTAAGTCAAGATGCTCTGAGGGCTTCATTCTCAGAAGAAATATTTCAGAAGGTATTTCCTGATATTTTTCTATTTTCTCTCCTAACAATGACATTCCTTATTAACCATCCTAATATGTTCCACTAAGAAGAGATCAGGAACTTAACTACAAAGTTCAATCATGTTGAGAACCTCTGGAGAATACTGGTCGCCAGTTGAAGTTAAAGTTCTTTTCTCTTTGCTAAACTTTAACTTGTTTCAGCTACCATTCCCTTTCTCTTCATGGATGATATGGGCATAGATGATGATACACTGAAGTTCCTCCTTGTATGCACGGTCAAAAACTGAAGATCAATGAGTTTGAAACTGGAATCTGTTCTAGTAGAACTCAATTCCACGAGAAAGATGCTGGAATACTTCACCACCCCATTTTGGGTAGTATTTGGCTGGATCCGAAGATTTTGACGAAATAGCCAAAAGATGCTGCGGAAGTGCTATTGAGTTGACCAACATAGCTGTTGCAGAGGTCGCTGCTGCCCAGAAATAGAGGATGCAAGTTCAACAGTTGGCAATTTAGAGACTCACGATAATTGAAAGAACTGAAAAGTAGAAAGCCATGACCAAGAGAATGCCAAGTTGTGAGTGAAGCGGAGGCATAGTTGCAGGGAACCCGGTTCGTTCCAGTTCATGGGATGGGTACAAAAGCGTGGTATGCCACTCATTAGGAATAGGTACGAGGGGGGTAGGCTTATACGATATGCTAGGAAACGTGGGACGCTTTAGGTTCGGTTCTTAAATGTAGGAATCACAGGTTTTGCAATAGTCAAATTTAAAAAATATGTTAGTTGATACCAATAATGGTAAAATAACATCGAGAATCATGTTGCAATTAAGGCATGCATATTTTATTTGCTTAATTTCTCACATTTTTTGCGTTTATTCTTTTCAAAAAGAGTTGTTTATTTTCAAAATTGTAACTGGTGGAAGCGTTGGTGAATCACATCACTGGAGTTGGTGAACCGTGCCGTGTTCCATGCGAATCTGGGACAATTGAACCCGGGTCGCGGTTTGCTATAGTGTCCCAGGTTCCCGACTTCTATGAGCAGAGGCACCGCATCAATCCAGATGAATGCAATTTTTTATGAAAAACAGTATTGATGAGAGCCAGGGAAATTGAGGAGATACTGAGTCGCAACAGTGAGTGACAGTTGAGTACAGTTTTTACTTGAGAAGATTATAGCCGTGGAGTGAGCTGCAGCAGCAGAGCTGAAGCCTTATACTTGCAGCTACAAGCTCCTGTAAACTTGATGCACTTCACCATGAGTTAGCATAAGTGTGAATGAGACCGCAGTTGATGCTAGGACTGCCTCCCATCATGGAAAATGTTTTGAGTGCAGAACGTGTAGCACCCAGAGTTAGGAGAATCAAGATATTGATTTATCTGAATGTTGACATAAAGCTCATGATTTAGAAACTGAAACTTGCAGAATATGGATTCGGTGCATAACTCTAATATATGAAGACTCCCGTGACAAAACATTTCCGAAGTTAGCAGCATCATCATCCAGCAGGGTACTACTAATTAGAGCATCAGCTGCTTCATGTAAGTAATTTCCTGCTTGTATAGTTTAGGCGGGTTCTTATCTCGATATGGCGTTTTTTCGTATATGCCTATACGGCTTTCCCCTTGAATGTAGTCCACACTGTCCAGTGATCAAAATAAGTATAGAAGACTATTGAAAGGAATGGGAAGTTGAAGAAGCTGGCTAACTTGTTTCTCTCTTTTCTAGGAAGTTGATTTATTTGTATTGGCTTCGTCAGGCTATATTTATCAAGTGTCTGCTGATGATTCAACTAAAAATACATCCTTGTTTGTTTTCTGCACAGCAGATTTTAAATGATCTCCTGTGAATGGAATAAAGATGTAAGATGTTTTAAATGATCTTGTTTTGGTAGTACACAAGGATTGTGATATGCATTTGTTTCATCGAAGGGAAAAAAAAAAAGAGACGAAAACTGTTACGGCTCCAGGAAGAATGAAGTTTAATCAACCAAATTTGCTTTCTCAATATTCTATGTTTATCCATAAATACATTGCATACTCAATCCTCAATGTAAACTAATCAAGGCAGAGCTGGCCTCCAAAACGTTTCAAATGGGCACTACTTACATATAGTTGCCTAAACAGCAGCAAAATAACTGGTCCCCCATACTGATGACTGCAGTTTTAACTTTTGCCTCTTGACCTCCAACTCCATCGCAGAATCCAAATACATTGTTGTAATGATGTAACCTCTTGTTCAAGAAATGGCAATGCTAGCAGACACCAAAATGAGGCCCCTCTTCTTTAGAAAAATAAAATTTTTGCATCAGAAGCACACAAGAAAAAGCCAAACAGAACAACAATAATACATTTACAATCTCTTGCCAAACTACTACACTATTGAAACTTCGATTGGAATTCTAAGTACTAAATTCCTTTTCACACAACACTCCCTTGATAGGAAGTATCCTCATAATAGTAAGGAGAGAGCTTTGCATCCTGCTCCTCTCGCTGCTTTGGCTTGGCCTTGCTGTCATCTGGGCTCACTTCAAGCAACATCTTCACAACTCTCCTCATTGATGGCCTGTTCATTGGGAGATTGCTTGTGCAATGGAGCCCAATGTTGAGGACCTTGTTCAGCTCCTCCTTGAAGAGGGAAGTGTCTAGGTTTGGATCAATCACATGATCCGCTCCTTTCTGCTCCAAAGTGCTGCACACCCATTTCACTAAGTCCTTTTCGCCAAATTCAGGATCAACTGGAAGTTTCCCCGTGACAAGCTCTAGGATCACGACTCCAAAGCTGTATATATCGCTCTTTTCGGTCACTCGAAGAGTGTACGCATATTCTGCATCATCACACAAGATGCATATCAGAAGACTGAAATGAAAAACACATGAATTCCCGCTATGCACATGAACAAAGACACTGAACTAAACACAAATACCTATAGGATTAGAGCAAGAAGTTGGATGACAGAAATTTTAGACTGACCTGGGGCAATATATCCACAGGACCCGGCGATGACTGACATCGACTTTTGCCCGTTTCCGATGTCATCCACAGCCTTAGCCACCCCAAAATCAGCCACCCTTGCTCCGAAATCAGAATCCAACAGTATGTTGTTGGACTTCACATCCCTGTGCACAATCGGAGGAACACAATCATGGTGCAGATATGATAGCCCCTCAGCTGCATCCAACGCAATCTTGAACCTCGTCGGCCAATCCAGCAGACTCGCCTTCTTGCTGTGAAGAAAGTCCCCCAAACTCCCGTTAGGCATGTACTCATACACCAAAAGCTTGCAATCTTTATGAGTACAACTGCACCATAACCTCACAATGTTCTTATGCCTAATCTTTCCTAAAGTAGCAACCTCTGCCTCAAATGCATCGTCGCAGACTCTATCGACATTCTTTGCAGTGCTCCATAGCTTCTTCACCGCAACGGCCTCTCCACTGCTGAGAACGGCCTTGTAGACTTTTCCAGAAGCGCCGCTACCAATAACATTGTCTTCATCGAGACAGTCTAAGATCTCGTATTCACTGAAGCCTAGCTTGTGGAAGGAAGTCAGAGTCCATTTCGACTTCTTGCTGAGCTTCCCCTTCTTGAACTTCCTGTATCTCAAATAGAACCATCCAAGCCCAATCATTAGGACGAGGGCAGCGAGTATGAATATTGCTTTGAACAGCCAAGCAATCCTACTGTGGCTATCAGAGTCCAATGAGCTTGAGCAAAGGCCTTTAATATCCTTGCAGAGACCGGGATTGTTTAGAAAGCTAGTTCTGTAGTCCTCGTTCGCAAACATTGGCGGTAGAGGACCTGAGAGCTGATTGTTTGACAAATTGAATTGATTCAGCTTCAAGTTCTGCAACTGAGAAGGAACCTGCCCAGTGAGCTCATTGCCAGAGAGATCGAGGTAGTTGAGGACAGGAAGATTTCCGAGCTCAGAAGGAATTCCTCCACTGAATTCATTGTCGGCGAGGTTCAATTCAGTGAGCTTCTTCCAGTTTTCGACCCCCGCTAAGATCCCACCGGAGAGCGAGTTGTTGTGGAGATCGAGCTGGCCGAGCTGAGCCAAGTTTGTGATGGTGGAAGGCAGTGGCCCTTGTAGTCTATTGTTGGCAGCTGAAAACTCGTATAACTTCCACAATGATCCAACTTCTGATGGAATGCTTCCACTGAAATTGTTATCCGAGATGTGAAGATTAGACAAATTGTTGGCTCCCAAAATCAAAGCAGAGATCTCGCCAGAGAGCGAGTTACCGCTGAGATCAAGGAGCCCGACGTGGGGCAACCCCCAGAGCCCATCGGGGACAATCCCCGATAGCTCGTTACCCGACAGCCTAACCCTCTGAAGGGTCTTGCATCGGCCCAGACCAGCGGGCACGCTTCCGGTGAACGAATTCCGAATCAGCATGATTTCTTCCAAAACCCCGGCTTCGCAAACACCAGCGGGGATCTCTCCTGTAAAATGATTGTACGAGAGATCCAGTGACGTCAGCGGGCAATTCTTGCCGAGGTCAGCGGGGAGAGTGCCCGTTAGCCTGTTGTCGAACAGCCTCAGCTCCATCAGATTATTGAGCTTTGAAACGTTAGGCGAAATGTCGCCGGTGAAGTAGTTCTGATACAAATGCAAGCTCTCCAGGTTCGGGATATCGAAGACATCCTCAGGTATTGGTCCCTCCAACCTGTTCATCGACGCGTCGATTCTCAGCAAGCCGTCAAGCTTCGAGAGCCCGGAAGGGAACACACCAGAGAGCGAGTTGCTGTAGAGCTCAATCTGGACTACTGAAGAGAGGTTAGCTATCGATTTCGGTATCGATCCGGTGAGATTGTTGGAGGAAAGGTCCAAATTCTTCAGTTTGGAAAGCCTTCCCAGTGACTCCGGAATCGAGCCCACAAGGCCGCATCCAGCGAGCCACAGATTCTCAAGATTCGACAGATCGCCGAGCTCGGCAGGGATTGAACCGGGAGCGAAAGGGTTGTAGGAGATGTTGAGCTGCTGGAGAGTGGAGATGTTGCCAAGAGCCGCAGGCACAGTGGAAGTAAGCAAGTTGTTGACAAGAGACAGAACCTTAAGCTTGGGGAAATGCCCGAAAGAGTCCGGTATCGGCCCGCTGAAATTGTTAGCGCCGACGTCCAGATACTCAAGAAGAGGGAGAGAGGCGAGAGAAGAAGGCAATGGCCCAACCAAATCATTGGTGAAGAGGTCTAAATGAACCAAAGAAGTGCAGGAGCTCAGAGAGGAGTCAGATAACGAAGAGTTGATGTAATTGGATTGAAGGGAGAGGAAAGAGAGACTGGAGAGGTTGCAGAGAGAGTAAGGGAAAGGGCCGACGAGGCCGAGGTTGGATAAATCGACGCCGGTGACGGAGGAGGAAGAGCCTGAGCCTGAGCAAGCGACGCCTGTCCAGCGGCAGGGAGTTGGGTCTCTAGGATTCCAGTCCTTGAGAGAGTTGAAAGGATCATCAAGGCCTTTCTTGGCTTCAAGAAGGTAGAGGCCATCTTGGGTCAAGGAAAGAGATTGTGTGAAGAGGAGAGTGAAGAGAAGTAAAGGGAGCACCATGGCTCTCCAAGCTCAAAGGAACAGAGTGTAGAATGAGAACAACAAGTTTGGATGGGTATTTGTTATTTGGGGTGGTGACTCTAGTGATTTGAAAATATTTTCATGCTTTGGTGTTTGTGCTTTTTTTTTATTCTTTTTTTGGAATATGTTTTGGGTGGGTAATGTACGGTTAATGTTAGATACACCAAAAGATGGAGACAGGTTTTGTTTTTGTAGAGGTTGCAATTTATTTTTGTGATAAGTAGGAGGTAGAAACCAATATTTATGCAATATGCTTTGCCATAGAATTGAGTGCAATTGGCAAGTTTCCAATTGTTTAGCCTTTTAGAATCTTAATTAGTTTGCAGTGGGTGGCCGGTTGTAGCTGCACCTAATGAATTAAGATGGAAAAAAAGAACTGTGAAGTTAAAACTCTTCATTCGGTGATCCAGAAAATAATATGTATATAATAAATGAATCGAAACTTCCAACAAATTGCATTTTTTTAAGGATGTTTGTAAATTTTTGTTTTACATAAAAGGTAGAACTTATTAAATGAAAATCCCAAACGATATGTGTAGTCCAATTTACTCGTTTTTCCAGTCAAAGGTCAGGTCAGAAAGGTCCAATCCAAAGCAGCAGTAGCCAGTGTGGACTCACGCACTAAACAAAGTGTGGCGTTAATATATAGCTGTCTTTGTGATGCTAGATAGATTATGTATGATATGATTAAAACCACTCCACTAAATATGTGAAAGATTCTAACAAATGGAACCCAAGTAAAATATTCAACAGGCCTGCATGCTCATATTAGACCCACATGCCACGGACTATGCAGCTTCACTTTATTATTTACAGCCAAATGGAATAGAATTTATCTATACCATATACATGTGGAAAGTTCTCCTTTTACTTTTAGAACTCTAAAAAATATTCTTACATATGAAAAATTAATTGTAAATGTCCTTATACCTAAAGGTGTCAGTAAAAATATTTTCGCACTTGACAAAATTGAAGGCACTGTACGCTTAAAAAACAACAATGCCCTTAAAATTTTGGAAAAATCCAAAACTCAACAAAAATACGCTCAAAATCATTTCTATTCATTTTGTGGATTTTTGCTCCCTCATATTTTGTATGATGCACTCACAGCATGCACCGGACTACTGGTTCGAAATTACCAAATGTTTAATGCGCCCCCGTTAACTCTCATTCCTACGCGGTGAATAATTGATGTAGAAATGCTTAATAAACTACACAAATTATAAAATTAACCCAGTTGCAGTTATACCGGGCTGCACCATGCGTTGCCTATGACCAGAAACCATGATTCGCTCCAAACCCTGACACAAGAGCGCGTGAATGAGATCACAAGCCAGAACTGAGGACCCAAACTCATTTCATCGCTCGCACGAGCAAGTTAAAAGTTTGCAGGTCTCGTGATGCACTTGTCCTTATTTTTCAGGGGTAATCCTCACATAAACACGTTTCGAAATGGATGCTGCAGAGGGCAGTTTTGATTGAGTCAATTCTTGTCAGTTCTTTTTATTAAACATAAATAAAAGAGATTGCAGAGTTCATTGAATCATTCTCAAGAGAAGCGCCTTGTTTGCTTTATTACGCTGTCAGTTGTTTATGATAGAAATTCGGGAGAGTGTGAACTAAGGAAGCATCCATTGCCTTGCTATTTTCTATCTAGTCTAGTTGCTAACACCCTAGCCATGAACTCAAGTTTCAATATGACTATGTTTTTCTCGTGTCTTCTTCTTGGGTATCGTGAAAAACTTCTGAATTTGTGTGGTGGGGTATGTGTATCTTATAATCACCTCTAATATTACTTCTCTGGAATTTTAGGTATTTTCTTCTCTTTAAATGTATCGATGCAATTTTCGCATGGTTCCATTTTCAGTTCTTGCGTTTTGATATATCACCTAAAAAGATTAAGTTACTTCTAAGTTAATGAGGATTAATACCCAAGGGTGACTATAATGGAGGGGACATTTAAGAAATAATATTCAAAATAGATGGATCCATGTGGGGGTGAAAATGACTACGGAGGATTATATATTTTCTCTATTTTTACATTTATATTAGTGAGGATTGTTTACGTCTGAAAATTTAATGTGTTTTAGGAGCGATTAACTTAATTTTTGGGTCCCTTGATCTTCCTTGATGGTTGATCTTCTCACAGTTGATCATAACCTGTACCTCGCTACACATATAACAAAGGTTAGAGCCGCCAGAGGCTGTTTCCTCCAGCGTGCCCTCAGACGCTCAAGTCAGTGTGTTTTTTCCCATTAATCTGAAGAGAAAAACAGAGTATCCTCTTATTGACTTTTTTGTGTGTAGAATTGCATTACCTTTGTGTAGAAGAAATCATCTATATTTGTAGAGGGATTACGGGGGCATATTGGTACTTCCGACCGAGTGCATGCAATACCGTTTCAGCTCTACTTTACACATGCTGGCGATCGGTTGGCTGATTCTACATTATGCAGTGAAAAGACTATGGGAGGTATTCCGTTTACGAGGAGCTTTTAAGGCTCTGGTGCACACAGTCATTACGACTGATGCCATATTAAACGCCGATGGTGACTAGGCGATGGATTGTGGGCGCTAACATGACATTCATTAAATGCCGCATGACTTTTGAGGAATGCATGCCAGGCCGAATAACTGTTAGAGATGTATTGTGTCCGGTCCGAGTGGAGGACGCCTTTCGCCTCGAAGTCGGGCATCTTGACATGATCCGAGTCTGTTGTGCCTTTCGACTGGGATTTGAATCACGAGTCGGGTCAGTTGACTCATTACTCGGGTCGTGTTTTACAGATGCTTTTGGAGTCCGCCAACGAATCAATACTTGGCCACTCTTATTAGGCTAGGTAATTCCTAGGATATAATCAGGATAATTGTCACATTGGACTCTATGATTATTCTACTACGTATTCGGTATCCAAACCAAAATATGTTAGATTTAAATTCTCTAATAAACTATTTTTCGCGAAAAAATTCTAATCAAACTAGAAACTTCTCAATTGAATGAAAGTTGTTCAGATATATAAATCTGAAAAATTGCTAGAGGATTTATTATAAATTTAGGACTTAATTACACTTAAATACGCTCTACTTTTCCCTATTTTGCACTTATATATTCTCAGTTGTTTTTGGCAGTATTTATATACTCTAAAGTTCTTAAAGCTTGCATTTATATACCCTCACTTGTTTATCCACTACTTATATATCATAAAGTTTTAATACGTGCACTTAAGTACTCTAAAGTTTATTTTAACTTGCACTTAAATACCTTCAATCATGCAAACTTAAGGGTATTTTAGTCCAAGTTTTTAAAACTTGAAAATGGTTAAGTGCACATTTTTAAAGATTTAGGGTATATAAGTTCACGGTTTTAAGACTTTAGGATATATAAGGTTGTCCATTAGGGCCCGGTGCTGGGCTCGGGCCCGGTGCTGGGCTCGGGCTCGGTGCTGGGCTTGGGCCAAGTCCAGAATCCTGGTCGGAATCGGGCTCCGGGCCTAGGTAACTTCGGCGAAGCCCAGACCTAGCCCAGCCTGGCCCGGCCTAGAAGATGGCGGGGCCGGGTAGCCCAGGTCCGGGTCTGGCCTGGATCCGGGCCTGTACCCAGCGGTCCAACAATCTAGATCCGGGTCCGGACCCAGTGGACGATGTTGCACCGGGCCGGCATAGCTCGGCTCGGGGTTCAACAATCATGAATGTGACCGTTGGGCCAGACATGCCCAGTCCCCAAGGCCACAAAAGTGATCGTTGGCCCGGTAGCCTGGGGCCGGCCCAGTGCAACAGTCACTTTTGTGACCATTGGGCCCTATCCGGTCTGCCATAATGGTCATTTTTGACTTTTGACCAAAATACCCCCAAAAAAGTCAAATTTTGAGGGTATTTTGGTGATTTGGCTAGCAGGTTGTCTCTATAAATAGAGGGGGTTTTCTTTTATTTTTCTCATCCAAAACTCATCTACTTCTCTCTAATACTCTCTTATTCTCACTTTTACTCTCTAATTCTCTAATCAAATGGCTTCCTCCTCCGATTATGAAGGGCAAATTCCAACTCCTAATGTTGAAATGAGTCCTACTTCTACTCCTACTACACCTACAGGAGCTACTACTCCTACCGATATTGATCCCGAATCCGGTGGCGATGATCCCGCACCTAGAGTTCCTAAAAGGCCTAGATCCGATGTGTAGAATTTTTTTGAGAAGATAGATATCACAAAGGATAACCATGGTAAACTTCTCACCCAGAAAGCTAAATGTGTATTATGCGGCCTTATTTTCCATGCTCATCATTAGAGCGGCTTTAACTACCTTAAACGCAATTTAGAAAATGACAATAGAGCTCAAGCGGCAACGTCTCAAGGAGACATCTGACAATCTCTACTCTCCTAATCATCAACCTCCGGTAGCCTCCGTTCTTGGAAGTATGACGCAATTAAAGCTAAGAAATGCACCATCAGGTTTATTATTTTTAAAAATCTTCCTTTTAAGTTAGTAGAAGATGATGAACATGAAGATATGATTAGAGATGGTTTTTATCTCGCATTTAAAACAATTTCTCGTCAATCTTATCAACGTGATATTTTGAAATATAATGACGAGGAACAAACAAAAATAATTTCTTATTTTCAAAATTTAAACCGTAAATTTTCTAACTTCTGATATTTAGATATTTAGAGCACAAACTGGTTATTTATATATCACAACACACTAGATTGATGATAGTTGGCAAATGTTTAAAAGAGTTATTTCTTTTATTGCATTTGAAGATTCACACACTAGTGTTAATATTGCAAATTTAA
>JBAKGM010000001.1:14947815-14960814 GCA_037177215.1 Asparagus racemosus | reverse complement strand
GGGGGGGGCACTGGGGGACATGATTGCACAAATGAGCAGATAAGGTCAAGCCTGTTATCAGTTTAATCACGGTTTCAAGAAGCCTTTTAAGCGGTAGAGCTTTTTCAGGGATAACCTATTAGCTTTCACAAGTGAACGGATTTGCAATAAAGAAACTAATTTAAAAAATGGTAGAATTCAACTCAAAATCACAGTTTTCAGAAAACAATTGAATCTATTGAATTTACATTAAAGTGGGCAATCTCCTAACCAAATTTGTACCTATGGTTTGAAACATTAATAAAGAAGATGTAATGGAGAAGAACGACTAATCAGTTCATGACAAATTAGAATGAAAAAAATAATAACGCACCAATGGATTCTTCACGATTTTCCTTGTCTAAGTGAATTATTGAAAGCTAGCTAGTGTAATATTAAAATTCTATCACAATGCACTTAGTTATGAGCGTTTAAGGATAACTAATTTGACTTTTAAGAAGATGATACAACAAATAAAACCTAATCTTTTAGAAGAAAGATATAAGAATATAGAAATCGGGAAATGGAGGAGAGATAAATTGTAGTCATTGTGGACCTCACTAAACATCTAATAAGTGGTAAATGTTTGAGTGGGGGTTTATATTAATATTAATATTATTTAATACATACAACTACCATACATAATATCTTTTTAAAAAATATATAAAGCATGGAGCCCCTGCCTGCTCCCCCAGGCTCTTCCCTGTGCTCCACCATCTTTATACCTTGGGTAAAAGGTATGCAAAATCATCTAACAACTTTGCATTTTCTAATGCTGACAGCTTCGGTACTCTGATAATTCTAAAATTGTTGGAGTACCACTGGCATACTTGTAAATAATTCAAAAGTTTTCTCTCAGCGCATTTGTGGGAATCGTATTCACAGTTCCGATGGCATAACATATATAACATACACTCTAGGTGTATTCTTTAAAGCGTTTCTTTCTAACTGATTGTTGGACCCCACAACCTTTTTGTTGGGCTCCAACCCCTTCGTCATCCCGGATTCCCAGACTTCATCATCTTGAACCTAACCACATCTATGCCGCTGTCAACCTCAATCATCGAAGGATAATGTAAAGCAAATTAAGAGTTAGACACTAAAAATAAACTAGAGGAACACCTCAATAGAATTCGATCTCAAGTACCCAAGGGGAAATTGATTAAAAGAACAAAAATGAAAGGAAAAGAGAAAAAAGAAAAGAAATTAGAAGAGATCCATTTTAATTTGGAAGAGGATTGTGGTTTCTTTACTAATGTTGTGGTTTTCTTGAGAAGCAACGGATTGGGCATGGCGGCTATAATTCAGTTTCTGGATGTAGGTTCAGTTTTACTCTTGTGGAGATTGAAGAGGTAAAATAACTGTTCTGCCAGAGGGGGTTAAATAACTGTTCTGCCCTTTACAATAATAAATAAGTAAATATTATTTTTAGAGTACTGAAGCATTGCTCTTTTCTAATTGGTTGAGTTTTTAATATCTTCGCTGATTGATGATCTAGTAGATCTACTGAATTTGTCAATATTATTATACTACGTGCTTTTTGCTCCAAAATTTGGTTGTACAGCTTGTCAATTTCTGCTGACAAAGTATTGAAATTTGTAGTCATGAAATTCTTGTGCTGATATGAGTAGATGGAGAATATTATTACAGAGCAATGGATTCAAATCAGACAACTTGAGCAATCACTTCAAATGATGAAGGTTCTTTATTTGTCCCATATATAGAAGTGAGTTTAGAACTGCAAAGGCAAATGATTAACCTCTTTAACTGTTTACTTATTTGTTATAGATTATGACATCAAATGTTCATAAGAAAAGTGCATCAAAGGCTCAGAAGGAAAGGCCTATCATGTTTAGTGTTTTGAAGGTAAGTTACTGTGCATTCATCTATTTGTTATGACATAATATCACATTCTTTCATTGGTTAAAAGCTCTTTAACACTTAAAATCCTTTCTTAAAGATGCACTATAAATCATTCTACAGCTAATGAGCTATGAATCAGCACAGCATTTTATATTCAATAATAATAGAGGTCTCGCTGTTATCTTGATTAGAGTGTTGAGCAGGAACAGTTTAACAGTAGAAGATTTGCTACTGAGGAAATCATTACAAGTTTTGCATGTTAATTTGTGCAAGAAAATCACCTGTAGGAATTCGTAGCTGCTAGACTAAAAATTCACCGAATTGAGTATCTGTTACAAGCTTTGTGGTCTCTATTTCATGTGATTGGTTTTCCCTTGTGCAGTTTATGAAAGGTGTTCGCCATGGTTATCTTTCAGATGGAGGTGGACCTGACTTGGTTGATGCTTTCTTTCCTGGAAATTATATCTCAAAGTCTTTTATATCTCAAGCTATTGATCATCTTAAAAGAATGTGGTTAGCTATTGAAAAATGGCACCATGAGGTGTTAATCTTTTCCTTGTTTCTTCTTAACATTAATTTATCGTCATTTCACCTCACATTTTAGAAATATTATCATATTTAAGACCAAAAGTTCCTAAGACATAAAAACTAAGCGCCCTCCCTCCCCCTTCTAACACCACCATACACTGACACCATACCTCAACCCAAAAGAACAGGATAATCCATTGTTATTGAAGCCCTTAATTGTCCCTTGGGAGTATCTCTCAGAACCTTCTGCTGTATAACTGTGCTATCTCTATGCTAATAAGTTTTCAGTCCCCTGAGAACCTTCTGCTTTGTAACTATCTCCATACTAATAAGTTTGCAGTCCCCTTTGTTCCTTACGCAAAACGTCGGATGGTTTCATGATCTTTACATGTGAAATATCAAACATTAGTTTACTGGACAGCAACAGACTTGATTTATCTTGCTGAATTCAAATTGCACTAAGCATGGGATTACCTTTCAAAAAATTATTTCCACTAGACGGTATAACTTTTTTTTACCTCTTTAATCCAGCTTCAGGGTTCAGTAAAATGGGCACTGGAGATGAATGAATTCACTGCTCCTTTTGCCAACAAGGAGGTCATCTTCTTTCTGGTATTTCCTTTGACTTTTATGCACATTCGTAGTTATGATGCCATCTACATTTCTATTTTCCAAAGTTTTTGTATAATCATTTTCCATTTCATTGTTTTGTGAACCTCAGGCCTCTGCTCTAGTTGTGATGCCAATAATGAGTGCTTGGGGTCTGTTTTGTAACCTTTCAGAAAGCTGGACTACTGACTGAATAATCTAAGTTCTTCCCAAGATTTGAAAGAATCTGTGTAAATATAAATTGTATATGCTCACTAAATTTTCCTTGTGGACATGTGCAGACTCCTCAGAAGCAACTGATCTTTTCGAAAAGGACCATTGTTCTTGTCCAAAATTTAAGTATTTATGACATTTCTATTCCTCCAATGCTCCTGCTCCCAGGGTACTTATCCACAAATAGAACATTAGCTTGAGGGAGCAGATGGCATGTTTACACAAAAGCTCACCACTCTCGAATTCTAACTTCTGTTGGATCCGTCTATTTCGATATGTGGATGAGTTGCTCTGATTCTCTGAATGTAATTGGTCCTGATTTTGGTTCTTGCTATCTGTACTTGGTCAACACTATATATCTTGAACTTGTCATCTGCTTTCATTTAAGTGAAAGGCTTGCTGATCTCTACTGCGAGGAAAGATGATTCCCTTAATACATGGCAAAAATTTACGGATGAGCAACACTGTACGATATCCCTCTTAATCGAGAAGGATTAATTTTTTTAGATCTGTATGTCCGACTTTAAGTGCCCACTGCAATGCAGTGCTAGCATCTTTTGATGATCAAACTACCAAATGCTTCAAATTGCTGACATGAGACTTGTGTCATTGGTATCACTGTACTGGGTATTATTATTCTTGCTGCTGTAAGACTTGCTAGTGCTCCATGCTCTGGACAGCACGAGCATCGTGCACCATTCAATCATGCATTTTGCCCACCACAACCAATGCATCTCTCTTAGCCATTCACTACCATTATACCTAGTGATCTAGCATCTTTCCCATTCACATTAGAATGAGGACCCTTCTGTTATCTCATCTGTCCACTTATATATTTCTCAAAAGTTTAGGCATCCCAGTTGCAGTCATAAGATGGCTTCTCTCGTAGACCATCTTTCCCTTGGTTTATTCCTCTTCATTTCCATATCTGCACTCCAAATTCAAGCGAGGGAAAATTTATTCTTTAGCAAGGCCATTCGCGATGATGCCCCAAAACTCATAGATGAAGATCCTGATAAGTTCTATACACAAAGCCGAAATGGTTATGGCCTATATGGCAGTGGACCAGACCAGTTTCTCCCTACGACGACCAGCAACTATTTTCATGAGAAAGAAGGCCCCGATGGTCTTACTCAAAGGTTCCCCAATGAGTTCATGAACAAGGACAACAATAATATGGGACTTTTTGAATCACTTAGGGCCTGAAACGTTCATAATGGATTCAGAACTAGAGTTTTTGATGATGGTAAGCATCAGTGTTATGCTAGTTCTGAAGGATATATTAATGGTTATAGCAGAGGCCTTAGCTATGAGTACAACAATGTAAGGGAGGTGTTCCAGAAAAACAACCTGAGGAAACAGAAGAAACAAGAGGATTTGGTTCCATGATATGACCAAGCTGTTGACTACAAGATAATAGTTAGTAGGTAGATGAGCAAGAGTATTGTTCGTATTGCACAATAAATAAATGTGGATTTGTTTGTCATCTATTTGTCGCTGGATTGTAAGCTACAATGAATAACCTTAGTAAGTTTCTTTTTCCTTTTTTTTTTTTTTTTGAATTGTTAGTCAGGGCTGAGGATGAGAGAGCGTGATAAGTTTGGAAGAGAGTTTGTATTTGCTTATTAGGTTAATAAAGATCCTTATTAGTCTTGAGTTTAGTTGTCTGGAAACTCTTAATTGCAAGTGTTTGTTGAACTTTTATTAACTAAGGAGGTTGTTTGTAATTTTTGGATTTTTCAGGAGGTTGTTTGTAATTTTTCAAAATTTAAGGGTCTGTAATTTTTAGATTCTTCAGAGTGTCCTTTATAATTATCATATTTAAAGGGATCTATTTGTAACTTTTTGCCTTTTTAGGGGGTTAATTGTAATTGTTAAATTTAAAGGGGGTTGTTTGTAATTTTTGAATGTAAAGTGATTTTTTTGCAATTTTTAGATTTTCAGGGGCCTCTTGTAAATTTTAGATTATTAGGGGATTTTTGCAATTTTTGATTTTTCAAGAGGTTGTTATAATTTTCAGATGTTTAGGGGGTTTTTTGTAATATTTTTATTTGCAATGGCTTGCTTGTAGTTTTCTTATTTTATTGTGTTTTTTTATAATTTTAAAATTTTTAGTGGTTGTTGGTAGTTTTCAGTGGGCTTTATGTAATTTTTTTTTATTTCAGTACTTTATTGTAATTTTGTGAATTGTTTTAGGGGGAAAAAAATCCTTTATGTCTTTCGTCATTGGTCTTCAGGGTAATTTTGTCCATGTAAAATTATGGGGTAACACCATAATGGGAGTTAAGCACAACAAATCAAAGTATTTTTGGGGTCTTTTTGAAATTCCCAAAGTTATTGGGGTGTTTTAATGAGTTTTAAACTTATTGTGGGCTTGCTACAAAACACTTATTGGGATTTTAATGTAATTACCGCCAAAAAATTGTGACAATAGAAAGGATGGATAGATTTTGCAATATGTGACATTTTTTGTAAGAAGTGATATTTTAAGAATATGATTTTTTTTGGTATATTTAGGAGCACTTCACTAATTTTTCTTTAAATACAATGGAGGGATAATTAGTCATAGTTAATTAAGAAAATGTATATTAGTCATCATAAAATTTTAGAATTTAATATAAAATTTGAAATTCAAATTTTGGACATCTAATGATATTTAAATTTTTTGTAGAAAGAGATTTAATTGGAAAATAATATGTACTTTTAAGATACTTATCTTTCCTAAAATATATTTATAATCAACTAGAATTTCTAACTAATTGGAAAGAAGAGTACTTATTCCTTAATCTCAAGTAATTGCTGCTTGGTGACATTGAGTAAAGCACTAAGGGCACGTTTGTTTTTCATATGCGGACTAGGCAGTATTGTAATCTTCGGACTATAGTCCTAGGATTGTGTTATATTGCGCCTATTTTAATCTAATCTTGCGTTTATTTTCACATGGATTAAGATTCATATTAATTTAAGATAATCAACACCAGTGTTTGTTTTTGGAAGGATTGTGACCATTGACACTAATATCATAACTGAAATGACATTTTTGCCACCCAGTAACTAATATTGTATTAATGCACATGTTTGGCAAGACATGACATTGTCTAAAACATAGACATACAATCATATATTTTTAAATGATACACTAAAAAATTTATTCATTTAACAAAATACATTTATTAAAAAAAACTAAAGATATCTACTGTTTTTTCTTGTTACCTAATCTTTGAGATGATAATTTTAGCTAAGAGTTATTCTCTTTTATAAAAGATAATACGATGAAACAATAATATATGCCACGAAAATGAGACTTGTAAATACACTTACTCTAAACTCTAGTGGAGGGGAAGCATTACTGCAAAATAATGAACACCAAGCTATCACAAAATCCAAAGAGACCAAGAAGAACTTCCCAGGTCTTTCATTCAGAAGCGGGTTATCCTCAAAATACTCATCGGTCCAACGCTGAGAAATACCCCCTGTTCTTTTGCGGAAAAACTATGCTTTTGCAGCTCATGAAAGAGAAGACCAGAAGAAAACCAATTGCAATACAGAATCTTTGACAGAAAAGAAAACTAACATGGGGCAATCTTATCCCAAAATCTTAGTCCCCCCTTACGCGTTATAAAGGCTAGGGTGGACTGAGTTTAGAATAGTCTCTTTTCTAGGGCTTATGTAGTCTCCACTTTAAAATAGTCCTGACCATATTAAAAAAACAAACATGAGCTGAAGAGGTGGGTTTGGACTAATTTAAAATAGTATCATCACTATAAAGGGGAAAAAAACATCACCTAAGTGCCATGTGGTGATTTTTTTGTAAACCACCAATTTCTCTTATTATATAAAAAGGAGAGATAAAGAAGAACCTGAGATGGATTATCCATGTCCCCTGTATTGCTGGGTATGTATTTCCCAAAACAATTTCTACAGAACATAAATTTCAACATAACAACAAAGGTAGGGCTTTATAAAAAAAAAACACAAGAGAGTTTGATCCTACCTAACATATAATTACAATGATCAGAGACATAATTTATATTTCCTTTTCTGCATATTATTCGCCTCCATGGAGTTTTTGCAACGGAATGCATTATTCTAGTCGTCTGCAAATCAGCAACAGCTTTTTATCCAAAGAAAAGAAAATACACAATAAATGAGAAAAAGAAAATAAGATTAAAACAATCGAGTAAGCTTCAAATGGCTTCCCTCCTCAACATCGACGATCATTATTTCCTGAAGGAACATACAGCACACAAATCCTACACCATGCTCAAATATGCTGACATCCACTCTCTATTTCTGCATCTCAAGCAGTTTTAGCTTTCTGCTCGTAGAGAAAGGAAGCAAGTCAGTATCAAACTTTGCGATGTCTACCTAATGCATGTTATTGAAATATTAGTGAAAAGGATGCTGCTTTATATTATATTGTAACACCAATATGTTACCAATAACCAAGATCACCACTCCTTTTTTTTTATTAATGTGAAAACATTATTGAAATTTATTATAGTATTAATTAAGATATATTTCTTTCAAATTTAAGTAACTATGAAGTTAGTTCTGGTACAGAAGAACTCACCCTTTTCTCCTCCTCCATTTGGGCCTTGATATATGAGTACATGGCAACTCCTGCAATTGCAATGATAGTTCCAATGGCCGTTTGAGTTGAGATCTTGTTTCCTGCAGGAGGACCATCAACATTGAAGTTAAACTATCGATAAGACTGAAGAAACAGTAAGACGATTAAGCCAAAGAGTGAAATGTAACAGAGAGCTGCACCGTACCAAAAATAATAATTGAAAATCCAATGACAAAGACTCGTTTCAACACATTGCCAACAGCATGTGTGAGAGGAGCAACTCTTTCCAAGGTGTTAATTGCCAACTACAGGATCCATATAAGAAAATCATTTAGTTAGAGAAGGAACACGAAAAGGCGAACTAACATAATTTCAGCTATATAATGAAGAAACAGAAAAGGAACAACTGTAACTGTAGATCACCTGATTGTACAAGTGATAGAACAATCCGACGCATATGAGATCTGTAAAAAACTTTGTCATTCCTACTTTGGCAATAGCATCTTTAAATCCATGCTGTATCAGCTTAGGTCCCTCAAACTGTGAATCAATAAGCAAATGCCTAGTTATTAGAAAAAAGAGCAGTTATTGCACTTTAATGCAGGATATGAACTTATGCCATTAGCTGGTCACATTCGACTAAAACATTCATGGCAAATTCTTAAGAATTCTTTAAAACCAGTAACTCTACAGAGACAATTTCATTTAAAAATTCTTCTCATATTACATTTTTTGTGTGTTCACAGTTTTTTTAGTAATGAAATTGTTCGAAGTTGTGAAATATCTCTAAAAAGTGCATAGCTTTAAAAGCCACTAGATAGGCCGAAACCACAAATGATCCTCGAAAACTTCCAATTAAAACAAGAAAGTGCAACAAGTAAATCCCTAGAAAGACTCCAGGATAGTAGTTTTGAATAGATATATCACCTTATTTATACCTATAAGTTCTGGAAGGAAAAAAAAAAAAAAAGCTTAGACCAGATGAATTCCAGCTTAAATCCATAAAGAGCCATTTTACGTGTCAATAGGATGTGTACATACCAATATGGCAGGGGGTATGCAAACAATCAACGCAATGATTGAAATGTATGCATATAAGTTGGTGCTGTCCATGTCAGTCTGAAACAAAAAGAAATCTTCTGTAAGAAAAAGAAAAAAGGAAGATGCATCAAAAAGGTGTGGTTGAGTGAAATGTACCATGGCTTTCTTAGAGTAAATGCTCCGGTAAGTGAATGAGATGTTGGAAATCATGGCACTAATAAAGCCAGTCCAGTTAAATGATAACTCCGTAAGTGATGCCATTGAAACACCTGCAAAATTTCCAGGTCAAGTTTTCTTGAGTACATGATTCATTTCGAGATCAAGTTTTCTTGAGTACATTATTCATAACAAGTGACCAATGGATTTAGCAAGCTGCAGAATTGAGACACTACAGAAATTTAAGAAAATGATATTTGAGAAAGAATCTAAAACATAACATAAAATTCATATTTATATTATAAGTTCTATTATATCATAACAATGAAATTAGTGAATTTATATGACTTCTTGATGATTTTTCTGAAACATGTAGCTACACATATCAGTGGCCGTTTATTCTTGGTCTGCAATGACAAACACTGCAAAGACTGAAGAAACCGTCTGATTACTTACTTGGATGGGCATCAACTTATGTGGTTACAGAAACTTGTTTGATTTGGAGGAAAAAAGGGGGGAAAAAAAGAGCCATAGGTAATTCAAGTTGAATTCAAATTGTCAATCACAAGGGGAAAATAACTCATCATTTTATACAAAATCAACGCATTTTATGCTTAATGAAATCTCAAGTCATCAATGTTTATTCCAAAGAGATCAAACATTAAACACTATGAAAAGCACTAATTACCAAGCACGACAGGTGCTAGAGACAGCCATAGTGTAAAGGGGATCTGCTGTCCAAGGACGAATTGCGATGCCGCCGCATTGAAGAAGGGCTCCAGCGCTTCACAAATAAAATTAACAGAGTGAGTCAGTTATAACAAACAACATACGATATGCTACATCAATTTTACTAGAAAAATCCCCTATTAGTAGCCGAGTGAATGAATTCCATTTTTGTAAAGCTCAAATAACTGAATACCTTTAATTGTGTGGGTGAATGAGACTGCAACCGCGGCAAATGAGACATTGCTAGTTACATGTCCTAGAGCATGGCATACTGCGACTGGGATGAGCAGCTTCAGAATATTAGCATCGATGGGCTGCAGAAGTATTATTTCCAGTCAGATCCTATGCTCGTATTCTGCAGAATTGGAGCTGAAACTTGCATCTTTGGGAAATATTAACTTCTGTATATTATAAACTTTTTCAATGATTATGACATGAACTACCCTAGCTGCACCAACAATTCAGTAATCACATTGTGTACATTTATCATTCTGTTATGTCCTCATTTTGTTAACAGTAAATATTACCTTGTGCTTCAACTTCTCGTTCCACTTGCATCATATAAGATATCATTTACTTAAGATGCATTGACTATTAAAGTTTACACTTCTTTGGTAGAAATGCTCATTAGCAGCTCATCTTGACTAATAACCCTTTTTCTTCAGAAGTAATTAATACAGGCTGACAATACAGTAGAAGGAAGGATATGGTACCAGCAACATGATTCTATAAACATTTATACTGAAACTGTAAACCTCAATAATTACCTTGACCAATTCTTGATAATTCTAACAACCGTAAAGTCAACTATAAAGGATTCTGAATTGCTTAACTATATAAAAAATGAGATAATATAACATATCACGATTATCTTAATCAGATCACCATCACCTTGAACGCTTGTCATCTCATCCCAATCTACTACCCACCCCATATGGATCACACACATCACTTGACAAGGAACTTCTAAAACTGTTCAGAAATCATGCCAAACTCTTTCCCAAAGCCATTTAATAAGAAATGTTATCAATAAAATAAATTTTGTGCCATTTGCATCTGCGCCGTTATATTCAACCTTGGGTAAAAAGGAAGGACTCCATTCGAATGAATACTCCTTTAGACTCAAATGGAAGCGGAATAGCAGGAATTTATAAGTAAATGTGCAAGAATTCACCAGCACAAGAATTTTTTTTACTCTTATTTACCATGGGAAACCATAATTACGAAGATAAGATATGGTGTTCCTCAAAAAGTGAAACAGAATGGAGAGAAGAAAAATGGTACAATGGAGGTCAGACAGTTTAACTTACAGCACGCTTGGGGAGGCCAACAGCCCAGCTCGCCAAACAATACACCACACCAACACCAAGATGTATCACCGACACGAAGCTACAAACTACTTCTTTGTCAAATATTAACTATGGGATCCATATTGTTTACAGGGTATAAGGAAAGAACTTACTAGGGGTAAGGGAAATAGTTGTAGATCTTCTTGTTGATGATATTGAATATCACGTTTAAGAAGTACCTGCATTTAAACATAGTGACCTGTAAATTGGCTACCAGTATCAAAGTTACTATCAATTAATACAACACACAACAATTCCTTTATTACAAAATGAAATGAAATACTTTGACATTACATTTGATTTATTTTGCATAAATTACGCTTTTGATCATTTGCATATGTTGTAGAAGATGGTCATATGGGTCAAAAACAAATTCATTAGTAATCCCATGGCCCGGTGATATTTGCGTACTGAGTAGTCATAAGCACCTTAACGTTAAATTTTGTCAACTGCCTATACTATCAGAATATTACGTATCAATGTAAAAACTTGAAGCAATGGATTCTGCCAGCTAAAAAAATAAGTGAAAGAAAGCTTCATTTTTGTGAAATGATATAAAATAAAAATAATCAGATAATAGATGCAAATTCTATCATGATAGTTTCCTATTATAATTAATTAATTAAATTTTTTTTAAAAGTAGAAAAATAAATGCATACCGTACCACATGAAGAAGAAAAATCCGGTCACAAGTGCAGGGTACTTAGCCGCAAAACCAATCGGCGCCACTTTGGCTTCCCTAAATTGAAGAAAAAAGAAAAAAAAAACCAAAAATGGAAATTTCCGTTAAAAAAATCGGCCGTTTGCGAGTCGTTAACAGATGGAGGAGACGGACCTCACCCAGCGGAATCGCTTCCTTCAGCCGGCGAGGCTGCGGCCAATGCCGGCTCCACCCTTTTCTCAACCGTTAACTTTAACGGAGAAGGGAGTAGGATGTTGGGCCGGAGTTGGCGGCCCCAAACAAGATTGCCGGCATCAGTGACCGGCCCATTGGGCCTGGGCTGGGCCGCGGAGGCAAAAGCCGCCTGCTTTGGTTGTTTGTGGCGGAAGCGGAGGAGGCCGGAGATGCCGGAGCCTGAAGCGGCAGCAGCAGCAGCAGTCGCCATTTTCGGTAGTTTAGAGGGGAGAGGGAGGAAGCGAGAAGTGAATGTGGGCTTTTTATGATATTTTTGAGATGGGTTTTTTATTTCTCGGACGAAGAGAGATATTGTTATTGGGTGGAGGAGGTTGGATTGAGAGGACGGGGAGTTGGGTATAGATAGAGGATGACGAATGTGACCGTTTTGTTTTGTCGGGGGTTCTTTTGTTGTTTTCTGTTCGCTCCCCCCAGTACTTCTACTGAGGACATTTGGTTCGCTCCCTCCGGCTATTTTTTGAGATCAAATCAAATTTTAAGTGTATACATGTAGATTCTTGAATCAGCATTATTTGTATTGGTTGTTTGTTCTCCATTATTCCTCTTGATATAATTCTGACGAGTAGTATCAGGTCTGTGATTGCAGTATTAGACTATGATCGTAAGGTTAGTATAAGACAGTATGTCAAGTTCGGGATTTTCTTGCATGCATGTATAAGACTTCTACCAATATGTTCGTGAGGAATTCAAGATGTGAAGTTATGAATATAATAAAATTTGAGATGAAAAGTTCAACATTTTTTTTTTCCTTTCAAATATATCTAAAAACACTTAGGTAAGGAGGTTTAGGTAAGGTTAGGCATTAAAAGGATCTAAATGAGGTCATACATGTAAAAGTAGGCAAATTAGATGGAAAAAGTTCACAAAATTAGTGAAAGATGTTGCAGTAGAAGTTTTATCATGTGTTTATATAAAGCTATAATAATGCAACAAAAAAAATGATGAATTTTTGTTTTATAAACCCAAACCACAACAACCCCCCTCCCCCCCCCCAACCCCAAATT
>JBAKGM010000001.1:14909051-14932400 GCA_037177215.1 Asparagus racemosus | reverse complement strand
AACTCCCCCCCCCCCCCCCCTCTCAATTATGGGGTCATTGTGTATAACCCCCTTAACTTTCAAAATATGACTTATCTCCCCTCAACTTTTCTCACTTAACCCCCTAAACTAATAAAATTAAATATGAAGGAACACACGATTTAAAATGACCATACTTGATACTACCCCTAAGATATTAAAAATTTTACCATGGTGATTTTTTAAACTTTTTTCGTTAAAAATACCTCCCATTTATCCTCCTCCTCTTATTCTTCCTCCATATCCATTGCTATGTCCACGTGGGAACTCAATTTTTTCTTTCTTTTTTAAAACACTAAACTTCTTTTATTTTGTAACTATTCATATTTCTACTGTTTGGAACAATTGATTTTTAAAAATTTTTAAAAAAAGATTGGTTTCCTGATTAAAAAACCCTCTAATTGAAGTCCGTCATTTTCATTGGGTTGGGTTTATGAACTCACATAGGATTCTCTTTTAAGCAAGGGTATTTTAGTCATTGCACATTTTGAATTAACGATATTTGAAAAAATTGTAAAGATAAGGGGAGTTTTGTGAGACACCCTATAGTTAAGAGTGGTTTAAGTTGTATTTTGAAAGTTGAGGGGGGTTATCTACAACACCCTCAAAATTGAGCGGGGTTTCCTAGAGTTAAAATAGTTTTTTTGGGGGTGTTCTGAGACAACCCCCAAAGTTGAGGGGGGTTTTCTAGAATTAACCGTACTTCTTTCTTATAGATTATCATCAAACACCCTAAAGCCTATTCAGCCGATTCCTTCGGCAAACCCATCGAACTCAGCTTAATTGTCTACTGCAAACTCTCTCATAAAACTTCTTTAGAAACCCAGAAGAAGTCTCTACTCCATATGCTCAACAAGCATTACCTCAAACACCAAATGGGCGTCCAAAAAAATCACAAAATTCACCAGACTAAAAAAGAAATTACATACTTCGCCCATTGTGGGTACTTGTGAATACGATCGTGCTCCCTCTTGCGCTTCTCCTCTCGAACTCTGAGAAGCCTTCGTCCCCTCGCGCTTGTTCCTGAGCTCATCGCTTCATTTGGTTGATTTGAGCACTGGATTAAGCTTAGAGGCCTATTTTTGTTGTGGGTTTTTGATTTTGGTGTTAAAAGATTTGAAGGAAGAGGAGAGGCAAAGTAATTCCATTGAGCTAGCATTGTTTTGTTGGGGGTTTTGGGGTTTATCGCAGATTTCTCAGCTGAGTTTGTGTTCGAACAGTCGAACTGATATAATGTTGTTTTTTTCCCTATATACCCCCAAAACTATCATATTTGCATATTTACCCCTCAAATCGTTATGCCTACATTTTTTATAGTTAAGTTTAAAGATATTGATTTTTTTTTTTAAATCCTTGTGATTTTTAATCGTGTTCAATGAGAGGAACATATTTAAAAAAAAAGAATTTTAATTTTGGATCTAATCATACATCTCAAATGTCAAGAGTACGTTCTCATTTGGTACCAGATTAATCTTATATATATTTTTCTTTTCAATTGAAGACTCATCAATTTATATTGAATTACGTTATTTCTTTTCTTATCAAACCTCATGCATATCACATTCTAGGCGCTAAAACTTCATAATATATCAATTATTCAACTCATGCATTAAGTAATAAAAACTCAGTATGAAAATAAGCTTAGAACAAATGAAGAAACTCATACAATCATAAATCACTCATTCACCCATGCTTTAAGTAATAGTTACGATCTTATTGAGGACAAAGTGGCATGTTTAAATAGTTCTTATGAAATTTCGAGTCTGGACCACATTATATAGAGAATTAAAATAAAGATATATAGGCAAATGGTAACTTGAAGTACATATTTAGTTTCTAATGGTTGTGCTATTAAATATTTTGACTTTAAAGTAGCTGAGATGCTGGAGAAATCAATCAGAGGCCAAGATAAAATAAATAAATAAATCCAAAGGAACAACAGAGATCAACATTCAGAGCAAGTTTGGCATTAATATGAGCAAATTTATGTATAAGGATTTTCTAGAGTTCTTTTGTACTTAACTGATATTCATTTAAAATAAAAAAAATTCAAAATTAGTACAAAGCAACACTGATAATTCTTGTTGGAAAAATGGCCTTATTGACTTTGCAAACTTTTTTTTGCTATTATTTTTTAAAAAAATCCTCTTCTTTTGTCGAGCTTCATTTTTAATTTCAGTATTCCAAAGAAGCCTTCACATTTAGAAAAAAATGAAATCCCCTCAAACTTGAAAAATTGACGGGAATACCCTCACGTGTTGAAAAAAATAATGAATAGCCCTTAAACTTAGAAAGTAACCAAAAAAAAAAAAACCATTCTCTTGACAATTCAATTACAACATTTCTCTTGGTTTTGTTAGGGCTATCCAAATGGGCTTCGGGCCCGGACCCTGCCTGGTGTCCAGCCCGAATCAGGCCCAGGCTCGGGTCCGGGCTGAGTTGGTGAAGCCCGGCCTGGGCCGGCCCGGTTTTTAATTTTATACGCGCACACATATATATTTTATATTATATTTTTGATATATAATTATAATATGATATGTTCATTAATGTATACTTATATATACTTATATATATATTTCTAATGTATACTATATATAATTATAGTATGGTATAGTCATTAATGTATACTTATATATACTTATATACAATATATAGCTATATACTAATATGTAAGTATATACTAATACATACTGATATAAATATAATAAGATTAATCTAAAATTTTAATTAATTTTTAACAAAAAAAATCTGGGCCGGGCCGGATTGGCCCGGACCCGGGCATGGCTTGGGCACCCTGAGTCCAGGTTCGGGCTAGGTATTTTGCCCGGCCCGATCCTGAAAATCTGGGTCAGGCCAGGTCGAGCCGGCCCGTTTGGACAACCATAGGTTTTGTATCATGCCCGCATCACGTGCACAATAATTCTAGTATCTATTACAATAACAAAAAATTTATTCATTCCCTTGACAATTTGATTATACGCACTCTTTGCTTTTTATTGCTTGAAAAGGTAACAACATTCAAGAATAAATAAATATTGAAAATTTTGGAATAATGTATAATTAGTTTGTAACAATACTTGTATGTAGATGATACTCTAAAAAAATTAATTCTAAATATATTTATTAACTTAACAAAGTAGATGGTTCGAAAAATAGAACTGAATAGTAGAATAAGATTCACGTGACCGACTTTAAAATTTTGTAATGAAATTGAGTAATTATAAAAAAGTGTTAAAAAAGGAAAGTGCAAATCTAGCGTCATAGAAGTATCCTGTATCCGAAATACTTCTCATATTTTTGAAATATCCACATCAACGTCAAAACACCCCTATTCTTTTTCAACCATGAACGCATCACCCATGAAAAGTATTTCCTAATTATGTGTGACTTGTCAAAGTCATGTTACGAAGCTCTCATTCAAATTCATCTAGATGGGAAGTGGAAAAGGACGCGCGAGTCTCATCGAAGTTCAAAGAATTGCAAGCTTTTAAAATTCATTTTTGGACGAATGAACTCCTAATTACGTACAATGCCCTCGGATTCTGTGAACCGCGCGGAAAACGAAACGCCCAAAATGGTGGGCGACGATTCCCCAGTTTTCACGTTCACCCAAGTAACCCGCCAACGGTTGTTGAACATGAGAGCAGTTGGAACTTTGCATATTCTCAACATATTCCTCCCTATGCTTAGGGGCTGTTTGGTTAGTCAATTTTATAGATTAGGATTAGGATTTGGCTCTGACAGGAGTAGGGTCGTAAATAACGAAATCTAACTAAATCCTAATACAGTGTTTGGATTACCAAAAGTTATAGATTTGATTATCTATAAAGGTGCTTTTGGAGGTGTATTTTCTGAATTTCGAAATTGGAGATATCAACTCGGATTTGGGTCTCAACTTTATAGATTTAGAATCCATAAAATAAATTCCTAATCCTAATCCTAATCCTATTATTTTTTTGAACCAAACAGCCCCTAAATATCCATATCTAGGTGGCAGATATGGACATGTATATCATTTGAAATTCATAATAGGTTCGAGTAGATATGGATGTAGATAGAATATACAAATGCATATTCAGGAATCTGAATATCCACGGGGACCAGAGGTTAAAAACTATTTTGGCTTTAAATTAGTGGACCTAAAACTGATTTTATTATCCAGAGATCTAAAATTTAGACATTATGAACGCAATAGTGAACTATGATAAGATTTAGACAGCTCTTGTATCGCATAGCATATATAGACATTTGAATTTTATCATTTTCTATTTCTGTCAAATTTGATAAGTGCTTAATTTGTTTTCCTTTCATCCAAGCTGTACCCGTATCTTTATTTAACTTTGGCGGATATGGAAATGGGTTTTTTAGGGAACTATATCGATATTTATATCCGTCATCAGTAAGCCAATACAAATATTAGTGAATGCTGCATGTGTTCCACATTGCCCTCAGTTTTAACTGAAAAAAGACTAAATTGCTAAATATTGGTAAATGTCATATCTGATCTGTTTTCCCAACATGGTAAACTAATCACATGATGATAGATTACATTTTGCAATCAGTTTTAACTGGAAAAATGATTAAATCGCCCTCTAAATTGAGAGCAAAAAGTAACAGTGCTTGAGATTTAGCAAAAAGAGCTAATAAAAATGCTTTAGTTTGCATAAATGTGTACACCTGAGTACAAAAGATTAACCCTGAAACAAATGGATGAGAATTTCTCGTCCATGTGTGTTACGAAAATCACACTAATTGAGAATAAACTACTTACTGTACTTTACATGTTTGTAGTATATTACCTTGGAATTCTACAAGACCGTAGCTCCTAAAGCCTAGCTCAGGTAATAAAGTTTGGGAAATGAGCTGTGGAAGTCAAATAAGGTTCAACCGTTCAAGGCAAGGATTCCCTTCAAAGAATAAGAAAAGGAGAAAAAGAGAAGTCCACATTATGGCTTTCAGTTCACAAAAAAAAAGGGGGAAAAAAACATTTTGACGAAATTATCGTGCAGTAACATTCTTTTAGGACCTTGTCTAGAGGGAAAAAAACCCCTAAGTTAAAAGGTTCTGAGAAGGTGGACATATGGCTTTTGAAACAATGAAAAAGCCAGCATATCAGATTCCCGTCTCCTTTTTCTCTCATATTTCCGATATCCCACAGAAATTAATATCCTCTCTTATAACTCAAATTCACTTTTCTCCATTCTCCCTTTCTCATAAATTTTCAATCAAACTATAATAGAAATTTCATTTCATAACTACAACTAATTTAAAACATTCTTTGATGAGACATTATCCATTTGAAAAAAGCACCAAACTTCAAAATGCATTACCCCTGCATCCAGAAAGATTTTTGAGGTACTCTCTTACAATCTATCCATAAGCAGGGGGAACACTGAATACACCCTAGACAGGAAATAAGCAGTTTCCGGGACAGATGTTTCGATAGATTGAAAATTGATGGGAATCCTTGGAAAGTCTATGTGAGAAAGAAGAAAATATAAATCAGATTCCTAGAGATTGAGTTTGATACTTTGAGATCATATTGGATTGTCATGAGGATTTTATTAGATTTAATTTGATTGTTAAGGATTTTAGTTCCCTTTTTATGATAATTTTTATTTTCTTCCTTAGAAAGATTGTTGCCTTTTATTTTTCTTTAAATAAGGGATGTAAGCCTCTAGAGAAGGGCAGACTATAGAGAAATAAAAATCCGAGGTTTCAAATTGGCATTTGAATTGCTATAAGGGCGTGAAGCCCATTCTATTTTATTGTTCTAACCAAATCACAGCCCTTCATTATACCCTCAACTCATATCCAACCCTCCACACAAACAAACCCTAACAACTTACGAGATCTCGTCGTCACTATTCACGTGAACAGTACCATCTTAGCAGCGCCGTCAAATCACTGTTTGGGTTCCGACAAGCACTCGATATTGTTCACAGCGCCGAATCACTGTTCACAATCGCCTATTGTTCTTCGCGGCCCTCCAAAACTGTTTACATGTGTAATAACGTCAAATCTAAATAGTTGAGGACTAGCTTCTTCAATTTCATGGATTAGTTCATCCAGTTTGCAAGGAATCTTTCGACTCGGTTCTGATTCGGATCCTGTACGATTTGGTGTTTCTTACACCCTCAGGTGATCTCTAATCATAATCACACATCCCAACCTTACTCCTGTAAGGCTACAGAACTTGTCAATTTATGAATATCATTGTTTATTATTCTCTATATGCGAATCTTGTTTAAATGTTCATCGCATGCATATAATTAGAGTGCATCCATATCTAGGATCATGTTAGACTTTTGCATACATGACTAGTTGCATGCACTAAGTTATTTTCTAGGTTATCATCCATGTGTTTGCTTGATTCATTTGGCATTAGTATTTTTCTTTGTCCTGCCCCGCGTCATAGTTAGTATCAGAGCTTAGGCTGGATTTGTTCATGTTACGCAGTGGTAGGACCTTTAGAAACACCATGGAGGATTCACAAAATGACACACAAGCACAGATCATTGCACTTACCGAGACTCTTCACAAGTTCATGCAAGATCAAAACATTAGGCACGAGCAACTCACTGCACGCCTAGACCAGTTAGACAGACGATTTCTTGAGTATCAGGATGACCTTCAGGATGGAAACGATAGGAGACTTGCTAGGGATGATTGTAGAGGCAAGCCCCAACACGTTAGGGAACATGACGCATGCGCTAGACCACAGAGGGGTTATGACCAGTATTTCGATCTTGACATTACCCATTCCAGATATAAAGAAGATGATATTACTAGGAAAGTGAAGATAGAGGCCCTATCCTTTGACGATAGGCATGAACCCCAAGAGTTTAGTGATTGAATAGCAGATATGGACGCTTACTTTGATTGGTATGATATGTCCGAGAGTCGTAGGATTCGATTTGCTAGGATGAAGTTGGTAGGATGAGCCAAAATCTATTGGACCTCAGTTGAGAGACAGCTATCTAAGACACATCAGGACCCAATTGAAAGGTGGGATGAGATGAAAGAGAAGCTCAAAGAGAAAATTCTCCCACCCTCATATCTACATAGATTGATGGATCAGCTATCCACATTGCGTCAGGGAAATTTATCCGTAAAAGAGTACATGGACAAATTCGACGACTTAGTTTACCGTTGTAACGTCCAGGAAGAACCTCAGTTTGCCCTCTCTCGATTTCGTACTGGATTAACACCTGATATCCGGCATGAGATGGCCCCACATTTGGTGAATTTTGTAGATGAGGCAGATCACTTGGCTCTAGAAATGGAGCGCTATCTTAAGGCACCCACCTACAGAAAGTTCACATTTCCGGCAGGGGACGAACTTAAGCGACAATTCGATAAAAATGTTAAATCTAATAACATTACCGCTCAGGATCAGAAGAGTAAGTCCGTTAATAGTGAGTCATCTAAACAAGGACCCAAAGGACCTAAATGCTATAATTGTCAAGGATTTGGACACTTTGCTTACCAATGCCCCCATGAGAATGATGGGGATATCTCCGGGGATACCGAGGAGATTTATGCTCCTGATAGTGGTGCTAGCGACGCCTAGGATGCGTTAGCAGATGCTGCAGCCCACTTGCATACCGTTAGGTACTTACTAGCCTCACCTAGGGATGGGGAAGATTAGCGTAGAACTAATATTTTTCACACCTACTTCAAGCATGACGATAAGTTTTACAAATTGATGATTGATGGAGGTAGTTGTGTGAACATTATTGCCAAGTCAGCTATAGAGAGGATGAACCTAAAAGCTGAAGCTCACCCACAACCATACGTCACTTGGGTTGACAAGATTGCACATCCTGTCACCCAATGTTATCTAGTGCCTATCTAGTTTTCGAGCTGCCAATATCATATCTGGTGTGAAGTCTTACCCATGGACACCGCACGTCTTATTAGGTAGGTCAAGGTTGTACGACTTGGATGTGACTAGTTTTGGGAGGTCAAACACATATACATTCAAGTTTAATGGTAAGAATATTGTGTTAACTCCCTCCAGACCCAAAGCTCCCTCTGATCATAAGAATGGGTCGGTCACAACTAAGGCTGGTAAGAAGCCTGTCCATCTCTTAGGTAAGAGCCAGTTTCTTAAGAAGAGCAAGGAGGACGGGGTTGTCTATATAATCGTCATTGCTAGTTCTATTTCTGCTAGTCTATCTTCAAATATCCCTCCTGAAGTTCACCGGATCCTTACTGATTTTAGTGATATCATACCTGATGAGGTGCCTGATGAACTTCCTCCCCTTAGGGACATCCAACATGTCATAAATCTTGTGCCAGGGTCTACTTTACCCAACCTACCACACTATAAGATGAACCCCACAGAGTATACTGAGCTTAAACGCCAGGTAGATGAGCTATTACGGAAGGGCTTTATTAGAGAAAGCTTGAATCCTTGTGTCGTTCCTGCATTACTCACTCCTAAGAAAGATGGCAGCTGGAGGATGTGCGTGGATAGTAGAGCCATCACCAAATCACAGTTAAGTACAGGTTTCCTATTCCTAAACTTGACAATCTTTTAGACATGATGGTCGGGCCTTGTATCTTCTCGAAGGTAGATCTTCGTAGTGGGTACCATTAGATCCGCATCCGCGAAGGCGATGAATGGAAGACTGCCTTTAAGATTAATGACGGCCTATATGAGTGGTTAGTCATGCCCTTTGGCCTATCAAATGCTCCTAACACTTTTATGAGGGTTATAACTAAGATTTTGTGTCCTTTCTTAGGTCAGTTAGTGGCCGTCTACTTTGACGATATCTTGATTTTTAGTCGAACCCAAGAACATCTTCTACACTTGACACAAGTTTTAGACTCTCTGAAAGGAGAAATTTTATATCAACTTGAAGAAGTGTACTTTTATATCATCATCTGTACACTTCTTAGGGTTCGTCGTCACTGTTGACGATGTAGCAATAGACCCCGACAAGGTCAAGGCCATCAGGGAATGGCCTACTACTACCATTCATGAGGCCAGGAGTTTCCATGGGTTGGTCACTTTTTATAGGAGCTTTGTTAAAGGTTTTAGTACCATTATGGCTCCCATCAAAAGTTGTCTTAAAAAAGGAGAGTTTGAGTGGACTAAATCAACTGCTAGAGCTTTTCAGGAGATTAAAGAGAAGTTAACTACTGCCCCAGTCCTTCACCTTTCTGATTTCTCTAAGGTCTTTGAGGTAGCTCGCGACGCTTCGGGAGTAGGTATTGATGGCGTGTTGAGTCAAGAGGGACATCCTATCGCTTTCTTTAGCGAGAAGTTGAATGAAGCTCGACAACGCTATTTAAATTATGATCGAGAGTTTTATGCTATAGTGCAGAGTTTGCGATACTGGCGTCGCTATTTACTTCCTGCGGAGTTTATCTTATACTCTGACCATCAGGCCCTACAATATTTAAGTTCTCAAAAGAAGTTAGGGCACCGACACGTCAAGTGGGTTGAGTTCATACAGGAGTACACTGTTGTTCTCAAACATGGTGCAGGTATTGAGAACAAGCTCGCTGACGCTTTGAGTAGGAAGGTCACCACTTTGCAGTCTATGAATGCACAAGTGGTAGGATTTAATCGAGTCATTCAGGACTACCGTACTTGTTGAGACTTTGGTGAGATCTATGCTTTTTTGACACAAGATCCTCCTATTATTGTAGTAGGTTTCACCATTGTCGATGGTTTTCTCTTTAGAGGCAACCGCTTATGTATTCCCAACACCTCCCTTCGTGATCATCTATTTTGGGAAATGCATGCGGGAGGTGCTGCTGGACAATGTGGTCAAGATAAGACGACGATATTAGTTGAGGATAGATTTTACTGACCAAGTGTTAAGCGAGATGTCGCGAGAGTCGTCACATTGTCAGGTCTGTCAGGTTGCTAAGGGTAGGAAGCAGAACACAGGATTATACACTCTTTTACCTATACCTTTTGCTCCATGGCAGGGTGTTAGCATGAACTTTGTCCTAGGTCCCCCTCGCACGTTTAGGAAGCACGATTCGATATTAGTTGTAGTGGATTGCTTTTCGAAGATGGCACATATCATTCCCCGCAACAAAACTACAGATGCTTCCCATGTTGCACACATCTTTCTTAAAGAGGTAGTTCGACTACACGATCTTCCTAAGACTATTTTTCACATAGAGATGTGAGGTTCACTAGTCACTTCTGGAGGACTTTGAAAGAAACTTAATAGTTCATTACAATTTTCGACGGCTTACCATCCCGAGACTGATGGTCAGATTGCGGTTGTGAACCGTAGTCTATGAGACTTGTTACGATGTTTAGTTGGAGACCATGTGTCTGAGTGGGATTTGGTGTTGCCTATAGCAGAGTTTGCATATAATAGTTCAGTAAATAGGTCTACAGGGTTTAGTCCATTCGAGATTGTTACGGATTGTCAACCTAGAAAGCCTATAGATCTTCTGCATTGTCATTAGGAGCTAGACCCAGTGCTTTAGCCAAGTCTTTTGCACAACATTTGCATGATTTGCACAATAAGATTCGCAGGCAGATAGCAGTAAACAATGATAATTATAAGTTTGCTGCAGATTCTCATAAACGATTACAGGAGTTTTCGGTTAGAGATATGGTCATGCTTAGGGTTCGACCTGAGAGGTTCCCTAGGGGAGCTGTGGGGAAACTTCATGCCCCACGGACAGGTCCGTTTCCAATTCTAAGGAAGATTGGCTCCAATGCATACGAATTGGACATCCCACGGGATTTTTGCATCAGCCTGAGTTTCAACGTCGAGGATTTGACTCCTTATCATGCACCTGTAGACTATTCGACAACAATTCCAGAGCTTTCACTATAAGATTCTGCACTACCATAGCAGATTCCAGCTCCACCACCAATGCAACCAAGGAGACGTCCACTAGAGGAGATCGAGGATATTTTACAAGACGAGATTGTTTTGCCAGCAGATGGCGGTATCTAGAGATATATAATCTGTTGGCGTGGGCTACCTGATTCAAACTGCACTTGGCTACGGACTGAGAAGATTGAGTAGCTCAACCCAGATGTACTAGATGCTTATCATCGCCACCAATCACCAGAGGTGAATGTTTCGAAGCCGGGGAGAGTTGATGAGAATCCTTGAAAAGTCTATGTGAGAAAGAAGAAAATATGAATCAAATTTCCAGAGATTGAGTTTAATGCTTTGAAATCATATTGTATTGTCATGAGGATTTTATTCAATCTAGGTATTTTAGTTTCCTTTTTATGAGGATTTTTATTTTCTTTCTTAGAAAGATTTTTGCATTTTGTTTTCTTTAAATAAGGGATGTAAGCCTCTAGAGAAGGACAGACTATTAGGAAATAAGAACATGAGTTTTTAAATTGGCATGTGAATTGCTATAAGGATGTGAAGCTCGGGTGTGAAGCCCATTTTATTTAATAGCTCTCGTCAAATCACAGCCCTTCATTATACCATCAACTCATATCCAACCCTTCACTCAAACAAACCCTAACCCCTTACAAGATATCGATGTCACTGTTCACATGAACAGTGACTCCTGTGTGAAAGTGATTACTGTTCGCGACCATCAAACCACTGTTCATGGCTATCAAATCCTTCGTCAAGCATCAGATTACTGCTTACAGCAGCCAATCACTGTTCACGACTCACGGCTGCCGAATCGTTGTTCACGGCCGTCGATTGCTGTCCACGCCGTCCGAAACTATCTGCGTGAACAATAGCTTCAACAAAGCTCTCTCAAAACCCTACACTTGCTAAATTTACTTCAAATCTAAGTTGATTACTTTGTGGAATAATTGTCTCTTTGTTTATAGGTGTGTGATAACGTCAAATCTAAGTAGTTGAGGACTAATTTCTTCAATTTCGTGGATTATTTCATCAAGTTTGCAACGGGTCTTTTGACTCGGTTCTGATTCGGATCTTGTACGATTTGGTGTTGAGTTCCTTACACCCTCAAGTGATATCTAATCATAATCACACATCCAAACATTGCTCCTGTAACACTATAGAACTTGTAGTCAATTTATAAATATCATTGGTTATTGTTCTCTATATGTGAATCTTATTTAAATATTCATCGCATGCATATAATTGGATTGCATCCATATTTGAATCCCGTTAGACTTTTGCATACATGAATAGTTGCATACACTAAGTTGCTTTCTAGGTTAACATCCGTGTGATTGCTTGATTCATTTGGCTTTAGTATTTTCCTTTGTCCTGACCTGTGTTAGTTAGATTACGAAAGTTTAAGGTGCAATTGCTTCTCCCACTTTTAAAATCAAGAGATTTTTTCTTCAATTTTGCTAGTGAAGAAGACTGAGTTGCTATTTTAGAATCGGGGACCTAGTTCTTTGTAACTAGACCTCTTCTACTCAGAAGCAGTAATGCGAGGATATTAGTAAATTTAACCCATCTACTTATGCTCTATGGATTCAGTTATCATAGATGAGGTTGAATTTGTGGAATGAGAATGATATGAGAAAATTAGCAAGTGTAGTGGGAAAATCTATTACTATCGATAAACTAACAGCTATAAAGCAATGGTTAGCTTATCCCAGATGTTCATTAGAAATGGCTAAAACAATTGAAAACTATGGTTGCCGTTTTTTGGGATGTTCTGTAGAGAGGCATCCAAGGGTAAATTTTTTGAATGGAAAGATAAACCCTTTCCTTCTAAAGCTCAAGTCGTGATTAAGAAGTTTTTATGTCAGACAGACGTTCATAAAGGAGTGAATAGTGAAGTTGGGGATAGATATTTGGAGGATAAATTGAGAGAACAAAATATTGAAATTGAAGATTAGAGCGAAATTAATTGAGAATGAAGACTATCTAAGAGGTAGAGAAAGAGTTGAGGAAATATGAGACTGATTAATTTAAGAGACAAAGAAGAAAAATTGAAGTATTTTTGGGCATTTGGTGTTTTTATTGTAGTATTTTGTTTTGTAATTGTCATCAAACTTAGTTGAAATTGCTTATGCATGTTATGTTTCTTGCCTTCTGGTTGATGTATCAATTTTAGCTGTAAATGGTCAATTACATTCTATGGGATGTGGAGGTATGCAAATTTTGGCTATTCTTATATCGAGAATATGAGGAAACTTGGTGGTAACAGTATAGTTTGGGGATTTTTTTACCATGGGGGGCTAATTACGAAAGGCATTATAGTCTTTTCAGGTAAAATTTAATGGTGTTAAGAAAATTCACACGGCGAACAACTAGGGGAATTTTTTTGCTCTGTTTTGAAACTTGGGGTATATAAGTGTTTTTGGGGAAACAATTGTATACCTTCCTTTCTCTACATGTTCCATAATGTTTTGCTATGTCAAGAAACTTGTATAAACTAACAGTTGTTACATTTCATAAACTTTTTTTTCTCTAAGTCTTGATATACCCATGCTTTAAATCTTATTATATAAGTTTTCAAATGCCGATGATTTGAATTTCATGAACTGGTCATTGAGGAGATCTCTAATTATACTTTTAGCTTTGTGCCTAAGCTTTAAAATGTCAAAAAGAGAAATCTAACATTCTATACATAAATAATTAAGGTAATAATTTTTAGTTTTAGATAAACTTTTTTTAGATTCATTGACTCACTAGTCAATCAGTCTATACATGCTCTGAAAAAGATATGTCAGTGTTAAATACGAAAATTGGTTGATCAGCATGTATCGAGCTTATGCAAGGCATACGGCTCAAATTGTTATTGCTATTGTCATTATTTTATCCTGGATGGGGACGTAAGATGATATCGCCAAGTAACATGGTTATTGAGAAAATTGCATTTCATGCATTATTTTCACCTTTTTATCGTTGAATGGATTTAAAATGATTTTTTTTTGTATTGACTTCAAATACATTTGTTGGTAATCGCACTGGTCTAGTGTAGCTCACCCATTTATTAAACCATCTTTTTCAGATTAACCGGAAGTATAAAGAGAGAACAGCTACAAAGAAATAAATAATTGTCTTGTAAATAGTGCTTGAGAAAGAGAACCATGTCTTGTAAAATATATGTGAATAGCAATAAAAAAGGATTGATGGTTTGTATTTGTATAATTTTAACCTCACATTATGAATTAGATCCTATAAAATAAGTCCGAATTGGGGTGTGACAGTGACTGATATTTCAAAACTGTGAGAGATACAAATAGAGAACCCTGCTAATAAAATCCCTTGCTCACTGGAGAAGGGATGCTGCTAGGAGAAATTTTCTCAACAAATTTTTATGTGTTATCTATGCTATTCTTGAAATATACTGTGATAAAACCAAAAGTATAGTAAACAAATGCATAAAAAAGAAAATAAATTGTTTCAATAGTTTAATGCATGAATCTTTAAAAAATAACAGAAAACTATGAATGAGAGAGAACTTGAGATGAATCACACTTTGCACTAGGGCCCCTGCTAACCTAACTAGCCCTCACCCTCCCTCCCACATTTTACTGTCTTAATGATACTGATTGGCTGCAATCATCTGACTGCGCTTTTTGACTAAGCATGGATCCACGTCAAGCTAACCCGCGTCATGCAGGTCATCCAGTCTAACAATACAGACCCTTCACCATTGTAAAAGGGGCTCAATTTTTTGGCATTTTGGCTAGATTTTTGCTCTTCTCTTGGTTGAAATCCTGCGTCTTTTTCCCCCAAGTAAATCAATTTTAGCTCCATCTATTGGAGTTCGCTTTTGCCTCTTTATAGCTTCATCCACTGGAGCTTGGCTTTTGACCTAAAACCATTAGCTTCCTTTTTAATAGTTTCTACCCAAATTCTCTAGGCGTACCTCTAGTCCTTTTTCCAGTAAATATAATCTTATTGGCCCTCCTATGTGGTGCAACTAATGGCTTTCTTTGCACATACAAACCATCTTAAACAATTCTGGTCATTTCAACCTCCAACTTACTATGAATGCTGACATTTCTTGTTCTATCTCTTAGTGTATATCCACTCATCCACTGGATCATTCTCATTCTGCTACACTCATGTTTTGCTCACATTTTTAGTTTCCCAACATTCTGATTCATAATGCACAGTCGGTCTTATAACCGTCCTATAGAATTTTTCCTTCAATTGTAGTGAAATTGTATGATCATGCAAGACTCCCAAGGTACTCCCCTTTGACCATCCTAATTTGATTCGACTAACCACATCCTCCTCAAACTCGCTATCATGACAAATAATTGATCCTAAATAACCAAAATGATTACTCCTAGGTATTTCTTGGTTGTCAATATGTATTATACCCTCGTGTACAATATATGAGATACCCTTTTTCTTTACAATATGCTTTTATTATAAACTAAACCCTACAACGATAAGATGACAACTGAGCTACAACGATAGCAAAAGATATCTTATTACACCAATAGTATTAATGATTCAAAAACACAATGTCATATAGGACGTAAAAAAATCTTGACACTTTTGATAGTATTCTGAGCATACAATTTATTCCATGCTATCTTCATTGGAAACTCATAACGCAATCTGATTTTTTCTTGTGAACAAATTGTAAAGATAACAGCAAAGATACAACCCTGGTTTCTAGCACATTTAACGCGACAAATATCAATACTAAAGTGAAGCAGTCCGAAGTTCTTGTAAATTCGTTAATATCTGAAAGCAGCAATACTTTTTTGTGTGAATAATCCAGAATATGTGAATTGCATATCAAAGAAGAATATTGTAAACAAACTCTAGGAAATCTGATGGCATAATATACAGAGAAGTAAACTGCTAGCAGTTAATAGACATAAATTTAATTCAAAATATGTATTACAAACACAAAGAACAAATACTTAAAGACTATGTAAACAGAGATGATAAGAGTTACCTTTTTTTTATTCCATCCAATCAAAGAAAAAAAGGGTTACCTTTTTCTTCCCATGGCATGCATGAATCAATTCTGAGAAATTAAAATCCATGATTGAGAAGACCTCACTGAGTTCCTGTCGTATAAATATTGAATGATCCTTTCTCATTAAATGTCACAGACTTGGAGAAATGCAGCATAAATTGAGTGAATATCTAACTAAAACTAATTTCTCCGATTAAATTTGGTGGCATTACCTTTATCTCACCACATTGCCAAATAAAATAAGGAAGGCAAGGACCTTCCTGCAAAGGAGGTAATTCCCCACAGGCTCCCAAAATCTCACTGACAACTGAATGGTCAAAGCCTTCAATCTTTTTGAGGCAGCAACGGCTTTTCCATAAGTCCTGGTTAAGTAAATAGCATAATATAAATAAATGGCCAAGGACTCCAGGCAAGCTAACGTATGGAGAAACTGAGGCGCAGAATAATACTCACAGGAAGAGACATAGCACAGGCTTTCAAGATTCCTTTACAAGGCATCATAACTGTATCTTCTGATAAAATTGGATCGAGCATAGTTCTCACCTGCCTTCATTTCAGTGAAATGAAATAATTTGGAATAGGCCCAATGTGTATGTAATCATTATTGTATTAGGAAGAAAACAATAGTAAAAGACTGCACAACACATCATGAGAACAATACATGGCATCTTGCCCATCCATATACACTAGAAAAGGAATTTCAGCTGGATTCTGAAATGTACTTGTCTAAACTACATCCCTATGATCTATGCTAAACGAAAAGAATAAAACGGGAGCAATCTCATTTTCCACGAGGGGGGAAAGGTGTTGCTTCTTTAAAGCCGGGTTTAAGATATTATAACCCTTAACTTCTTTCTCCCTCTTGATCTGCACAAGTCTCAGTGCTTTAAAAAGACCCCTGAAATATGGTAGTGATTGTATCTTCTCAAATCTTTTAAACCCTTTGAAAGAGTTTAAAAGCCACTAGCGAAGCTCTAAAGCACCAACATGGCTGTATTAGCAGCTTCCTGAAATGAAGCCATCTATTTGTACACCAGCCAAAGATCAAACCAGATTCAAGTGCCCCCTAACTCTGTCCTCTGCTTTGTTTGGTTCGGTTAAACCATGATAACCTTCCCAGAAAATATAGCAAGAAGGATCCTTTTGGTTCTTTACTGACATCTAATAGAAGAAATAGATGACAGGAGATAATAAGCGAGAAGATAATTATACGTCTCTTGCTGTTATCAACATAGGTTCTGAGGATACTGACAGGTTTGCAGCTTATTATATAAGAAGATACGGAAGGATAAGAAATCTGAAAACCAGAAACTACTGTAGTTTACTGAGAATAGATTCTGATAATCTACAGGGAAAGAAAAGAAGGAATGAAATGATCTTTTAGGACTCCCAAGAAATTCTCTTACAAGCTGATAATCATCCGTGTTGCACATGTGTGAATAGCCAGGAAATCTAGGAAGATCCAACAGAGGCACCAAGAACAGGCTCAACTCTATATATTCTTCATCCATTTGGTGAAAAGAAATATCCCAAGAAAAAATCGATATTTCATTATTTCTCAATCTCTTTTGATCAGTAATTGTATGACATTTCAAATTCTCCTTCCTAATGGAATCAGACTGATCCCTATTTGGTCCAATTCTGACAAAACATATTCCGAGTTATACAGATGATTTGACCATAACTTGTGCAGGTACAAAGCACGCATCAAGAATATATCTAGCATTTGTTGCATAGGAATCTAGAGATAGCCCAATTATCTCCAATTAATTTATGCAAGGGACTGAAACAGAATAGTCCACCAAGCTAACTTTATAACAGGATTTTCCCGTGCCAAATGATACAAATTAAGTATACCACATCAAAAAAGAGCAAAAAGGTCAGTCACTGGATTGAAATCGAGAACAGGCATTGTTCTCTGCAGGAACTGTGGGAGAAATCACTTCTCTATGAAACCTATATACGTACTATTTCTATAAAAAGAGGTGCCAATTGCTGCAAAAGCATATTGCAGAGTGGTCCACTGTAACAGATGGACACTTGATGCCACAAATACGCTCTGCACTTCATGAAGCTGGTCATACAATTACTTCTATGCCCTGAATTTACAGATGACTGTAGGGTCTTAGGCTTTTAACCTGTCCTGTGAGCACAAAGTAATCAGTGATTGATTGCTGTAATAGAATATTAGGGTGCGGAAATACAGATGCAGTCAGGTGCTAAAACCCAAGTGCTGCAGAAAAGTGCTCAGATTCTGTTCCATTTTTTTAACAGCCTGATATATGGAAGAATTTTATGAACCACAACGATTGCCTTAGCAGAAGTCCAGTACAGTAGACTATTAAATCTGTGGAAGTAAACTACTTGGCCAAGAACAGTGTTAATTGTAGGCCAGGATCTATGAAAGCATTGAATTGCTTATACAAGAAATGACATATAACCAAAAACTATACAAGCAGCCCTTTGACCCATTAGAGTTCCAACATACTCCTGTTATAAGAAGTATGTGATGTTTTAATAAACTTCACCACATGGGCGATAGAAACAAATGAAGAGCATTTAAGTCTGTGGAATGTAACGGATCAGATAAATCACTATTCAAATGCAAACTCTTCAAATTCTAATGAAGTTTCACAAATAATCAAGTTAACAATGAGACAAATTATACAAGAAAGAAATATAATTAGAAAATAACACATCATATAATTGTTGAAAAATAATATAATAAAATCCTTAATGTTCACAGACCAAAACCGTAAATTTTGCCATGGAAGCATCCCTTCATTCCCATAGTAGAATGGCTCTCCCATCAAAACATCAACCTGCAAACATAATGATGTCTAGTCACCTAAAAGACCTGAAAGATTCAGAAACCAAAATAAACTAGAAACAATACGTTTTACACAACTAATAATACATGGATGGTGTACAGAGTGCAAAAGACTCAAGGTAAAAAGTAGCTACAGAATGCAGTGCAATGTCAAAATAATATTCACAGGCATGTACAGCCATTTACTGGAAGGACCAAGACAACATATTCCACAAAATAAAAGCAAGATGAGTTGATGCGAGACAGTAAAATTCCATGAAAAATAGACTGAAAGGTATCTAATGGCTGGACCAAGACAACATATTCCACAAAAGAGTTTCCTGAGCAGCTCATTCAAGAAGAACCAGAGAGAGAGAGAGAGAGAGAGAGAGAGAGACCATGAAGTTATAGTGGATATGCATAAATCTGCCAATTGAATGAGAACTTAACCTAAGAAAGAAAGTTGAGAAATATTGCCTGACTTTTTTCCTTTGAAATAGGTGTGTTTTAAGAGACATTGTCCATCTGCAAGATATACATAATTGTGTGCATTATATGAAGTAGATAAAATGGACAGCCAATAAAGAAAAGAAGTTTAAACTAAAAAAAAGTACACAAAAAAGCCACCATAGTGATATTAATGAACTTTTCACTCGGAAGTTAACCAGAATGCCTGAGTTACTACTGAGATACGTCCTTAGGAGATTAGATGTTTCCCAAACACCATAATTCCACAATTGTATGCTGCTCATGTGTAGGAGCTTTCTAATAATGGTTATCATATTAAGAGACAACACTACCCTGTAACAACAAATGTGAAGCTAAAGTTCACAGTTCACCGATGTTACTGAAAAAGCTTTTTATTTAAATAGAGGATAACAGAAGTAGGATTAATAATATCCATAAAGCTGATACCTTTCTTTTGTTTGAATGTTCTCTAAGCAAGCATGGTACCCTTTTGCCAACAACTTCAATGCAATCCATAGAGAATCCATTAGCATTAGCAACAGCTCGCAGATATTTGGTACCTTGCTCTTGCAGTCCTGGGAATATCGAAATAACAGTAGAATCTTTTGAAAATGATGCAGCAAGAAGTGTTAAGAATACACTATCATCAGCAACAACACAAAATGGACAAGATCTTGCACGCTGCAACTGCACAGATGAAAAGACAGTTTTAAGAGAAAGGAAATGAGGACAGCCTAAAAGGAAAGGCATAAGGCTTTTGTATATTACTACCAAACAAACACTAGATTAGCAGATTTTAAAATTTACAAAATTAAGAGGAAGAAAAGGAAACAAGCATGATTATTCCATCAGGCATTGTGCAAGGGTCTGGTAGGAAAGACGAAAGCTCTAGGGTGTATGGATGAAGCAGTCACTTCAAAAAAAAACAGTTAGTATTCACCTGTCTCTTTCTTTGATTTTGAAATAACCCTCACTCCAACTTATCCACAGGATGTTCATAAAATCAGGAAAATTTTGTTTAGATTGCCTGATACATAGTGTCTGATCAAAGCTTGGCCTTTTACAGTAAAAGGATCTATTAATTTATCAAACATATCATCTGAGTTTACCGATTTAAGTCTATTAAATCAAGTTGAAGACTCTTCAAGATTGCTTCTTGAACATCCGTTGCCGTGAACCATCAGCTTTTTTAGATTATGGGTAAAGTAATCAACTAAACAAGCATCAAAGGGCACATTTCCAAGAGGTCTTTAAGTTCAGATCTACAGAATGAGGTTTACATTTGCCTGAGTGTACCCTATTCAATTTGTCTCTTCACAAGTATCATCTTTTTTGGGAAGGCCTTTATGTGATTGACATAATGAGAAGGCTACTACTGCTCAAGGTACCTTCCGGGCCCACAACTTGTAGAATAATTGGTACCAAGCAAATAAAAGAAAATTATCCCCCAAGTACCGAGACAAGTGCCATGAATAAGCTCCATAAATCATTTAAAAGTCTACATCTATACAATTTAACTCAAGAGAGTAAAATAGATTCTCACAACAGCTTCTGCAGACTTTGACATTGCAGATCTAAAAGCTTTGTCCCCATATACCGCAACTTTTTCTGGTGTTAGTATCAGATGACAGTCCTCAGGCTTGAAGCCACGAGTGTCTGTTGAGCTATTATCTGGGAGAGAATAAGAGATGCTAATATCATCATGAACAGCTTTTACAGGAACATGTTTATCCTTGTATACAGGTATTCCTGGCCCTGGAATGAGCCAAACACATTCTTTCCAATGATCGCACCAATCCCTGCCACCTAGTAAAGAAACAATTATGACAACATGCAATGGTAAAATTACATCACAAAACTTGTAGGCATTTGTTTCGTAGCAGGGGAAAAATGGCAATTAACTTCAACACTCAGAAGCAGAAAATTAGAAAGATACATGGATACTAACACGATAAGCTATTGAGTTATGGACAACTGCTTAATGATACAAGAAGTTGTGACAAAATTGTCTATATATGAGCCAAGACTTGCCCAAGCAAAAATTAACAGACTAATAAGTTTCACTATCATGGCGTGGCTATACAAAATACCGATACTGAACTGAAAACCAATTGATATATGAAAAGTACACTAAATGATGAATGAATTGGAGAAAGCTGCAGATTTTCGAACTTCCATAGACCTCACTAAGTGATCAATGGCTCAGAGTACAATGACACCTTATCCAATTCGTATTGAAATTGTTTATCAGAGAAAGATATAAATCTTTGAACTCACAATATAAGTGTGGTGCCCCACTTTGCACATCGCAAGAGTTTATCCATCTAGGAGCTGTAGAGTAGAACACTGACCCTTCACAGTCAAGTTGAAGCACCCACCTGCAGAAAGGTCTAATACGTACAGTTTCTGAAATAATCTACCAAATACTTTCTTAGATTTGCATTTATGTACCATGATATTAAAGCATGGATTCTTCCATCACCAGTTGTTTTTATAAGCATTTCCGCCTCTCTATAGCTGTCTGGTCGTTTCCAAAGGTCGAAGTCAAAAATTTTGAAAGGTTCTGATAACTGGATTAATAATACATCAGGAGTAAATTCCAGTTAGTTTCCTACAGCACTAATCGACTATGAAAATATTCATGCTCATACCAATTTAATCTCTTGGGATATCGCGTCGCAATGCATAGCATATTGCCTAGGTTTTACATCTATAATCCTCTCTAAACCAGCCGGTACAAGATGAATCCCATCAGGCATGTCAGCTTCTTGATTAAATAAATCGTGCAACTTCCACAGAAATGTGCTTTCGACAAACTGGAGCATCAGAAACAGAAAATCTATGTGAGCATAAGTTCTTCCAATACCCTAACAATAAAAGCTAATGTAACAGTAAAAGCTAATGTCTCTTGGTTGGTGGTCTTCAACTCTCTTAGAACAATTAATTAAAATGCAAAAGAGAGCTTTACTTCAATATAACAACGTAGTGCTAGATAATTAAACATAGTCCAAAGAACTTTTTCATTGTTATATTCCATTATTGGAAAACAAAAAGCAAAGAAGTGGAATATGCGTATTGATTGTAATAGCTTGTCTTCCAGAATTATATATTTCCTGCTGGTATGTGAGGATAAAACAACAGGATTGGGGCTACACATGCTGTATATATATTAGTGAATTATTATCCGCGTAACATTAGCAGCATAGGAAATGTGTTCCAAATTCTTCACTTAGCATATACTATGCAAAATAAAGATGAATGCTTATTCTACAGAATGTATGATCATAATAATAGCCTACTTCTAGTCTGTTTTTAAATGTAAGAAAATGCTCCCTGGTTGCATAAGCTAAAATTACTCTGCAAATAGGGAAAATATTTCCACCCACCTTGTGACCACTATATCCAGGAAAAGTTGCTTCACACCTGCTTTTCTTTCCAGGAATTAAGAATGGGCTCACTTGAAGTTAACAAACATAGCTCAACGAATATGGACACAGCTTAACCATAGTCCATATCATAATGAGGACGATTCAGGCTCCAGGACCTATTCACAACATTACTTGAGTAAGCCTCATCTCTTTTATCAATTACTCATTTCAAATTAAGTTTTCACCTTTTACACTAGGGCAGCGGATCCTATCTTGAGTGTCTATACTGTCGAAAAGAGAATCGTTTATTTCCCCTATAAAACCGCCAGGCTATTCACCTTCCTCAATAAACTATACTTAACCACAAGAAGAAAATCCAAAGGAAACTCGTAAATCAAAAGACTTAGACATACCACGTAGAAGTGAATTGTCTAATTGTAACAGTGCCGTATTTCAAACTAACATTGGCAATCAACATACGCTAACTGAAGAGCCAGATTTCAAACTAATATTGGCAATCAACATACGCTAACTGAAGATCCTCTCTTGTATATGAACCATAATTATCCATCCATGATAACAATTATCTAAAGTAATTAGCCATGTGGATTGATCTTTGCCAAGTTCTACCCAAGTTGTGATAAAGGATAATACATATAAGAGTATTTGCATTTATACCCTCTGAAAGGTAGCGTTTTTCTTATACACTTCTCAAAAGGTACTGGTTGTATCTATACTATTTGAGAGTATAAGGGCTTGTTTGGCAAACTCATAAAACTGGGCCAGGTCTAGACCTGGCCCAAGTTTTGAGTGTTTTCTGTTTGGGCAAGCACTGGGCCAACT
>JBAKGM010000001.1:14870575-14895704 GCA_037177215.1 Asparagus racemosus | reverse complement strand
ATAATAATAATATTAAAAAATCTAGCCGTGTCGCCGTATCCTATTTTTTTGGGTTTTGCCGTGTCCGTGTCCGTGTCCGTGTCGTGTCCGTGTCGCCGTGTCCGTGTCCGTGCTTCATAGACTTTATCGCTCCACCATCACTAATACTCTGGTAGTATTGATGATGTGGCTGTAGGAACTAGGAAGCTGGATTTATGACACGTTAACATCACACTAGCCACTTTAATCCAGATGTATGTGTATAACATATTAAGCAGATGAGGCATAGAGGTGCAAAGTAATAAAGAAAGACTTGCGGAACTTCTGAGGAAATCAGTCATGTTGAACTGTGAACTCGGTGCAGGTGTACTTGTCCAAGGTGGTCTTTCAAAAGTTTGATTGGAAGAGTGGTTTTGGTAGTGGTGAAGAATGTACCAGGTTTACTGAATTAAACCATCTGCCCTTATCTAATCCGTTACCAATAGAAGTTAAATGAAAGAATTCACTATTTTATAGAAAATGAAAGAATTCACTATTTTATATATATATATATATGTGTGTGTGTGTGTGTGTGTGTGTGTGTGTGGAAAAAAGTAAGGGAGCAATACTGGTCATGGGCTTTGAACACTTACGAGATGAGGCAAAAGGAGTTACCAGAGAAGAAAGAAAAAGTTGATAGTGTATGTGTTGGGGGTGTCAATTTTCATAGGACAGCTTTATGGACATTGGACACACACCAGAGGAAGATGTAGCTCATTTATTTGTCTGTCAATGTCAAACTGCCTCTAATTTAGTTGGAAATTGTATTGCTTGAAGAGGGCCCATATTTCCAGGATCACAAATGTAAAAGGAAATAGAAGGCAAATGTAGTCGTACAAATTAAGATGGGTAAGAACACTCATTTGTTCTTACATGGTATTCAATAAACTCTTTCTCCTCCGTCACATTGGACTCATAGATGAACTAGGAGATTCCAAAAGACATTATCAATAACTTCGAAGCTCCCTCTCCACAATACAAATTTAGATTGTCTACCACTGCTGAAGGAGTTACTTTTGCTTCTATGCTTTCATGCTAGAGAATAATTCCATAGAAGTCAGGAATGTGGAACGCTATAGCAAACCACGACCCAGGTACAATTTCCCAGATTCACATGGAATACGACCCGATTCACCAAATCCAATGAACCCGATTTAGAATTAAAATTTTGAAAAATAATAACTCTTTTTAAAAGAATAAACAACAAAAAACGTGAGAAATTAAGCAAATAAAGTATGCATACCTTATTTGCAACATGATTCTCAAGGTTCTTTAACCATTGTTGATATTAACTAGCATATTTCTAAAATATGACTCTTGCAAAACCTCTGATTCCTACGTTTAAGAACCGAACCTAAAGCATACAACATTCTGTAACGTAACGTATAAGCCCCCCCCCCCAAAACCTGATTCTTAATAAGTGGCGTACCACATTCCCGTACTCATCCCGTGAATGGTAACGAGCCGGGTTCCATGCAACTATGATAAATTCTATGAATGATGTGATAGAACAAAGCATCTAAATAAAAGCGATACGCATCTACCAAGTGAACTATGAGACAAGGATCACCGTACCCCACCACTTCCAAATTCTAATTCCCGTCCTCTCATAATGTACTCATAAACATGTCAAAGGACGATACGCTGACATGGAATACCTTGACATACACCCCAAGTTTAATAACACAATTTCCAAAGTTCTGCAATGCTCAACTTTGTCATATGCAAATGAGCAATGAATATTATTTCATGTGTAATTCACTAATTATAACAGAAGAAATGATCTTTGATGCAAAGAAAGTGGAATGTAATTCTCTCTTGCTAGAATTGAGCTGCAGGAAAACCATAAAACTCTGCTCGTAGCTATATTATATATGCATCACCTCAAATGGCTGATAGACTTTAGAATGGGAAAAGAATAATCCTGATGTAGGTATCGAAAGACGGAATCATCATTGCGCGATTCCCCGGACCCCCCCTCGAACCATCGTACAGTTCTTGCGAACAAATTCCCAGTACATTTGCGAACCAATTCCCTCCAATACACAAGCCGGTTCCCCAAAATTAGCGTACCACTTACAAGTATGCTAGATGCAAAGTTTCTTTAAGTGCACATGAGCAAGACGCCATGCACTGTGCGTGATTAAGTGAAGGGAGATACACAATAGAGTGCATGAGCCGATGACTTTACTGTTACTTAAAACGTATGTTAATTAAATGTAAAACGAAACCATGATTCTAAAACGAGCTCTGTGAAAAAAAACACAGAGCAAATAAACAAGCTCCATTAAAAAGAAGTATTTAAGTATTTTTTATGAAAAAATATTAAAATTCATAATTAACTTTCTAGTTTTCTACTATATACTTTGGAAAACTTTAAGCACACCCTAAAACAATTTACAACGTAGCACTAACCGAACTTGCGTACCGAAGTAAGCTACCTCTAACGAATCCAAATTTTCTAAGTGCCGAATTGCGTACCTGAATTCGTAACATGACCCACTGTGTACCGCATACTGTGTAACTATGGACGGAATTCAACTCGAGAGAGTAAGTTTCACGAGATGTAACCTTTAGTAAGAGTTCTGGTCTCAGGAACAACATCTCCGGTTGCAAGGTTGACACGAGAAGCAAAATTTGCACCCAGTTCGGACATGGTCTCTGTCAGTAGCTTTGGGACCAGAGAAGAATAATCATCAGGTAAGGCATTCATGCACCTGAAAACATTATGCTCATTAGCTAGTAGAAAAACGTCAAATTAAACAATGTATCTTAGGAATATCAGTTGACTATGCAGTTGCAGTTATTGTGAAATATCTTTTTTTTTTCCCTATAAAGTATGCAGCAAACTTCTAATATGAAAAAGTTACTAAGCAAATAAACATCAGCCACCCACTGTCCCTAATGAGTATAGAAACATCAGCAAATTATAGGATTCCCTTTCACAAAGGAGCATCTGTTCATATTTTCATCCACTAAAAGCCAATTCAACTTTGTGAGCACAGAACACACTTTATTTGTCAAACCATGGTTAACTTCACGGATAATGTAATGCATTTGGAGATATAACCTACATACCACTTCCACTCTTGCTCGAGGTAAAGTAAAACCTCATCATAGAAACTAGGTAGCCAACTGGAGAATGAAATAAAAGAAGGCCTTTCACCAAGCTTTTCAGTCTCCAGCTTGTTCGCTCGCTGCCTCAAGTCAAAATCTTCCCAAAGTTTCCTTAAAGGCTTCAAGTGCATTTTAATATATAGAAGCTCCAGCGATTTGAACCTCCCAATACGAATAAGGATTCGTCTCAAATCTTGAACAGCTTCAACCTAAGAAATAATATTTAACTTTCATGTCATATATAGCACAACACTAATCGAGCAATCAAAGAAAATCGAAAAGATGATGGAACCTTGCGATTTGTAAGAGCATCAGACAGGCGAGGTTGCACCATCTCGTCTAGCCTATCTTCCAAGACTTCAAGTTGCTTCCTTACATTGGCAAATTCCGCAACCTGAGAGAAAAGGCAGTACATCAAAAAAACAAGATTTAGTGAAGCAATACTCTTCCAAACAAAACAGCAAAAAATCAATACAAGAGTTGTAAATGTATACTTCGCCAACAGCAGACAAACATTGTCTCATGTTAGCCAAAGTTTCTGCAGCCCGCGGAAGATCTCCACTAGCAAAAACATCCTCGACACTTGCACTCAATTGAGTCAACCCTGCAGCATCCTAATAATGTGGGAATATAAAAAATTAAAATGTAAAGTTAAACAAGGTTTACACATTAAATGGATTGAACAAATATAGCTTCTTTTTTTGCACTCAAATGAAAATGTAAAGAATACCTGCAATGTCTCATATGCTGCTTCCATCCGCTGCTTGACTGTATCGATTTTAGCAAGAGCAGCAATATGTTCAGCAGAGGTTCCTTCAGCCTGCCGTTACACTTACATTAGTTCAGACTGCCACTCCATCAAAATAGATCTTTTCATTACTACATTAAGGCTGAATTCAAGAAACCCCCTTATCCACACATACTTTTTAGTAAAGCTCCTGCAATTAAACTTGACCAAAAAAACTCCTGAACTATCAATATTAGGTTTTTATTTTTAATTAATAGATAAGTATGAGCCCAAATTTTACCCGTGCTAGAGATAAAGTTATTTTAATTCCAACCATTTGACTTCTCCCAAAATTCATCTTTAAATCCTAAAGAGGATGCACTGGTGAACTGCAAACAAGCAAAAAATAAATTCGAAATATCTTGAACTTTTCATCTTGCTTCTCCTCCTAATATTATTTTATGGCCTGTATTGACTCATCGACGAAAGTTGTAAGATTTACATAGATTTTACTAAAATTGAATGAACTTCATAATATGTCTATTAAAGGCTCTCGTATACGGACCCTTAATTTGCAGCAATTTCTTCTTCTCCTATGCATTTCAAATTGAAGAGGAGAGAGATAAATTTTTTGATCTTTGGTTTTACCATTAACTACATTCAGTACCTATTTAATTTGAAGTCTATCAAGCTCCTCATATGCTTAGTGCAGAAGAGACAGACAATGCATTTTTTTTTTAAATAGCGGATGATATGATCAACAATTAAACCTGATCGTGCAACTAGGACAAAACTATCTTTTATAAATGAGATGATTTCTCAGAAAATAGAAAAAATACATGAAAGTCAACAATTGGGAGGGGAAGGGGGGTGGGTTTGAATTTAATATTATATAGTTTACCAAAGTGGAGGTATATGTCAGGGGTTTTTTGAAGTTTATTCCAACATAAATAGAACCATGAACTTAGAAAAGCATAAACGAAAAGCTAAATAGACCTATTCGAAAGAACATGCAGAGAGATAAGAAAAATACAATTAATATACAACAATAAGAATTTAACTATGGAGCCTTACACATGAACTCGTTTTCTCCATTTAGGTATAAAAGCCAGTATATCTATTATTGCAAATAGCTTATCCGTTTATTACTGGCCATATCTAGCTTTTCATCAAATGTTAATTCAATCAGCCACTTTGAGAGATCTGACTTTAGAGATATTGATGGTCCAATCAATAGTTTAATGATAACCATACAAGTCAGCAACATAGAGAATTTGACCATACAGTGAATGATAGAAATTATAGATATTGTCAAAAATTAGGATTAGTGAGGATAAATAAGCTCTAAAGAAAATGAAAAGTGGAAGAGCCATAAGACCGGACAGTATCCCTATTAAGTTTGGAAATGCCTTGAAGATATAGGCTTAGGATGGTTAACTAAATTATTTAATAAGATTATCGAGACAAAGAGGATGCCTAATGAGTGGAGAATTAGTACTTTGATATTGATATCTAAGAATAAATGAGATATACAAATTTGTTCAAATTATCATGATATAAAACTCATGAGTCATACTATGAAACTTTGGGAGATGGTAATTGAGCAAAGACTAGGAGACAAGTGTATCTAAAAATTAATTTGAGTTTATGCCCAAGAGGTCAACTATGGGAACTATACATATAATTTTCACAAATCTAGAAAAAATTTATGATAGTGCCTAGAAAGGTAAGGTGGTGGGTTTTAGAAAAAAACATGTATCTAGCATATATATTGATGTGATCAAAGATATGTATGATCACTGTTATAAATAGCGGTAAATAGCACCACAATAGCAACGCTAATAGCGTTAGCGGTCCCTTCCCGCTACGCTATTGCCCAATAGCGATGACATTGCAGAATATGCATTTTTCGCTCACAAAAGCGGCCAATAGCGTGACATAGAGGGCGATTGCGGGGAAAATCTGCTTTTTGACCGCTATTTAAAAACAGTTTGAGGTTTATTTTTTTAAATTAAACCTGACCTGCAACCACTGCATCCCACCGCCTCCCGCGATTTTCGGCATATTCCAAGCGCCTCCCACAGCCTCTGGCAACTCTTTCAACACTTCCTCTCACCTCTCGGCGTGAACTCCTCCTAGTGCAGTGCTCTCACCGCTCAGCTCTTCTTGAAGACAATGACTCTTTGACTCCTCCAGTCATCTTCGGTATTATATGATGGTCGTCTTCGGTATTATGTGATGGCTACATGTCTATTTCATATTTAGGATCTATTTAAATCATCAAATATGCACTTTTAAAGTTTCTAAATTTTTCTATAATTTTTTTGAATATTTATACATATCTAAATTAGACTGCTATTTGACTTTGCGTTTTTACCGCTATTTTGCCACAACAGCCCAAAATAGCCTTAGCGATGCCTCACCGCTACGCGACGCTATCCGCTATTGATAACCTTGTGTATGATAGAGTAAGAACTAGAGTAAGAACTAGTAAATGAGAGACTAAGCCGTTTTTTATTATCATAGGTTTACACCAAGGATCAGCCTTAAGTCATTATCTTTTTAAATTAGTTATTGACCAACTTACTAGGCACATACAGGTTGAAATCTCATGGTGTATGTTATTTGCGGATGATATAGTGTTAGTTGACGAAACTAGAAGAGGTATAATTTCTAAAGTAGAAAGATGAAAACAAGCTCTTGAATCTAAAAGTATTAGAATTAGTAAAACAAAAACAGAATATATGGAGAGCATTTTTAGTAAGATTAATAAAATAAAAGAGCCTATAGTACATATTGATGGTCAAGAAATATCTAAAAGTAATTATTTTTGCTATTTAGGATCAATCATTCGGCATGATGATGAGAGTGAGGTTAATGTTGTCCATCAAATCAAATCGAGATGGTTGAAATGGAGGAATGCTTCGAAAGTTTTGTGATTGTGGAATACCAACAAAACTAAAGGGAATATTCTATAGGACAATTATAAAACAAATAATGCTTTATGGGTCAGAGTATTAGGCAATTAAAAAATATGTAAAAAATGAGTGTAGCAAAAATGAGAATGTTGTGATGGCCTTGTGGGTATAACACTAAAAGATAGGATAAAAAATAAGCGCATCTGTAATAAATTAGAGGTTATTCCTATTAAGGATAAAATGAGAAAGAATCGACTAAGATGGTTTGGTCATATGCAACGGAGACCTCTTAGCACCGATTAGGAAAAGTGATAGTATTATAGTTAATGGCGCTAGAAGATCTAGAGGCAAACCTTAAAATACTTGGTTAGAAATAATTAAGAAGGATATGATTATGATTAACTTAACGAAAGAGAAGTCTCATAATAGAATGGAATGGAAGAATAGGATTCATGCAGCCGAACCCAAATATTTGGGATAAAGACTTTGTTGTTGTAATCAATGGACTGACATAGATGAAAGCAACAAGTGGTGGTTACGAAAATTTGGTGTGCGCAACAATGTAGAGAATGACTTAGTGGATGTAGAGGGTGACACATAAGGTGGTGTAGCTGATGCAACGAGAGCAGAAGAAATTGGACCGAATTTAAGGTCTACCGCTAGGGGTAGAGGATCTTCAAGCGGTGATACTTCATCATCTAGGAGGCAGCCAGATTTCAAGTCAGAGGATGAAGATCATTTTTCTAGATTTGGACCATCCACTAACGAGGAGGCCCACAACGAGCTATATACATCATCAAAAACCACAGACAGACGCTCAGTGGAGACTTCTTCTAACTAAAATCTAGCTATCTCAGATCATCGATCATATATCGCCAAATGATGAGCAGCCTTATTCGTGTCCGATGCACGAACAGATGGAGAACCACAAGCACATAGCAGCTCTCAAGCCTCATGAAGAAGAAGATTTTAATGAAGAAGAAGAGGAAACTCAGCATGAGGATATTCCACTTGAAGTGGATGATGATGATGTTGAAGAGATGACTAAATATATCGTTGTCTTATTACTTATTTGCTTTGCTTTGTAAACTATTGAACTTGTTGGATATTAGTCTTGACTTTTGATTTGTGGAAAATTATGAACTTCGCTATGTTAGATACTTAGGTGTCCTAATTAAGACCTTTCTTGTGTTTAGTAGGTGAAATTCTATTTCTTTAAAAGTCTTTTTATGTGAAAACTCATAAATATGTTGCCTTAATACTTCTTTGTCTTATGTTGTAAAAGGTGTGCTCACGGTGTGCACCTCGCTTCTCACTTCAGTGAGGTGCAGCATCACATTGCGCCATGCGCCTCGATAATATTGTCTATGCTCACTTGGATTCACACCTACTCCTAGCTACTCCTTCAACTACGAACACTTCCAAACTAGTACATTAATTGGGAACCGTTTCACATGTCCAAACCACCTTAATTGATTCTTTCTTCTCCGTCCCCAATGGAAACTACTTCTAACTTCTTATGCACTTGTCTCTAATTATTATCTTTTAGAGTACAGTTATTCATTTTTCTCATTTCAATTGCACTTATTTTCTAGAAATCTTTATAAATGATCCCGATATCTAATCCATACAACTGGTATAGCCGGTTGTCTAAGTATCTCATGAAGTTTTGTTTCAGCTTCATGGTCAATCTATGATTACAAAATACTACAAAAACATTTCCACACAACAAGAATCACATGATGATTCCATGAAGAAACCTCCATTACTCATTCACCATAACAATAATAATGAATGTTTGGTCCTATGCAAGGAAAATACTACCATATAGCTCTACATTTCCCATCACAAACTTTTCCTTGATCACTAAAAGGGTGTTTGGGTGGACTTTTTTTGGTCAAACAAGCTTATAAGCTAATTTTTCATATCTATATGTTTGGTAACAAACTAAATAAGTTAACTTATAAGTTCTATCTTAAAAAGCTAGTATCCCCCAGCTTTTAAAAAATTAACATATAAGCTCCTCAAAAAAAGCTAACTTTGACCAAACTAATTACCATAGTACCCATCCTAATTTAACAAAATTACAACTTATCCCACATATAACAATTTCCTGCTCATGATTCTTTTCATCTTCTTTTCCTGTCAAACCCTAGGCGCTCTAACTCCCTCAATCTTCGACACCTCCGTTTGATTTCTGACGGCTCCGCTTAGTCTCCGGCACCATCGCTCGATCTCCAATGCCTCCTCAAACAAGCAAAGGTTTGTACAATCCCTCTTTCTCTCTCTCCTTATTTATATGCAATATTTTCCTCACTAAAATCTGATTGATGATGTCACCCAAACAATCTCGTGGTCACGATTCTTTTCATCTTCTTTAATTATATGATAACTTACAGTTTAACTTTTAAGGACAGTTTAGTTATTTTGATTTTTTTAATGCACGATGCGGTTTGCTAATTACTTGAACGCATTGTGCTTCTAGTTTATATGTTAAACAGTAAGCATCTATGTTGAACATGTTCCCCCCAAAACTTTGATTCTTTCACATGCTATTTATTAGATTCAGTGGGTAAAGAATTATACCAAGAACATACTATTGGAGGAGGATAAATCCTATTAGAATATTTAATTTGAGAACGAGAAACTTCTAATTTGAGAAAGAGAGGCTGTTTTCCAACAATTCATTTTTGAAGTCTTAAGATCTAAATTAAAAATAAAAATATAGAAAACTATTTAAATTTAAGCCTTGTAAATCTTATGCTGGTAATATTTGTAGCTGTTGAATCTTTATTCTAGGTCTCTTATCTTGAACTTAACTTCACTAGTGTAATACAAATTAAATAGTTTGTATCTATAATGTTTCCAGTAAATATATGTGTTTGTCTTGAAAAGAGAGTATAGTAATATCATAATTTTTGTGTGTTAATATTGTATATTTTTAATTATCAAGTCGTTTCATGATGTTATTTCATGGTATAGATGGATGACGGTACAAATACCACAAACATTAGTGGGACTAAGAGAAAAAAACACTACCACCAGTGCTAAGGGTAAGGGAAACATAAGGGAACGAACTTCGACAAATTGGAACGAGTACGCCGATCTCAAGTTTATTGATTTATGTGAACAAGAGTTAAGCAAGGGTAATAGGCCCAGCACTTACTTTAATACATATGATTGGAATAATTTGTGATAAATTCAATGAAATTACGGGTAGAGGTTATGATAAAAAGCAAGTGAAAAACCATTGGGGTGGCATGAAGACCGAATGGACTCTTTTTAAGCAAATTGCTAAGAGGCAAGTCCGGTCTCAGTTGGGATGAAAGAAGCAAAACAATTACGGCAGACAACACATGGTGGGAGGAGAAAATTAAGGTAACTTGGCATTTTAAATTCTTGTTAGTTTGTTTTGTTTATAATATAAATATTTCTTGAAATATTTATTTTTATTTTACAACAGGTTGATGAAAGGTTCAAGAAGTTCAGAAATAAGGACTTGTCACTCATATGGTTCCGTTATGATAATTTGTTTTCTAATATTGCTGCCACTGCTGCGATGAGTCGCGCACCATGCTAACCTTTTGTCTCTACTCAAGGTTCTGGTACTAGATTGGACTTGAAGAATGAGGAGGATAATAAGGTGGATGCAGCTCAGCCTGGTGATGACCACCGCATGTTCCCACCATCTGTACTAGTAGGGAGATCATATGGAGGAAGAAAGAGTAGCGCAAAGAAAAGCAAGTCTGGTGCTGCCTCACTTAAAGAGGATATCCACAATCTTATACAAGTAATCTCCAACAAAAGCACAGCTACTTCCTCTTATACTGCAACATCAGGACCTACCATGAGGCAATGCTTGGATAAGTTAAGGAATCTAAAAGGGCTTTCTCCTAGAAACGAGATATGGAACTTTGCCGTTATTTCATTAGTAACAAGGAGAATAGAGAAATATTCATGGCATTGGGAGATGATGAGACCCGACTACCTTGTATTGTCAAGTTTGTTCTACTATGGCTCTACTTAGGACATGTTAGCTATGGGTATTTTATGTTAGTGAAGTCATTAATCGTGTCACAACTTTGTGTTATTTTTACTTTGAGTATGTCATTTTAATTATGGATACCGTTGTGTTATGTCATGTTTCTTTTAAGTATGATGTCTTAAACTTAGATATGCTATTTTATTTTGGATTTGTTTTATCTGTGATGGATACAATTGTTATTTAGCCTTTAATCTAATTTAATATGTAGATGTCAGTCAATCTTAAATATGTCATGCTACAAATGCCTTTTGCAACCATGGCTTATTTGTTTTTCCTTCTTGCAGTTTAATGGAACACCAGAACCATAGAAATGACGAGGATAATGAGGAAAATGAATCAAGTTTCCAACAGGTGGAAGACAGTGATCTTGAATGGTTAGCCTTGTGCCAAATTACTGCAGCAATGATATTAACTTATTATGAAAAGTACATATATAAGGTTCCATGTTGTACATCTATTCGCACCGGCCATCTATTGATTTCTGAAATGTTAGAAGGCAATGAAATGCATTGTTACCAAGATTTTCATTTAAAAAAGTCATTTTTTTGGATTTGTGTCAAGATTTAAATGAAAGATATGGTCTAGTGCCAACTAAGAGAATGTCATCTACGAGGCTGGTATGCTCTTAATAACCTGTGGATATGGCGTTGAAAATTGTTTGATCCAAGAAATGTTCAACCATTCTGCTGAGACAATTTCTCAACATTTTCATAGAGTTTTGCAAGCATTGGGTGGACTCGTTACTAATTTTATTAAGCCTAATCCTAATTATAATAATGGGGTAGAATACCATAAGCCACAAAATAGATGGTACATCCCTTTCTTCAAGGTAAGTGTAACAATTTAATTATGTATTTTGCTTTAAATATTTTTAAGTAACAATATATTTATATAGTGACCTATGTATGCATTCTTAATAGGATTGCATTGGAGCAATTGATGGAACTCATGTGAAAGCTCGGTTACCGCAGGGTCAAGAGATACCATTCTTCGGACGCAAAGGATATACAACGCAGAAAATTCTTGCTGTGGTGGATTTTAATATGTGTTTTTACATTTGCATGGGTAGGATGGGAGGGAGCTGCTCACGACAATAGGATATTTGGCGAGGCAATTCGTAGACCAGAACTTAACTTTCCTCATCCACATAGAAACAAGTACTATCTTATATATGCAGGATACTCACACAAAAAAGGATACATGGGCTCATATAAAGGTGACAACTTAAGATATCATCTTGAAGATTTTCGTCGTGCTCGTACGTCGCGATTCCGCGCTCCTAGGGATTATAAGGAGATGTTCAATTACTTGCGCTCCTCCTGTAGGAATATTGTTGAACGCACATTTGGAGTATGGAAGGCCCGTTTTAAAATTCTTGCTTACATGCCTTATTATTCTTTTGAAATGCAAAGAGAAGTCGTGCTTGCTACTATGGCAATCCACAATTATATGAGATAGAAGGGCAGTGGGAGATAATGCATTTCTAATAGCTGAGAGTGAGAATTATGTTCCCTCCACACGTGAAGCACCCGGTACATCCGAACAAACTTATGCAGAAAATGAAGGCGAACAAAGTGATTTACGTTGGATCGCAGTTCGAGATGCTATTGCAGAGGATATTTGGAGCAGTACTTGAATATTATAATTTACTGTCCATTTATATTTGGAGAACTATAGTGACATTATTGCAATTTTTTGATCTAGTAAAGACAATTTATATACACTCCTAGAAACAAAAACGAATTTCTTAAGTGCATCTTAGTTGCGGAAGCAGCAAAACTCTTGCTTGCTAGTAATATATCAAATGTATCGTATTGCTATCAGGATGCATATACAAATGCCTTAGCTTTGTTTAAAAAATCCTATAGTGAACAAAGATAAATTTCAGGCTTCTGGCTGACAAAAATTAAATGACTTTTTAAGATATTTTTTGTGAACCAAGTCTGATGCTATGCCTATGTTCTCATCAAACTACCTTTTATTTTTTAAAGAGAAACTAAGGATTGCAATTGCATAAAACATATTTACAAATCAAATGCTTTCATATGCTTCGTTGTATGTTCCATAGAGTTACTATTCATATATGTTTTATTTTTTAACAAAATGTGTAACCAAATTCAAAATCTCGAATGAATTTTAACTTATTTTCATGTAATGATAAATTCAAAATTAATTTGGATGAGAAATTGAATCAAAATAACAATTTTAGCTAAAAAATCAATAGCATGTCCCTTTTGGTCATTTTTAAAAACTACATAGCTTATAAGCTACAACTTACCAAACATGTAACTGGCTTATCAGCTTAGCTTCACCAAACATGAAGCTAGCTTTTATTGTAAAAGTCAAAAGCCACCAAAAGCTAACTATGCATATAAGCTTCCAAATATAAGCCCACCCAAACACCCTCTAAAAATCACATCTTCTGGATCTATTTTCTTTTTCTCTAATCTTTCTAACAATCATCCTAATGTAGCTTGCACACTGACCTAGCTAATATCAACTGAACAAATTTTCCATCTAACCCTTTTCTTTCTGTAGTCTATTGTCAAATACTCTCCACATAAGTTTTACTGCAAATGTTATTTCCTGGTACCCTTTTTTCAAGTATACTTCTCGTTGAGCCTAAAACTTTCATTGTGAAACTTATGGAAACAACTATTCTCTTTCTTTTAATTCTTCTTCCTTTATGAGGACAGTTCGATTTTTCACTCGTACGAGACCTAAAATCTCTTGCTCGCTATTCCGTTCCCACTTAAAAAATATCCATTTTTTCCGTATACAAATTACACCAGATTTAAATGTCCCTGATTACTTTCTCAGCTTCGTTCTTTGCTATTTATCAAGCCCTCATTGTCCCAAATTTCTTGAAATTGAAAAAAAAAATCTGCAATTATAACCACTAACAAGTGAAAATGATAGCCAACTAGTCATGAAAAATTTAACAAGATTAAGTGAATTTAGCTGCTCTTTAATCCTTCACATAAATTTCGTGGTAGCTGAATATAAGCATCAAACGTGAATAAACTAATGTGATCCCACTGACAAAAGTATAGAGAAACTAATAACTAAATTGGATCACGAGAAATATCTACGGAGGGGCATGGATGTAAATAAAAGAAAAGGAGAGGGACCTTCTTGAGCTTCTGCAGGATGGAGTTGACAGCAGATCGGAGCTGGATCGCGTCCTCTCGGAGGCGAGCGACGTCGCGGACGGCGGCGGGGACTCGGCGGAGGGCGTCGGAGCTCTCTCGCTCGAGAGAATCCGATATCTTCTCGGATGCGGATCTGAGATTCTCCTCCAGATCCGATAAGAAGCGGTCGATGGGGTCCTGGGGGTGACGGGACTCGAGGGCGGCGTTTATCCATCGCTTTGGATCAAAGGACTCCTCGGAGAACTCCACCAGATCCACCACCACCATTTTGATTTTCCTTTCTCTCTTTTTTTCCTGTTTGGATTTGATAAGGGTCTCAGCTTACCTCCCGACTGAAAATGTTGGGGTAAATTTCATCATGTCCCCCGGACACTGGTGTTTTCCACGGGAACTTTTTTTCACATCAAACCCTTTGGCTGTCTGGCAAAACCCCTCTAAACTTAAAAACGCTCAGTACACCTTCAACAGTGTTAATGTAAGGGTAGCGACTAGGCCGGGTCAACTCGTAAGTCGCATAACCAGCTCGATTTGGGCCCGTTAGTAACCGGGCTAGGTTCAGCCTGATCGGTCTCAAAATGGGCCGAATACGGTTTCATTTCTGAAAGCTAGGGCCAAACTCGAACTCGACCCAAGAATTTGGCCCAGCTTGACCCGAACCCGGGCTCGGACAGAGCCGGGTTTTCACTCGCACCAAACTCATATTTTTTAAAAAAATTTATCGACAACTAAGATCCAGATACATCTTAATTTAGTGAGTTTGACTATTCTCCCCCTATGAATAGCGGGTATCTTTTCCTCTTGTATTTGTAGCCATTTGATGTAATATTTTGTAGATCTCAAAAGAATATCATATCAAAATGAAAGTAAGAAAGGAAGGAGGGGGAGGAGGGGTGATTTCAGCTACATACTATTTTCTTTTTCTTTTTTTTTTCTTTTTTTAAAAATAGGGAGGCAAAAGCCTTTACACAAAAGAACTAAAAAACATCCTTAGAACAGACAAGCCTTGACCGCTTCTTGCCATCACTGTCCTGGACCAGAAGTTGCATAAGATCATTCAGAGGGGTTAACAACACCTCGAAACCCATCATCTAGTCGATACCTTGTATGGCGAGGAAAATGTACATGCTCATGTTCATTAAAACTGAATTTTATGAAAAATATATCGTATGTGCATGAAATTACTGTAACTAAACCTATTAGTCTACAATCCCCATGCTGCTTAAGGTTCCCTGGGTTTGGCGTTTGGATCATACAATGAAGTCGAGCAGCCAAAATTCGTGACGAAGTTTCACCACCAGAATAGGATGAGATTGAGTAAAGGAAAAATAGCCTCTAGATTTGGAATTATTGGAATGGCAACTTTAATGACAAACTTGCCCTTTATTACTAAAACCACTTTGATTTGTTAGATACTATCTTCATAATCTGTGGCCATCAAACGTTTAATCCAATGGTTATTAGTGTGGGAGGAGGAGATGCCCTCTACTCTTAGAAGGATAATAGTCTAACTCTAATTTAGTAATGATAGTTAATGAAAATACTAAACTTGTAAGTTTTAGAGGAGAAATAAGAGATTGGCGTTATTTTTGGAGCTCCAATGAGAGGGATTATTTCCTGTTTTCTGTGCATTCTGTTTACAAATAACCATACTATTTATAGAGGCTTTCTTCTCCCCATCACCGCCACCCCAAATCAGCCTCAAATTAAACCAAATTAATTCACCCATTAATCATAATAATGATCAATAACATCCCTGAATAATATCACAGAAAGAGCCAATTTATTCTCACTTAATAGGCCATTAATTCTATTATTTTTCATTTAACACGTGGGTTTCGGTTGATTTGGTCAACCATTCTTAACATCTCCCACTTGGCGAAATTTCCCAAATGACATGTGATAGGGACATAATAAACGTCATGCAAAGTTGCAAGAGAACAACTATCAAGTTATGGTATCGATACAATATCGATCACATGAGAAAGGTGTGTACGCAAAATTCTAAATTGGATCCTAAATGTGTATGGACAAAGAGGAGTGAAAGTGTAGAGATATGGAAAGTGAGTGATTATTGTAAATAAAAGAAAACTAGAATAAGAGGGGAGAAAGAGAGTGAACAAATAAAAGAAAATAAAGAATAAACAAGGAGGAAAATAAAAAAATAGAAAAGAATAAAATTAAGAAGAGAAAAAATAATCAAAAAGAGGAAAATCAAAATAAGTAAAGGATGAAGGAAATCAAGTAGAGAATATAGGAATCTAGAATTAAATCCACTAGTTAATTTTATTTAGAATTTATGAACTACTCTTTGTTTATCATATTTTACTTTAGATTTACTAAGCATAGATTATCAAACTACTAAAAGAAAATATAATCTATCAAATTATCATCCAAGCAAAATTTCATTCATGAAAAGAACAACAACTAGATAATAATTCTAAAATTCATAAGCATAACCTATCACACCACTCAAGATAAGCATAAATTATTAAATTCTTCTTCTACCAATTAGTTATCTAGTTGATTATCCTAAATATGATCATTTTAAGCATAAGAGAGCAATCCACAAATCACAAAAAAAATCAAACTAATTTCATATAATTCTAGAATTTCTACTATATTTAATTACTCATTTTACAAAATAAAAATAAGGAAATAAAATCTAGACTAGAAAACATAAAAGAAAGAGATCTAAATCACAAAAAAATGAAAACTAACTACAAAAATAAGAACAAGAACAAGAAAATAAAGATCTAAACTATGAGTATAAATGAAATCTAACTAACAAAAATAAAAGAGCATAATAGTAAATCTACACTACAAAAGAAAAATGTAAGAAAAAAAATTCTACAAAGCATAAAAAATAACTAACAAAATAATAAAAGAGCATGAAAGTAAATATACACTACAAGGCATGAAATAAATCTAATCTACCAACATAAAAATAAAACTAAAATCCTTAAACATGAATTTCTAAAATAAAAAAATAAAAGAAAAAAATGAGAACTTACATTGTAAGGGGTTGGCCTATTGAAAGCAAATCTTTATCTTCATCTTTATCAACAAAGAAGAAAAAAATAAAAATTTAAAAGGAGAAAAAAATTATTTATGCAAACTTAAAAAGTTTACAAATTGGAAGACATAATTAAAGGTCCTCCTCTTTAAAAAAGAGTTCACAAAATGTTTCACACTCAAACCCATCACCTTCTACTCTTATTTATAGCCTACAACAATCAACAAGAGTCATTAGATTTGGCTTGAGCTCCACAAAATAAATCTTCGCCATACACTATTTCTGTTATGAACTAATCGGTTAGCCAATCAGTTGGTTGACCGATTGGCCAATCGGTTGGTGAATCGAATTGTGCATAACAGAATTGATTCCTTGTTGAGAAAATTTTTTTCTTGATTCCTTGAGCTTTTGTGGGTCTCCTCTTAGCTTGATATTAGGCTTCAATAAGTGGTAGAAAAATGAGAGAATTTGATTCTTTTGGGCTCTTATTCATTAATTCTTCATTTCCTATAATTTAATATAAAAATGCGTTATTAGTAATGTAGTTATTCAAATAAAATAGATAATGAGGGTATAAAAGTGGAATAAAATATGATGATCAATATGCCTCCCACTATTCGTGAGATCGGATATTTTCTTCTTACCATTACTCCCACTATCCCAGAGGAGTAATTCTCATTTCATTATTCATAAAATTTACTTAGACTTATTTATTCCTAAGTCCCACCAAACTCACATGTTTGATAAAAGATTTCACTAGTATTCCTTTTGTCAAAGGATCAGCAATCATATTTGTTGTATGAACGTAAATTATTTTAACTTCACCCTTTTCTACAATATCTCGAATATAGTGATATTGGATCTTAATGTGTTTTCCTTTGGGTTATTCGCACCACTATTGATCAGGCTAATCACTAGCGGATTATCATAATAAATATTAATAGGTTCTTCTAACAAATTAAGACCTAGATTAATCAAAAACCGTCTTATCTAGACAGCATGTGTAGTTGCCATACTACAAGCCACATATTCGGCTTCTTGTGTGTATCTAGCAACACACTTTTGTTTCTTACTACTCCAAGAAACAGCTCCTCCTTTAAGGATGAGCTAGTGTCCCAAAGTGGACTTTTCATCATCTTTATTACCTCCGAAATTAGTATCGAAGTAATCGAGAACTTCAAGCGAACTCGCTTGATGAATCAATCTATGAGTCAATGTACCTCTAATATACTTCATAATCCTTTTAACAGCTTCCCAATATGTTGTTCTCGGATTACTTTGATATCGACTAACTAGACTTACAACATAAGCTAAATCAGGTTTGATGCAGAACATTGCCTACATCAAGCTTTCAACTGCTTGAGCATAAAAACATCTAATGACTTTTGCTCCTCTCTAGGGTTTTGCTCTTTACACAATCTTTTTCCCATGACTAATGGAGTTGGTGCTGGATTGGAATTCTTCATCCCAAACCTTTTAAGAACTGATCTTAAATATTTTTCCTGGTTTAAACAAAACACTATAGACTTTTTATCTCGAATTATTTGAATTCTAAGAATATATGATGCATCTCTCATGCCTTTCATCTCAAACTTTTCACTGAGATCTGTCTTGGTTTTGTTCACCATTCTTTTTCATTTCCGGTAAGCAATATATCATCCACATATAAGGATAATATAGTAAATTTACTCCACTTTTTAAGATATATACACAATTGTCTAATTTATTTTGAACAAAATCAAGTTTGGCAACTGCATCATAAAATTTCAGATACCACTATCTAGAAGATTGGTTTAGACCATATAAATATTTTATTAATTTGTAAACTTTATTTTCTTGTCCTTTCACTTGAAAACCTATTGGTTGTTGCATATATATCACTTCCTTCAACTCTCCATTGAGGAATATTGTTTTAACATCTATTTGGAATAATTCCAAATCAAGATATGCAACAATAGCTAAAATGATTCTAATAGATGAAAATTTAGATACAGGATGATATGTTTCTTGAAAATCTATTCATGCCTTCTTGTTATAACCCTTAGCAACTAATTGTGCTTTAAATTTAGCAATAGACCTGGCAATACGGTATTTCATTTTGAGCATCCATTTGCATCCTATGACTTTTCCATTTTCTAGTAGATCACTTAGCTCTCAAACCTTATTCTTTTTTATAGAATCAAGTTCTTCCCTCATGGCTTCCGGCCATAGATCTGATTCATGTGATTTCATTGCATCAGAGAAGTTTAAGGGTTCTTTTTCTTCTATATTTGCATCTACTGAGAAACAAGATAGTTTACATGAATACAAATAGTAATCATTCATCTATTCAGGTTGTATTCTAGACCTTTTACCTAAAACACCTATATTTTGAGGTTCATCATTTATAAGTATTTCATCATTTCCAAGGTTGTGTTCATTTACAATATCAGGATCATTAGTAGGAACAATACTATAATAATCATCATCTATTACAGTTAGAGGTTATGTTTCCTCCTGAACTTGCTCCTCTTCATTATTCTAAAGTCCAATCTATCTCTAAGTTGACTTGGAATGAGAACATGAGCTTTACATCCCCATTTCCTGGGACGACTTAGATTTGGTTTCCTCCCATTCTATAACTTATAAGGTGTAGATGAAATTGATTTAGTGAGAATTCTATTCAAAATGTACTTTGCAGTTAATAATGCTCCTCCCCAAAATTTCTTGGAGAGACCTAAATAAGACAACATGCATCTAACTACATTTAACAATGTTTTATTCTTTTTTTCAGCTACACCATTTTGTTGTGGTGTGTATGGCATTGTTGATGTCTTTTAATTATATGATAAATATAATAACTTTGAAATTTTTTAGAGTTATATTCTTCACCTCTAACAGTTCTCATTATTTTGATATTCACTCCAAGTTGGTTTTCAACTTCTGTTTTATATCTCTTAAAGCATTCAACAACTTCTAATTATCTAGAGATAAGATAGATATGTGCAAACTTGGAATAATTATCTATGAATGTAATAATTTATTCTTTACTACCATGAGTTCTAATATTCAGGGGATGACAAATATCCCAGTGTGTCAATGCTAAAAGTTCATTGGCTCTTTGTCCGTCAATAAAAGTTTCTGGTCATTTTACCAGTTAGATAATATTCACATGATGGCAACTAAACATTAGATAGTCCAGCTAATAAGTTCATTCTAGTAATCTGATTCATTTTTACAATATTAGCATGTCCTATTCTAGAATGCCACAATTCACACTTAGAAATATAACATGACAAGTAGTTCAAATCATAGTTTCCATTATCAGAATTATTACAAACTATTGGAAGGATACACAATTCATGCTCGGGTACATATTATACACTTTATTATTCTCGCCTATAGAAACCCTGTTATTGTAGAACATAATTTCCAGTCTCTTTCTTTATCAAGGTGGGAATAGAGATTAGATTGCACTAAATTCCTAGCATATAGAACACATCTTTCAAGATGAGAACACTGTCCCCAAATTCTAATTTGCATGAACCAATACATTCTACATCGAGATATGTATTATTTTCCATATAAATTCTGTACAAACTGAGCATCATATTTTATTACATTTTTATACCCTCATTATCTATCTTATTTGAATAAATATGTCCCTAATGACATGTTTTATCTTAATTTACAGGCTAATGAAGAGTTAATGAATAAAAGCCCAAAAAAGTTAAATTCTCTGATTTTCTACCATTTGTTAAAGCCCAATTTGAAGACAAAAGAAGGTCCAAAATAGCTCAAGGATCCATGAAGAAATCGGGTCAAGAAATCATCAAAAACTGAAATTAAGTTACAAACTAATCAGTTGGCCAAACGATTGGACAATCGGATTATCAATTGATTGGTCAACTGATTGGTTCCTTACAGAAATAGTTTCTGGCTGAGATTTAATCCTTATTCTCCAAGCAAAATCTCAGAGTCCTTATTTATTGTTGTAGGTTATAAATAGGGGTAGATAGTGAGGGGTTTGAGTGTGAAACTTTTTATAAAATTCTATTTAGAGAGGAGGATTACTCTTAATTGATAAGACATTCCAAAATTGTAAATTTTATTTGTAATTAATAAAAAAATTAACTCCTTAAATTTTCTTTCCTTCTCTTTATTGGTTGATGAAGATAAAGATGAAGATGAAGATTGAGATTTACTTTCAAGGGGTTAAAACCCTTTTGCAGTGTAGGTTTTCTTTTTTCTCTTTTATTTTCTAGCTTTAGATATTCATGTTTTAGGATTTTTTGATTAGGAGCTAATCTAATTGAGTCTAGGCTTAACCCTAGAATTAAGGGTGATTGATACAAAATAATTGCTCTTGATTTGTCTTAGTAGGTTTTTCTTTTATTCTTCTCCTTCTTCTCATTATCTTTTAGATCTTTTAGTTTTTCTCTTAAAAAACCTAACTTTTATTTTTCTTAGAATTTTTTTCCTTTTTATCTTTTAAGTTTAAAAAAAAGAAAAAAAATCTAAGAATTTGTTTGGTGTATGCAAGTTAGGACTAAGAATAATGCCAATCAGTTAATCTGTGTTGAACCAATTTTTGAGACCAAAGAAATGACTAATCCTAAGCCATCCATTCTTCAAGATATGTGTTATCCCACTAGAAATGCAAATCCCATCTTACATAAAGCTACCTAATGTCATTGGAACTAATTTTGAGCTTAGACCATATTTCATAAACATACTTCTGAAATTCTTTGGAAATGAAACCGAAAGCACTTACATTTTTATCTCTGAGTTTAAGAAAGTTTGTCTTATGATTAAAATTAGGGAACTATCTAAGGATACGAGTAAACTTAGATTTATTCCATTTGCTCTTAAAGACAAAGCCAAGAAATGGCTGTATAGCTTACCCACAAATTCTATCTCAGCGTGGGATGAATTTGTTACCATGTTTCTGAAGAAAATTTTTCCTACCCATAAAACTGTTAAACTTAGAAATAGCATTCAGAATTTTAAGATAGTCCCGTGAGAGCCATTCTAGAAGTATTTTGATAGATTTAAGTATCCTCTTATCTAATGTCCTCACCACGTCTAGAAAAGCAGTGATTATACTTAATCATCTATGAAAGATTGGATTATTCTTCAAAAACTTGCTGAGAATTAATGTGCCAAGGGGATTTCATGAGGAAATATGTCGATAAAGCTAGGGAATTTTTAGAGAGTTTAACTGAGAAAACCATGCAATGGGAGCACTGTGATGAAAGAGTTACATCAGTTCTCTAACCCAAATCTAATGGTCTTTAACATAGTCTCTGAAGCAAAAATGACTATAATCTTGCGTAGGTTAGAAGCTTTAGAAACCAAAGAGCGAGCTCCAGCTCAAACCAATCAAGTGTGTCTCAAGTTATCATAATTGTCTTTCTCTAACTCATGTTTCAGAAAAATGTCCTCTTTTAGGAAACAATCAACCACTAGGTCAGGTAAACATTGCATTCTAGCATTTCATAAATGATCCATTTTCTCCGATCTACAATCCAGTTTGGAGAAATCGCCCAAAATTTGCATGAAATCAGGGAAGCTACTTTGAAAATCAAAACTTCACTCCCACTTCAACCCAACAATTTCCTAGAGGAAATGCAGATCCTTTCAATTCACAATATAATTTATAACAACCAAATCTGCCTTATCTAAATTAGCCTCCTCACCTTCAATCTGTAAATTATATTCCTCTGAGTTCTGATCATGATAAACATCTCACTGTCTTAGAAAAGGGTTTAGAGATCATGATTAAAGCTTCTACATAGACCACTATTTTGTTGACTCAAATATCTAACACTTTGAATTCATTTATGCAAACAACCGGGCAAATGCTCAATCCCAACACCCAAGTCATAGCTAGGTTAGAAATTCAACTTAGTCAATTAGCAAGTTCTATGAGTAAGAGACAGAAGGGAAAATTTCCGAGTCAACCCGTGGCCAAGCCTAAGGACATGGGATTAAGTTCAACATAACAAGCTCAAGTGAATGCAATTCATTCACTACGGTCAGGAAAATAGGTCGATAATCAAGTTAGAATACCTCCAAGTCAAACTTCTGAACTTGAATAAACTCTCTCTCCTTCTTATAACACTATTTAACAATCATCTCCTTCCAATGACCAAGAACCCGAACCCAAACCTGAGCTAATTTTGATAGATTTAAACTAGTTGCTCAATTTTTAGATAGACTCAGCCTTGGAAAAACTCACCCCAAGTAGAGAAAATCCTAGAAACTTTCAAGCATGTTAAGGTCAATATTCCTCTCTTAGATGTAATTGAACAAATCCCTTCTTATGCAAAATTTTTAAAAGATTTGTGCACTAAGAAGAGAACAATAAATATTCTGAAGAAAGTCTTTCTCGCTGCTAATATGAGTGACATGCTCTCACAGTCCATACCTTTGAAACATAAGGATTCTGGTTATCCTACTATCTCATGTGTCATTGGAAATACTTTTATTAATAATGCACTTTTAGACTTAGGGGCCAGTGTCAATTTGCTTCCTTATTCGGTCTACCAGTAACTTGGTGTAGGAGAACTCAAACCAACTAGATGTACTTTACAATTAGCTGAAAGCTCTGTCACAGTTTCCATGGGAGAGATAGAAGATATTCTGATTAAGGTTGGGGAGTTTATTTTTTCAGTGAATTTCATAGTATTAGAAACACAATTTGCTTCTAATTCCAAATATTAGATACCTATCCATTTAGGAAGACCGTTCTTAGCCACTTCTAATGTTCTAATCAACTATAGACTGGTCAAATGAAGTTGTCTTTTGGGAATATGACTGATGATCTCAATATTTTTAATGTAAGAAACCAGCCAACTGCTCAACCTCTAGAAGTAAATTATATCTAGGAAAATTCCAGCGGAACTCTTCGGTGAGGAGCTGAAAATACTAGCAGAATTAGAATCAGAACAGGTCTTTCAGAATGAAGGAATCAAGTCAGATATAAATTTCTCTGATCTTAGCTTTGAAGAACTTTTCACTAATGAGCTTAGGTTCCCAGAAAATATAGAACAATCGAATTATCATACTTTAACCATGAATCTTGAGTTTGAGGAAATTCTTAATGAAAAACTGGTTGTGCTAGAACAAACTTTTATTTATGAGGAATCTGAGTTCAAATTTGAGACATGCTTTCTGTTTATTCAACACCAAAAGTTTTAAATGCATAACCCCAATCAAACCTACCTTTAAATATCACATAAATTATTGAAAACTTCAGAGTGTATAGAATATAATCACATCTTTGAGTTTATCATTTTAGACTTCTTTAAAATTTTGGGCAGAATTTTTAGCAATAAGATATAATTTGATGTAGAGTATGAGTGTTTTATATTTAATCTTTCAGTTTACATCTTTACTTTTTATCTTATAATAATAAGAATAATAAAAAAATTTATTCTTCTCTCAATGGAGAGTTTCTTGTTCTTTTTAAAGAAAAAAAGAAAAAAGAAGAAAAAAATGAAAAAAAAGATTAAAAATGACAAAAAAACATGATTAGAAAAATGAATAAAAAAGAAAAAAGAAGAGAAAAAGAAGAAAATTTTGACTTCATCCTCCTCATATCAAAGGTAATTACAGATTTTTATCATTTCATCACTGTCCTAGGTCGACCGAACAAATATAAATGCTTCATTTCTTATCTGCTTTACTTTATGCATCATAGAGTTTGTATTGAGGACAATGCAAAATTTAGGTGTGGGGTAGAGACTAGTCATTTTTCCTCTTTATTTTATCATTTTTTCCTTTTTTTATGTCATATTTTTCTTTTCTTTTCTTTTCTAAAAAAATTGTCACTTGCCAACTTAATAGAGTTAATTAATAATTGATATATTTGATAAACTTTAGATTTTCTAATTCTAACTTTAGATTTTCTAATTCTTAGTTAGTTTTATACTCAAATTAACCTTTTATGATAACTCTAAATAAATTTATTAAGAAATAATTTTTGAAGTAGTATGCTTCACTATAGTCCAACTTAGACTTGTAATTAAAATAATAAAATTTTTGCATGCTTAGCTTAGAATGGAAACTAAAATTTCAAGTTCTCTTAATTTAAATATTTTTCAAGATATATATACATATACTCATATATTAATTATATAAATTTTATATATATAT
>JBAKGM010000001.1:14816081-14830988 GCA_037177215.1 Asparagus racemosus | reverse complement strand
AATGTCATATCTTTCATGTAAGTATAAGATAACAAACTCTTTCTTTTGTTATTGCTCGAGTAACTTCATGATGGAATGCCGAGAATAATGCCCTTGATGTACTCCTTTGTTTGTGTACCTAACAAACAGATAATGTTGCCTGAGATGTACTTGCCTTTGTTTGCATCCTAACAAACAAAGAGACAAAAGGATCAAACATTGATGGAAGATATAATATACCTCGGCCGAAACTGACTTGACGGTGCATGTGTACTCCAATGAATGACAGAAAGACAAGAACTTAACATTTTTTTCCATATAGCCAGTGACGGCTACCAGTCCTAGGGTTTTACTTGGCTGGTACTAGGCCAAGGTTCCTCGCACCAAAATGAAAAAAATAAAAAATGAAGGCGCTAAGGGAAGATTTTGCCAGTAATTAATTGAACATAAAAGCAAATTCTTGTACGGTTAATCAATAAGGAAGTTCAAAAATCTCCTCCAGGCCAGCAAAACTTCACTATGCGCAAGCTGTCAAAACTAACGTGAACAAGTCAGAAATGGTTCAAACGAGAGAGAAACTCCTCAGCTAATACAGTAAACAAAAAATTTTTTTTTTGATGCCAAGTCAATAATCAACAATGGTCTAAGATCTATCCTGTATATCCTTGTTGTCAATAGGAGAATTTCAGTTATCTGCTTGAGAACGAAAAAATAGCAAAAAACTTAACACAATGTTTTCAATTATGAATGTTAATGTTACAGTTTACTTAGTTGAAGACAAGACAATCAGGTGCAAAAAATTGAGCGTGGAGGAGACTGATAATACTACAAAGAAATCACAGTAAAGAACAGAACAAGCACACAAAGAACCACGCTTCGATTTGGATCTCGAAACATGCACGAACTTCCGGTATCCTTGCTGGATTTAGATATCATTTAGATTTTCGTGCACAGGGATTTCTCAGTTGAAAAAAGTTAACAAATTCATCTCAAGCTCAAAGCTCTGATGTCATTGATTTCATTACTGTAGATCTCTTGTGAAAACACAACCTTTTAGAGATAAACTTCTAAGTTGTGTAGCTTGTTCAGCCACCCAAATATGATTTTCTTCCTCACGCCCTTTCAGAAATTTCTCTTTCCTCCCAAAAAATCGAGATGACTGTTATCCTTGATAGAGTTTACATGCAATTGCAATCCAACTTGGGTTGGTTCATAATTATCGAGAATCCCAAAGTATATAGGTGAGATTCATTAATCTTGAGCCTTTATTTATTTTTTTGAATATTCTAGCATCAGAGAGAAAATACTTGGATCCTTCCTCCCCAACTTTCAGACTTCCTGTACTTTTGATCGAAACAAATCCAAGTAACTCTCCCAACAAAAACCTCCCAGTGTAATGCTTAGGTGACCCTTTGGAACCTTTTTGTTCGATATCGTGATGGTTACCCTCTAACCTTCTTCATCTTTTTCTTTTATGGGCAGAAATATCGCCATTGTCTCCACAAAAACAGTAACAATGTTTACATTTATCAACTTTCCAATTTAAGGTCTCAGAAGGAGAAAACAATCTCCATTGATGTTAATAGGAGCATATCTGCAATCGCCAAAGAATGCACTCAAAGCCTAACAATGATGCATTCAAAAGATACAACAGTGAAGTATACAAATAAGATACCTTCTTAGTCAGAACATTCAACAAAATGATAAAATGAATGGTCTGTGTCTAACAAGTTATCCACCAAAGCAACTATAATAGCTTTTTTGTACCAACAACTGATCTCTCCTCTCGCTGACGAGATCCCCCGACCTCAATTTCCTCTGAATGTCATCTAGATACTTACCCCCCCCAAGCGGGTGGGAAATCATTAATTTAGCCTTGTTTGAACAATACCTAGTTATTGCATAAAAATATAGCCATCATGCAACTGGATGTAAACAAGCCACGGTTCCACATAAATAAGCTAAGCAACTTAAAATAAATAAAATTTAAAGAACACTCAAAGAAATCCATATATAAGGATGTGTGGTTGACGACAACGTTAATCTTCACTAGTCAGTGGAGAATAGAAGCAATGCTGTGGTTACTTGAGGAAAAGAACCGTCTTTTTTTTTTTCATTGTCACTAGTCCTGACTGAGATTCAATCTCCAATTTGCACTGGGCGAAGGAACTTTCCTTTGTTTTGCAGGAAAATTATACATTGTGGTGGAGCACAGGCAGCAGTGACTTACCTGAAGTATTCCTACAACAGCGAATTTGTCAAGAATGGTTTTGTACTCCAGAGGGGGTGTTGTTTTGGAGAAACACGCAACTTATCCCTCTTCTACATTACCGTAGGAATAGCGTCCCACTACCTTTGAAGTAAAGTTTTCATCCTAATATGTGCAAGTCATTCAATTAAGTCTCCCTACATTCTTGAGCTCCTCGATAAACATCTTGACTTGAATTGCCTGATCCAGCATAGAAAATAAGTAAAGATATAGAAGCTAAAACAGTTTGACCCTACTAGTTATTCAGGTAGCTCCATGCCAGCTTGCCCTTGTAAACTGAAAGGGTAGCCAACTTCAAAGCCCATCAGAGAAAACCTCGATATCTGCATAGAAATTAAACCTCGATATCTGCATAGAAATTATGGTGAGTCTCAAGCTTCAACATTTGGATTGCAAGAAATACAATCCTGGCAGCTGACTGTTTTGAACAGAGTAGGAAACTTATATCAAACATCCTCACAGTAAGCAACTAACAGTTTGACAGCATAAAGCTGCTGCCTTTTGAAACAAATCTAAATCACTAGTCGTTAATTGCAAATTTTGTTATAGACACTGGTGATGAACAACCTTCATTTAAGGATATGAAAGTAAACGAGTATGATACACAGATAAAACATCCTATATGCAATATTTATAACCGGAACTTCGTGCAGGTCCTCGGGCAGACCTGAGACTTCTATTCATTCAAAGAATGTAAAAAACAAGATATTGCAGAACTATCCTTTAACATGGAAAACTAAACATGTTGGAATAATCTCCGAAGGCTTGAAAGATTAAAAAAAAAATACACAGGCGACCACAAACTTTAAGACCTAAATATGGGCAAACTGTCAATTTCATACACATAAAGATCCTTACATTGAGGCGGCAGCTCTTGAAATGAGTGAAACATGATAGAGCTCTTGTGACCATGACCTAGCCTCGGCAGAAAATCGGCTACCGAATTCCTTTTCCTAAAGACATGGAGAATAGGAGTTTGTCCTCGCATCGCTACACATGAGCGAACTGAATAAGTAAGATTTCAAGGACAACCATATGTACCACGTAGAATGTCAACCAAAACCTTGGAGTCACATTCTATTGAGGCAAGTAAAAGACAGTTCTGATAGCATAGGCGAAACCTTGTAGCAAGAGCTGCACACTCTGCTTGTAAACTAGAACCTTCGCCAAAGAGTGTAGAAAATGCAAGAACAACCTGACTTGAAGAGTCTCGAACAACCCTAACACTAGTAGAGAAACCATCTTTCACAGGTCCATCAGTGTTAAGTTTAAGAATACCTAGTATCAGAGGATGCCACTTAATCCACGTACCAATACATCGAGCAATAGGCTGAATTGGCAGAGCTAGAGCACGCATGCAAAGTTGATCATGAAAACCTAGTAAATTCTCTGGCTTACAAAGAGAAGAAGAGCAGAACACCATCATCTTTGTAATAACCGAAGCAATACGGAGATTAACTTTTTAAAAAATAATCTTGTTTCGGTGACACCAATGGCGGCTCCCCTTGTCCTCTTTGGGATCTGTTCAAATGAAGTGCATGGGGTCTTCTATAGGCTTTGACACCGCTTCAAATGCCACGCGGCATTCAATCACTGAGGGAGCAGTCTAATAACCGCTCCCTCTCTTCTTTCTCGAGTGCGGAACAAAACCACCACGGACGGGTGGCTTCCAAATTATAATTTGATGTTATGCGCTTTTAGAAACAAATTTACGTAACAGTTAACAGAGTCTAGGATTCCAACTGTACAAGAATTTAAGCATCCCATAAACTATAATTTTGAAACTACTCTTCCTAGCAAAAAGGACTCCTCTTGACAGAGAACTTAGTCAAATTAGAATTAAGGAAAACCTAAAACCTAATTTACAAAAACTTTACAACCAAAGAAATGTATAGATTCATATGCCAATGAGAACAGACTAATACATAGTTGAACTAAACGTTTCTACACATCAAACACTTCTCTGAAGCTAGCGGCATGTCATGCAAATGGGCCATGAAACCTCAGTATTTTGTATAAAACAGTTTAAGTATATGGATTGGAATTCTGATAAGTTTAATGAGGAAGCTTTTCAAGTTTCAAATATCTAAGAATTGTTATTCTTACTAAAGTTTCTGGTGCCAACACTTTCCATCAAGGTGATGGTTCATTTGTTATTCTTGACAGATATCGTAGTGAAATTAGATTTAAGAAAAAAAACCCAAATTACAAAAACTTTTAAGTACTAAAATACAACTGGAGTATATTACAGCTACAAGAGTAAGCTATAAAGGAAAAATATTCCTTCTGAAGGGTTTCAAGTACAACAACATTATAAACATTTGCGAAATAAAAGAATTACCTGTTACCAATAATCCCCACAAGAACAAGATCCATCAACAAAATGATGAAATCTATTCCTATCCCTCACAACAATCTTCCGCCCTGTAATCTTCGATATGAGCTTAGTGACATTATGACAATCCATACAAACCCTAAGGTTCTTCACAATCTTAATCGCCGTCCCTGGTTTAGTACTGATCAACCCATAAGCAATTGCCAACCTCTCGCTATGAACCCCGATCGCTCTCTCCTTCTCTGCTTCCTCCAAATCATGCAACACCAATTCAGTCTGTGCCTTATAACCATGCGCCTTGAGCAATCCATTCAACTCATCCAACATAGAGTAAATCTCTTCACTCTTAGGATGTCTCATGTCGCTCACAACGAACTCATGCACTTTATAGTCAACCTCAATCGAGCTACACCCAGGCTCTTTCTGCACTCCATTCTCCCTCATCAGAGCTCTCACTCTGTTCACCTCGCTCCAGTTTCCTACTGCTGCGTAAATATTAGATAAAAGGGTGTATGTTCCTGAGTCGGCCTGACCGTTGCTAAGCAAGAAATTTGCAATCCTCTCTCCAAGAGCCATTTTCTTGTGAAGCCTACAAGAGGCTAACAAAGATCCCCACATGACCAAATCGGGCTTTATTCTCATTTTTTGCACGAGTTGATATGCCTCGTCAACTAATCCTGCACGTCCGAGAAGGTCGACCATGCATCCGTAATGCTCAATCTTAGGCTCGATTTTGTATTCATTTTGCATTAAGTTAAACAATTCTCGCCCTTTCTGAACCAGACCGGCATGGCTACAAGCATTAAGAACCCCGATGAATGTTATATCCGTCGGCTTGAGCTTAGTCTTTCTCAATTTATAAAACAGCTCAAGCGCCTTCCGGCTGTGTCCATGCATTGCATAACCAGCAATCATCGAATTCCAAGCAACAACGTCCTTTTCAGGCATTTTATCAAACGCCAAGCACGCATCTTCCAAGCTGCCACACTTATAATACATATCGACCAATGCTGTCCCTACTCGTACACTAAACCTAATATTTCTCCTATGATTCTCAACATAAGAATGCACCCACTTCCCCGACTCCAACGACCCCAACTGCGCCACAGCAGACAGCACCGTAACGACCGTAACCTCATCCGCCTTAAAACCGGACCTCAACATAGCCCTAAACAGCCCCATCGCGTCGTCAGGCCGCCCGTGCTTCGCGTACCCATCGATCATTGCGTTCCAACAGACGCAGTCTCGCTCTGTCATTCCATCAAACATCTCCCGCGCACGCTCCAAATCGCCGGATTTCGCGTAGCAGGTGATCATGGCCGTGGCGGTGACGATCCTCCTGGCCGACTCCGCGGGCATCGAGTCGAAGACCGCGCGCGCGGAGGAGACCTCCCCCGCGCGGGCGTACATGTCGAGGAGGGAGGTGGAGACGAAGGGGTTGGGGAGGAGGTGGAGCTTGAGGGCGAGGGAGTGGAGGGCGCGGCCGATGGAGAGAGGGGAGGACTTGAGCGCGGAGGAGAGGATGTAGGAGTTGGGGAGGGGGTTGGGGGAGGAGGAGAGGAGGCGGGAGAGGAGGAGGAGGGAGAGGTGGTGGAGGCCGTGGAGGGAGAGGGAGTGGAGGGAGAGGGAGTAGAGGGGGAGGGAGGGCTCGGGGGTGAGGTTGAGGAGGGAGAGGGAGAGGAGGGGGAGGCGGTGGACGGAGGAGTAGGAGCGCTGGAGCCTGAAGTTGAGGGCGGGGTGGAGGTGGACGTCGGAGCGGAGGGCGGCGGCGTGGATGGAGAGGAGGTGGGGGAGGGGGAGGGAGGGGGTGTCGAGGAGGGAGATTAGGTACCTCGCTGAGTATGGAGGGGATGGAGAGGCGCGGGGAGTGATGGGGGTGGGGGTGAGGGTGGAGGACATGGCTGCTGAGAGTGAGGAAGAAGCAGAAGCGCGGGCGGGAGAGAGGAGAGATTAGGCTTCAGTGTTGCAGATGAAGTTAAACGGATATTTTAGTCAGGGTAAACTTCCGAAAGACGCCCTTACTAAGTGTGGGTACTCGTGAAATAACCTCCTTAAATTTCAAAATGTTCACAAGACCCAATAAGTTGCCTTAGGACCCTCTAGGACTACACCGTTGCTCGCGGAGAGTATCTACACTTCACTAAAGGCATGTTTGGTTGGACAAGTTTTTGCTTGGTAGTTACTATAGCCGTTAGACTACAGTGACTTTCAAACAATTATCTTGTTTGTGTGGGCACATAGCAGGGTGATGTTGCCACTAAGAAACCTAGGCAGCAAGGTCTACGCTATTCTCTCATGTTAGAACAAGTGTACAATAAAGTGAAAATAATTGCAAAGGATAAGCACGAGAATAAACGACAAGCATTCGCAAATACAAAGATTTACGTGATACACCCAATTGGGCTACGTCCACGGCAGAGGCGTCGGAGAATTTCCAATATCAAAAGAGAAAGAAGTACAAAACAAGGCAAAAGTCTAAACCCTCAAACTCTCCTTCTTCAATCCTGACATAATCCTTAATCTAAATTCTCTCTATTTTAATTTATAGGAGACAACAATAGATAAGGAAAGAGGTATCTAAAACTTGGTAGGAGTTGGAGATCAAAAGAGAAACGAACGACTAAGATTAAATCATCAAAAAAAAACTACAATCAGCGTCGTAACCATTGATGGTCAAATACGACCATCAATGATCTTATGCAAACCATCGATGGTTCCCTATAGTCCATCGATAATTCAAAATCCAGTTTCTGTTTTTCTCCGATTGTTCACTATAATCCATCGATGATTGAGGTAACCATAGATCCCCTCTTGACCATCGATGATCCATTGGTTGAATAGAACAATCAGAGAGTTTCGATGCATAATTTCAACAAATCTCCACATTGACTCAACAACCCGAATGAGTTCTCAACTTTCTCAATAGTGTACTGCTAACACCTCTGCAAATGCGCCTTACAGTGCCTCAACATTCTTTGACATGAAGCAAACCCAAGCAAAGCTTGAACTTGGATGTTGGTAGTGGCTTCGTCGACATATCCATCCCTTTAGTTGTTGACAATGCATATGCAATGGCTGAATTTGCATATCTTTGAGTATGGTTTTATTGACCTTTTTCCTTTGTCTTTTGCAATATAATAAGTATCATCTTCTAATGTAATTTCTGTTTCCTCATTATTTTCTGACAAACAAATAGCTAGTTGTTGAACTGAATTTTGAAAATCTATCTCCAACTCCACCTGCTCTCTAATCCTCTTATGTGTAGTGCCTGTACCAGAAGGAACAACAACAATATCTTCTTTCAGAAGCAACATAATAGACTCATGAAATATTACGTTTTTCTCAATCACGAATTTAGGTGATTTAGGATCAGGGCACCACAACCTATATCCCTTCACCCAGGAGGCATAACCAATAAAAACATATTTTTTAAATCTAGGTTCTAATTTACTCTGATCTACAAGTGCATATGCAGGACAACCAAATACTCTCAAATTAGAATTATTAGTAGAATGGCTTCATCAAACCTCTTTTGGTGTCTTGCAATCAATGGATGTGGATGGAGAGCGATTCAACACATAACACGCCGTAGACACTGCTTCAGGCCAAAAGTCTTTTGACAAACCGGCATTCAACAACACGCAACGAGCTCTCTCAAGAAAAGTCCTATTCATCCGTTTTGCAACGCCATTTTATTGTGGTGTGTGTCGCACAGTCTGATGTCTAACTATACCCTCATCCTTGCAGCATTTGTCAAACTCTATAGAGCAAAATTACAATCCATTATCGGTTCTAAGCCATTTTATTGTGGTGTGTGTCGCACGGTCCGATGTGGAGATTTCCTACCTTTTTTGCTTTCATGATAACTAGATCATCTCTGGAAACTGACAAAACTCCACCTTCAGCAGAATACTTGCATCCGTTAGTTTTAAGGATGCCAAGAGAGATGAGATTCTTCGTCAAATCTAGAACATGACGAACATCTGACAAGATCCTCACAATACCATCATGCATTCTAACTTTAATTGTACCAATGGCTGTCACTTTACAATGAGAATTGTTACCCATAAGGACAACTCCACCTTCAACTAATTTGTAGGTGGAAAACTAATTTCTATTGGAGCACATGTGATAAGTACAACCGGAATCTAAGATCAAATCATCATTGGATCTAATTTGTAGCCAAGAGAACAAAACTATCAGAATCATCCTCGGCAACACTAGCCTCCGCGAGTCTTCTTTGACCTGATTTTTCTTCTTTTCTTTATTCTGAAGCTTCCAACACTCGTTCATGGCATGACCTTTCTTGCAATAGTTACAGAATTTACTCTTAATCTTCGACTTCAATCTCGACTTGTTTTTATTGTTAGAACCAAGCTCCATGTTTCTACCTCGAACATGTAGGACTTCGACTTTACCGTCACTAGATCCGGTCAACTCATTATCCATCAACTCGTTCGAGAACAAAGATGATTTCATATCTTCCATTGAGATGGATTCTCTGCCATAGATCATAGTTTTTCTAAAGGGCTTAACAATAACAAATCATGATCTTCATCTTCTATCATTACATCTGCATTCTCCAAATTCATGATAGAAGAATTGAGTTCATGAAAATGTGGTTTAATAGATGTACATTCCGTCATGCAGAGCATAAACAATCATGCAGAGCATAAACAATCTTTGTTTCAAGTGCAGTCGGTTGGCAAGGGTTTTTGTCATGTAAAGAGATTCCAATTTGAGACATAAGCCCACTACGGTCTTTTCATGCGTGACTTCCCAAAGAACCTCATTCGACAAACACAATTGGATTGAACTTAATGCCTTTTCATCCATCTCAAACTTTTCATCATTTGTCATCAACGCCGGCATCTTATCTTTTTCCAATAAAACCTTTTGTAATCCTTATTGAACAAGAATAGCCCACGTCTTCACTTGCCAAAGATCGAAATTGACATCACGGTCAAACTTTTCAATCTTGTATTTCACAGACATCTTCTTTGCACACAAAACAAATCACAACCAAAGTTTCAATACTAGTTTGTTAGAACAAGTTCACAATAAAGCGAAAATAATTGTAAACAACAAGCACGAGAATAAACGACAAGCAATCCCAAACATAGAAATTTATGTGGTTCAACCAATTTGGGCTACGTCCACGGCAGAAGCATCGAGGAAATTCCACTATCAAAAGAGAAAGAAGTACAAAATAAGGCAAAAGCTTAAACCCTCAAACTCTTCTTCTTCAATTCTCACATAAAACTCCTAGTCAAAATTCTCTCTATTTTAATATATAGGAGACAACAATAGATTAGGAAAGATGTATCCAAAATTAGATAGGAGTTGGAGATCAAAAGAGAAACGAGCGGATGAGATTAAATCATCAAAAAACTGCAATCAGTGTCGTAACCATCGATAGTCAAACACGTCCATCGATGATATACTGCAAACCATCGATGGTTCCCATAGTCTATTGATGGTTCAAAATTTAGTTTCTGTTTTCTCTGATTGTTCATTTTAACACATCAATGATCAAAGTAACCATCGATGATCTTCTCTTGACCATTAATGATCTATTGGCTGAATTGAACAATCAGAGGGTTTTGAGGTATAATTTCAACACCTCCATTTTGATCCGTTTTGACTAGAAGTTACTACAGATGTCAAGTTGATGTGGTAGCTACATTGACTTTCAAGGGTTTTTCACTAAAATAACCAATGAGGCGATAATAAAAAAACTCTTCATTAAGTGGAGCCCCATGAATGGTACTAATTAAATAATTTTATTAAAAAAAATCTTTTGCCTATGGGGCACATTAGATGAACTTATATTATTTATCCACTTAAGTAATTTTAGGTACTCTCTACAATAAAGATGTAGATGATCGTTTCTCCCATAAGTTTTGTGGAAAATCCGTAAAGTCAATGGGGCTTTACTTTGGTAAGGGGTTTTGTGAAGCCCCTAAGTGTAGGGTTTTATGAGATAACCCCCTAGTAGCTTTCGAAATGTCACAAAACACTCTTTAGGTTTTGTCAAAACCCCCCAAACTAATGCTGTTATTGATGGTTTTTCTTAAAAGCTTTTACATGTACATTAAAAGGGGGTTTTTTGAGAACCCCAAAACTAAAGTGATATATTTATGACATTTGGAAAGCTAGGTGATAATCTGAGAGGCACCTAAACTTTCGCCGCGGGGGGTTTGGGGCCCCGCGGGCGGGGGGGGGGTGTGGGGTGGGCCGGTTGAGAGGGGTTGTGAAATTTTCCCTTTTAGTTACCAATCGTTACATGAAAATGTTTTCTCGTACAACAATAGGTGATATACCTCTAAAATCATAGCAGCTGGCTAGCTGTTATTGTATTTCTAAATTGTGGACATCTTTCAACTATACTTTTGATTTAATTTTTAAATAAATAAAATTAGAATAATCTTTCCAAATGATAAATTTTAAGAAATAACTAAATTAATCTTACTTAGCTTATTGAATTTAAGGGTTAATATAAAAAGTAATTCATCTTAACATTGTTAGAGTATATTCACATGTATTTCCTAAACTGTGAGCATAACGCAATAGGACCCACTAACACACATTTTATTCTTATGGGCTAGTTAATGCGACTTTGGTCTCAATTAACAATTTTCATGCCCTACGATCTAATCGGAGCGCTATAAGGCCAGCACACACCACTCCTATGATAACTGCATCATAATAATTTGTTAAGCTTGTAGTTATTGCTACTTATTTTCATTTATTTAACAAAATAAGTCAATTCAGAAAGATAGATTTTCAGAATTAGGACAAATATTATAACTATTTAATAAACCAATAATAAAACTCATACTTGACCATTCATGAGAAAAATAAGATATTGAGAGAGGAAGGTTGGGTATATGTAGGTTGAAGCGGGTTGGGTCTTAGAAACAAAGTAAAAAAGTCAAAAAACCTGTTTTTCAGCCAAATTCGTCAAACCAGACGTCTGGTTATGGTGCACCAAGCATCTGCCAATTGTCCACGTGTTTGGCCCTTTTGTCTGCGCGTCTGGCCCTGTGGTCTAGCAGAATCTGACCACGATGGCTAAAAACGCCAGATTTTGAAACGAACTATGATTGTACTGAAATTTAGACACAATGGATAAAATGATGAGAGAAATATTTTCCTGATTTACAAGAAATTAAAATTCCAAATAAAAATGGGTTAGATGGTCAAAATACTACAAATTTGACATCAAAACCGTTATTCGATAGCTCTAGACCTCTCGTCCAACTTCCTACGTCGAATACACATAGAATGAGAAATGATTTAAGAGTGATATTTCTATGAAAATAATAGTATGAGCATGTTTGGCAACTTACTTATTTCTCCTTATAAGTAACTTTTTACTTATAAGGTGCCAATGTGGTATTTAGTAAGGGTTACTTATTTTACTTATTTGTTATTATTTATAAGTAGCAAAAAAATAATTTGGGATTTCCCAATTTATTTTTCCTCTACTTATAAGGGACTTTGCTTATTCTAGCCAAAAGACAAAAATACCCTCCTAATCCCTACTTAGTTAAACATTTTCTTATTTTAAAATGATTAATATATTAATTAATTAGTTAATTAATTTATTAATAATTATTATTTTATTATTATGAAGTTAATTAATCTCAGTATTACTGATTAATAATTACAAATAATGTAATATATAAAAAATATTTTAATGAAGTATATTTCCTTCTATGAGATAACTAATTCTTATATATTAATTATTTATTTATTAATAAAAATATTTTATTAATATAAAATTAATTAATTAATCACATTAATAATCATAAATAATGTAACATATAAAAATATTTTAATCAAATATATTTCTTATAATGAGATAACTAATTTTTAATTAATTAATTAATTATTTTATTAATAATAAAATTTTCCTAATAGAATTTAATCAATAATTCTCAATATTAGTAATTACTAGTCACAAATAATGTAATATATATTAATTAATAATTCTCAATATTAGTAATTACTAGTCACAAATAATTTAATATATAAAAATATTTTAATTATGATTTTATTATGAGATAACTAATTTTTAATTAATTAATTAATTTTTATTAATATTAATATTTCATTACAATGAAATTAATTAATTAATCTAAATATTATTAAGTACTAATCATAATTAATTTGAAATATTTACTTTTTAAAATAATTAATAAATTTATTTTTATTAATTATCTCGTTAATATAAAATGAATTAATTAGTCAAAATATGGAGTTACAAGAATATGTCCATTTTGGTCATTTACATTTCAAGCAACCTTATAAGTTATTGGTTTACCGTACATATGGCTACTTATATATCCTTATAAGTTAAGGTGTTTACCAAGCAACTTACTTATTTTCTTACAAACTTATAAGGATTTTTTAGAATAAGAAATAGGTAACTTATAAGTATTCAAAAAATAAGTAGTAGCCGAGCATGCTCTCAATTATATAAGTCACTGTTTGACCAATCCAGCAACGAGAAAAATAAGGAAATGATACACATATGGATACAGGGTGTTATAACAAGCATGAATAATATACTATAAAAAAATCATGAAAAACATGATTAACAAGAAAATTCATAGTACCTATATATATTAAAAAAAAAGAAAGAAAGAGAATAATAAACAGAAAACAATTCACACTACCTTCTATGATTTATGGGCTATTTACAACACTTTTTATTGGACATTTTCATTCTTACTTCACAAGTGAAAAGTCTCATGCCACTTGTTGGTTAATAATAGCTCTCTAGAAATTATTAAGCTTAAATAGAGGTTCAACACTAGATAAATAAATAAAAAATCTTACTACTCTGGAATAAGTATGTGCATAGTAGTGACAACTGTCTTATTATATTTAAACTATTCTCACACTACTCCTATCTGGCATTGACGTGACAAAGTGATGTGTAAGGTTACATAATGAATTACTAAAATATATTATTTATTGACTTCATTTTTATTTTTGTGAAAACGAAAAGGGGTTTTTCCCCTTTCATCTTTTTCTAATCTCTTCCATTTTGAACTTTGTTGTTCCATCAGTTTGATGTTGTGCGCAGCGGAAAATTTCGGCAGCACCTCCGTTGCACAAAAGGCACAACAACAAAGTTAGATCACAATGAGAATTCCCGTCTCACCAAGGAAACAGGAATCTGAAGCGAAATTCTCAACAAAGTGGGATATTGGCTCTTACTCTTATCAGTTCTAGGACTGACCCGTCGAGGAAACCTAAAAGCTATTACAAATCACACAAATATCTATTACAAACCAAACCAAATCAACAGTGAGACATACGTGTTTCACATGGTTCAGCAAATTGCCTACGTCGATGGGGCAAGGAGGGGGAGATCTACTATTAGAGAGAGAATACAAATAGGATTTATAAAATCTCACAAATAAAATCCTCTAATAGTTTCTCAGATCTCTCACAATAGCTCTCTCAAAAGAATGCTTAGAATTATCCTCTCTAGCACTTTAAAACAAAAGGAACAGGTCTATATTTATAGACCCCCAATTGATAGTGCTCTCTCAAATATCCGATGTGGGACTAATAGAGAGAATTTTTTTCACGGAGTCTATATTTATAGACCCCCACAAAACCTGTTTTCAAAGCTCCGTGCGTGGCCCCCACAACAAAACACGTTTGAGCACGAACGCGTTTGAGCACGAGCTCGTGGGCCTCGAGCTCGTGGGCCTCGTACTCACAATTCTCCACCTCGGTGAAGTTTCTCCCAAAACTGAGCCGATACCAAATCAACTAAATGTCCCACTTGTTGCGTCCAGTACGAAGTAGAATCCAAACAAGAGTTCAAACAATCTCCTCCCCATCAAAATCAACACTGGCTGCATCATAAAGACTGCCTACGTCCTCTTGCCCAAGGAATCAAGCCTTGCGTAGTTCACCCAAATGGCCGCCAATAGTCTCAACAGTCACGAATGTGCAACAAGTCTCTGTAATGATCAAACTTGTTGCTCGGAACCATCTTTGTGAGCATATATAATGGATTATCCTTTGTGTGGATCTTTACAATCTCCACATCACCATCTCCAAGAACATCATGAAAGAAGTGATAACGAACGTAAATGTGCTTCGTCCTCGTATGAAGAACCTAGTTCTTCACCAAATAGATAGCACTCATGCTATCACAATGAATGGTGAGGGACCGTTGCGATATACCAAGTTCCTCCAAAAGTCCTCGAAGCCAAATTGCCTCCTTCACAGCCTCCGTAATTGCCATATACTCTGCCTCCGTCGTAGACAAAGCAACTGTAGACTGCAAGGTGCA
>JBAKGM010000001.1:14796907-14808752 GCA_037177215.1 Asparagus racemosus | reverse complement strand
TTGTACATGACCAAACCATCTTAATCTATTCTCTCTCATTTTATTCTCAATAGGAGCAACCTCTAATTTAGTACGGATGCACTCGTTTTTTATCCTATCTTTTAGTGTATACCCACAAGACCATCGCAACATTCTCATCTGCTACACTCATTTTTTGAACGTGTTGTTTTTTAATTGCCCAATACTCTGACTCATAGAGCATTGTTGGTCTTATAACTGCCCTATAGAATTTTCTCTTGAGTTTCATAGGTATTCTACGATCACATAAGACTCCCAAAGCACTTCTCCATTTCAATTATCCTGATTTAATTCAATGTATAACATCATCCACTATCTCACCATCATTCCTAATGATTAATCCTAAATAACGAAAATAATTAGTTTTAGGTATTTCTTGACCATCAATATGTACAACAGGCTCTCTTTCTTTCCTAGTTTTACTAAAAATAACGAAAATGATTAGTTTTAGGTATTTCCAGACTTCCTACATCACTTAATAATGGTTTTCCTCTCCTTTACAAATCTGTAATTTCCCAAGTGCAAAAATTTAAGTAGTATATGCATTTAATTGTTCAAGCAATTAAATCAAAAGAAGTTGTCTCCATTGTATTTATGTCAAAATACTTTTTTTGTTACCATCAAAGATATGTCAGTCGTGTCTGACAACACCCTGTGAAACGGGGAGCATCAAATAATACAAAGAGGAATATCATATTCTTCTAACATTTATATGGAAACTAAAGATCACAATAGAATGCATGATACAAAAACCTGAAGATAAACATAGGCAAAGGAAAAGATACAGCTGATGCAGATGAAATGATCTCTTTCAATTAACATAACTTTAATTTTAATTTGCACGTTGATAAGCTGCAGTTTTGACATTTGGATGGATGAAATTGTCAACCTATTGAAACTCACACTAAAGCAACAGGAATACCTCAGTAGCAGATGAAATCGCTACCACAATTGCAACAGCTCCGCTAGAATCTTTAAGAACTGGTTAGTTTCTTAGCAGACTGCAGATGCTATCTTTAGTACAACAGTATAAGGCTGCTAATAGTATAGTTGGGAGTAGAACGAACCAAAAACCTCAATAGAAATATCATAGAAATTAAACAAAAGTGATTTTTAATCAAGAAAAGTGACGCTATCTTTAGTACAACAGTTTAACGCTGCTAATTATACAGTTGGGAGTAGAGCCAACTCAAAAAAACTCAATAGAAATATCATAGAAATTAAACAAAAGTGATTTTTAATCAAGAAAAGTGCTTGTACCCTACCATCTAAAGCGGAAATTGCATTATCTGCCTCGCGTCGACTATTGAACTCAATAAATGCATAACCTGGTGGATTCCGTGCAACCCATACGCTGTGAAAGTAACAGGTAAATTAGGAATTTGCTTCTAACTAACTTATAAATAGATTCAGCCATTATACAGTTCCCAAGTAAAGATACATCAGGCTACAGTTAGAATAACAAACAATTAAGCGAAAGGAAAGATATAAATGCTAATCTTAACAAGGCACATTCTCATAACAAAGATACAGCCTTTAACAATTTTAACAACCAGAAAACGATAATGCTCTTCCTTGCCTACAAAGACAGGTGTGTCAGAATCAGATATCTGGTAGGGAAAGAAAGCCACACACAAAAAAACCAGTACAAATGGATGGCTAATTTCAGAACTCAAAAGCGTAGGGATCTATACATTTTTCAACTAAATCCAGCAAAATACTGCGACTAGGTTCTACAAGGAAGACTGAGTTTGAGAGAGTCTCAGACAAATGGCAGTTGACAATCTGAAATTACATTGGCAGTTTCTAATCAGAAAGACCATGTTGCTGATTTTTGGATATTTGCATCAGCAGAAATGAATTATAAATAGCTTGCAAGGCATGCCTACATGAGAAAACCTTTAGCAACACAAGCACTAACTCATTTTAATATTATCATTTGTTGCAGTAACATATTGCATAAACAAAATTCCAAAGTAAAGAATGAGTTTCCCCAGTCAAAACACCTTGTCACGTTCACACGAAGGTGTTCATAGCTTCTCTGTAGAGGTGCATAAAGGTTCACTCCATTATGCTAGTCAACAACCTTTTCAGATAATGTATTCCATCTTGATCGATATTTCCCTGTCAATAGTAAGTCCTGTATAATTAATTACAGTGCTGAAGCACTCACAGGCTTTGCACTTTTGTTAACCTGAGCACATTGTGGTTTGTAGAATTATAGTAGATGCACACAAAAAAATGATGTGCTATTTATGACACTATGCACTCTTCATTCTCTCACTATTAAAATACCCATAACAATATTACAAATGCCACAAGCTCGACCTTACAGTCTCTTTCCCTATGTATAATGCGATGTGGGTTCATGAGCTGCGCCTGTTCGCGACCATGTCAATTCTCCCCCTCACTTGTTCGCGCAAATGTCAATTCTCCCCCTCACTTACGACTTCTCTGTTCGCGAGCCCAAGTTGATTTCTAAATTCTGCAAATTTTGAATAACTCGACGCTTTGGTGAAGATGTCACCTCTGTTTGTTCATCCCGATCAGTTCATTATGATCTCATCCTGAAGAACCTTCTCTTGTAGAAAGTGATGATTTACTTTGACATGTTTTGTTCTTGCATGAAAAACTAGACTCTCATCAATTGAATTGCAGATTGATCATCGCAATGCAAAGCTCCTGAGTATTCTATAGGTTGATGTAGATACTCCATCGACTGAAAAAGCCATGTGCTTTCTTGAGCTATCATTGCTTCTGATTGAAATTCTGCCTCTGTAGTTGACAGTGACAACATTGACTGTGTTTTGATGCACCAAGATACAGTCGTTGACCTGAGATTGACGATGTATCCAGTAGTAGAGTAGTAGACCTACGAGCATCGTGATATCCAACATAGTTAGCATCAAAATATCCATAAACCTCACAATCTCCACATTTCTCATACGGAAGACCATAATTGAGTGTCGCTTTGACCTATCGTAGAATTCTTTGAACTGCTTCCAAGTAAAGTTTCTTTGACTTCTGCATGCATCGACTCCCCACGCTAACCACAAATGTGATATCTCGTCTTCACATTGTCGATCAAACTCACAATTGGTTATTGATACATCGTTGGATCTTCCAAATTCTTTGCTTCATGTGCACACAACCTCAAGTTGGTCTCCATCAACATTGAGTGGCTAGCAGTAAAACATCCTGTATTTAAGCAACAAGCCCTTCGCATACTTTTCTTAACAAAGGAACAATCAATCCTTTCTTCGATCGACCTCCAATTTGAGAAAGTGCTTGAGCTCATCAAGCTCCTTAGTCTGAATCGAGAGATTTGCCTTGTTCTTTGCATTTCTGCTTAATTGTCTCCAGTAATTATTAAGTCATCTACATATATCAAAACAACTTCTAGTTTGTCGCCTATCTTCTTGACAAATAAACTAGAATCTACAGGAGCAACAACATAGCCACTTTAAATCAGGAACTCACCTACCTTTTGGTATCATGCTCTTGAGGCTTGCTTGGTCTATAGAGAGATTCTTTTAGTCTGTAGACATATTTTGACTTCTCCTTGCTCTTAAATCTCATGCGTTGTTCCATACTACATCTTCTGATCCACCTCACCATGTAGAAAGGCATTCTTCACATTTATCTGTCAGAGCTTCCAACTCTTGCTCACTGCTAGAGTTAATAAGAACTCAAACTATTGTTATTTTGGCAATTGAATTGAAGGTTTCATCATAATCAAGACTTGAGTGCGAAGAGAACTCTCCAGCCATCAAGTCTGCTTTGTACCTCTCAATTGATCTATCTGGTCGAGATTTGACCTTGTAAGCCCATTTGCAAGAGATGGTTTAACATCCTTGGGCTTCGGAACCAATTCCCAAGTCTACTTCTGCTTCAAGGCTTTAAATGTTCTCTTCCATCGCTTAGCTCCTTTCAGGACTATCATATGCTTCTCCAAAAGTAGATAGCTACTTTACATCTTCCATAATGGCAGTATTAGCATACTTTGGATACGGCTTCATGGATCCATTCGATCTTCAAAGTTGTTCTGCTAGTTTTTCATATATATCTCCTAGCTGGCTCGAATGCTCTTCTATTGTTGGCTAATGAATCCTCCTCCACGGATTCTCCTCCTTTAGGGATGTGGGAGAACCTGAATTTATCTTCTTTGACTGATGTGACTCTTCTTCTTAGCTTGGCTCCCCCAGCTTCTCTTGTAACTTATCCTCCAAAGCTTTGAAACTTGACAGCACAACTTCTTTTGGAGCCTATCTAGATGAGGGTTTATCGAACAGGACATTTCTTGATGCATAAGCACCACCCAATTGTGGGATCAAAACATCTTTAACATTTTCTTTCAATGTCTTACCCCCACAAAAATGAACCTTATGGCTTTTTTATCAAATTTGTTATGCAAGTGATAACACGAAGACATAACTAACACAATCGAAACTTGGAAATGACTCATCATTGGCTTGATATTATATAGTTTTTGAAAGGGTGATATGAACTCCAACTTTGGTTGTAGCAATTGATTGATCAAGTGAGTTGCATTCTTCACACACTTCGCCCAAAAATGTCCTCAAGTCCTCATCCTCCTCCTTCGCCTTGCCAACTGTTCTCCGAACCTCCTTCGGTTTCTCATCTTGACCTCATTGCCTAAGTTGTCAAGTATATTCTCTGGTTCTCCTCCAATCCTCGGCCCTCCACTATTCTCTGGTCATTGCAAGTCATTAATCTACACTGTTATCGAGTTGGTCTATTTTTATTTACTAATAGATATGCAACTTCAGGAGCTTAGTGATCGTTTTAATGAGGTAAGCAATAAGTTACTCCTTTGAGTTGCTTGCTTGAGCTCCAATGATTCATTTAGTTCTTTTAACATTCAGAAAATGCTTAAAATGGAGGAATTCTATCCATGCGAATTTCAAGTACTGAGCTCTTGGCCCTTACTAATCCACTTGGCACTTACATATGCAACATTTACTAAATTGAAGGGGATAAGTGGTCTTTCACAGAAGATGGTGAAGACTACAAAGCATAAGTTCTATCCTTCGATGTATTTGCTTTAAAAAATGGTATTGATTTAATACATGGCTACGATGACTAAGGAAAGAGATTTTTCAACATTGATGTTGATAAACAGTAAATTGCAGAATAATATCAGTGATGTATGGCTCAATAATTGCTTAGTAACATATATAAGAAAGAAAGGGTTTTTGCATATATACTCCTCAAATCTTTCATATTTGTAAAATTACCCCCCAAATCCTGTATTTATAAAATTATCCCTCAATTCTCTAAGATTGGGATTTTCTACCCCCACATGTAACAATGATAATTTTCTAACCTAAGGATGGGTGCTTACCCCTCTCGCAAACTTTTTTTTGGCTCCCTTGTTTTGATAGTTTGTGCTCAGATTAGAGATTTCTCTGGCCTGACTTGTATGTGACTTGGGGAAAGAGCTGGTTGTATGTTAAAGGTATTATGTAGATAGGTTCTAGTCGGGTATTGGATGAAGAAGGTTGTTGACAAACTCTACTTCCTTCAAACAATAATGCAAATACGTTGTATGCATAACAACAAAGAACAAGGTAGTATGCGCTACATTAGGTTACATATACTTCAAAGCAAATTTAAAAATAGTGGTTGTGCAACTCATTCAAGGTTCGGCTAGAAGTCTTTTAGTGAAGTAGAGCTTGTCAAGATCTCATAATTAACACATACATTTTGCAAACACCATTAAAAAAACCCAAAACAACTTTAAATTACACATACAACTTCAAAAAGTTCATTACAAACAAGAAATACACACGAAAAAATCCTAAATTTTCATCAAACCTTACAAACTCATTTGCTCTCTCAACTGTTTTCATTTTTACCATTACAACATCAATGATCCATGGGACTCAAAGTGATCATCTTCAGTATATCCCCAAGAACAGCACATCTGAAGACTACACTCTAGACAATCATTTGAAACGAATCTTGGACACCCATAGAACTTCTTAATCCTATTCACCCCTCTTTGACAAGTAGAAGCTTTAGCTGGAAGAGATGAGGAGAAAGCAGGAGAAAAAGAGACGAGGAGAAGGAGAAAGGAGGGAGAAGAAGCAAAGGGAAATGGGCAATGCTTTTCACATTGCTTTTTTAAATAATAATATATTTTATAACCTTATGATAAGAAAATGTTAGGTAACCCACCCTTTTTACGCACAACGCTTAACGCAAGAAAAAACGTGTTAATTTGAGTGACATTGGCATTTAGTAATGTTGAATAAAATGTGGGTTTTTTGAAGTAATTTGTATCTCTAATTTTTACACTTGGATGCATCCCAGTCGTCTAATCACTTTAACTCTATCCCATTTAAATGTAATCCCTGATCCCCCTCCTATTCACATCAAAGTGTCTACAATCTCACCCTCCCTTCCCAAACAAAAACTCCGGTGACAAATCCTCCAGCTCCATCTCCTCCCCTACTCCGGTGCTGGCGACGAAGCTCTACCGTAGAGCAAGAAGACTCATCTTCTCCCTTGAACACAAACCCTAGCCCCATCTCTGGCTCCTCCACTTTAACAAATAGTTCAGCTCCCTCTTCTCCCCTACTCTGGCGCTGCGATGAAGCTCCATCGTGCCGTCGCAAGACCCATCGTCTTCCCCTAAACACAAACACAAACCCTAGCGCCATCTATGGCTCCTCCCCTTGCAATAAATCCTACAAGTCTTATCCCTCCCCCAACTTCTTTGACAAACCCTCTGCAACTCCTCTGGCTTCAAACTCCTTCGATAGTGACTCTGAGGTAATTTTTTTATGATGACGACTTAAACATCACTTCAACAAATCCTCCAACCCTCTCTCCAGCCCCGCTCCTCTACAACTCCTCAAGAGAGAGCTGAGGCTTCACTTGAGCCTATCGATAACGGCTGCAGACTCCTGTGAGGTAATTTTTTCCTTTTTCAGTTATTGTGAAGTTGATTACAGTTTAGTTTTCAGTTAATGCTTGATTTGATTGATTTTATGAAATTAATTAGGCTTAATTTAGTGAAACTAAGTTTATTATTTCATAATCATGATTGATTTTGGTTGATGTTGTGAATTATTTAGGAATTAGGCTATATTTTATGAAGTGAAGATGACTAAAAATTAGAAGTCAGTGAACTTTAATATGACTAGTGATTCATAGGGTCTGTTTGGTATTGTTGTTAAGTTATTTGTAAATGGTAAATTTGATTTGTATGTTTGTCTTTGAATATGTGCAAAAGTATAGGATATTGAACAATATCTAAGGGTTTAGATCCTGTGAAAGAGCAAGTTATTTTGAAAGAGAAGGAACTACCACATCTCTATTGCAAGTATTGCAACCACCATATCCAGGCAGGTGTAACACGGCTTAAACACCACTTAGCCAATATCCAGAAAGGGGTGAAGAAATGTGATAAAGTTCGAAAAGCAGTGAAGACGTATTTTGGGGAAGGTTTGGAATCTATAAAAAAGAAGATGATGACACTGCTTCAATCAATTGGAACGATGGAAGAAGATACAATCGACTAGAAGATTGAGAGCTTCAATGCACCAAGCAGACACGGTAGTAGTAGCCAGGTCCAGCAGTCGAGAACATTTAGAGGGTGTTTAGGGCGGCTTATTTTTTGGTCAAACTAGCTTTTAAGCTAGCTTTTTCACTTCTACCTGTTTGGTAAAATATGAAATAATTATAAGTCACATTTTAAAAAGCTGATATACCCTAGCTTTTGAAAAACCAACTTATAAGCTCATCTAAATAAGCTAGATTTGACCAAATAAATTACTATACCTAAATAAATTTTATAATATTTTTATCATAAATGTCAAAAGCCACTAAAAGCTAGCATAACTAAAAAGCTTCAAAAAATAATCCTTCCCAAACACCCTCTTAGTCCATTTGACCAATTTGTCAATATTCAAGGCTGCCAAAAGGCGATAGAGAGCAGAATCAAAAAGAAGAAAAGGTGTCGGTGGCACAAAAGATCGATGGATATGTATTTGCTAATGGGTTGTCTTTCAACATCTTGAACAGCTCATACTAGAGAGAGATGGTGGAGTCGATTGAGAAGTTTGGCTCCGAGTTGAAGCTTCCTACTCCTTATGAGATAAGGATGTAGGTGCTTAAGAATGAAGTGGAGAATATCAATGTCATTAAGGCAACACATAAGAAGGCTTGAGAAAATTATCGGTGCACTCACACGTCCAATGGATGGTTAGACAATAAGAGTAGGAGTTTGATTAACTTTCTCGTGACCTCACCAGAGAGATTTTTTTCTACAAGTCCATTGATGTGTCGGCGGTTATAAAGGACGGGAGTGTCTCTTTAAGTGCCTTGATCAGATGGGGGAGATTGGAGAGAAGAATGATATCTCTAAGTCATCATCAATAATCATTCCTCCTATGTGCATGCCAGGAAGCAGCTTATGGATAAGAGGAAGTCACTTTATTGATCACCATGTGTGACGCATTGCATTGACCCTATGTTGGACATTAGAAAAATGAAGATAAATCGGGATCCTCTTGAAGATGCAAAAGGAGTAATATAATTCATCTACAACCATTGTTGGGTCTCGAGCTTGATGAGAAAGCACACGGGTAAGAAGGAGCTATTGAGGCCCGCTATTACTCAATTCGCCACATCCTTCTTGACACCACACAGGTTGTATTCTTTAAAATATCCTTTAAGCTTCTGAGGAGATCCAGAGCAGTAGTTAGGCAAAGAAGCTGAAATGAGTGAAGGCAAAGCATAAAGTTCTTTACACTAGAGGATTCTGGGAAAGTTGCTTTTCTGCTTTACCATCACACTTCCGCTAGTTCATATCCTCTGGGAAGTAGATTCAGATGTCAGACCCTCTTTGCCATAATTGTATGAGATGATCGACAGTGCAAAGGAGAAGATCACGCATGCATGTGCTAGAAAGAAGAGTGTACATGCCTTATTAGAAGCTAATTGATTCTAGATGGAATAATATGTTGCATCAACCTATCCATGCCGCCGCTTACTACCTTAATCCGAAATTATTCTATGGGGACAGATTTATTGAGGATATAGAGATAAAAGAAAGGACTACGCTTGTGCATGAGTCGCATAATTCCTGACGAAGATGAGAGCATTAGCTGACTGTGAGCTAGATGGTAACAAGGGAAAGAGAAGAGAGTTTGGAACATCCATGGCTCAAAAAACTCTTAGTTATAGTACTCCATGCATTAATTTAATAATTTCTTCAATCTTCATTTTATAATGATGGTGGTTTATGTTGACTTTTAATTTTTAAATGTATAGCTCCTTGGTGGGATAGATTTGGGGATGAGACTCTAAATCTGAAGCGATTCGCAATTCGTATTCTCTTGCTCACTACTAGTGCATTCGGATGCGAGTGGAATTGGAACACTTTTGAGCAAATATGGAAATTTTCAATTCTAGAACTCAACTTATATATTTTACCTTAGAAGGTTATATAAGTTGGTACTCTTCAATGAAGGTCCACTAGGAAAAAAGATGTCATTTAGAGTAGGAGAGCCTTAACTCTCTTGTTTATGTCATGTACAATATCAAGCTAAGAGAGAAATATGCGGAGGAAGGCACAGAAGATGGATCCAATTTGTTGGATGAAGTATCTCCTGCTGCTGAGTGGATAATCGAGGAGCCTTGTCTTCTAGACAACCCAAGCTAGCTAGATGGTGATTGGTGATGACGGAGGTCGGGGGTATCTCAATGTTGCTGCAATTGACAGTACAGTTATTGCGAAAGAAGACAAGAAGATAAAATGCTCCTACGCAAGGAAACAAAGAGTTGATGGTTATTGTAAGCTTTCTTTGAAATTTTCAATTTTATGTCTATTTTGAATGAATATTTGAGTTATCCATTGAAATTTTTTCTACGGCATTCTCCTCGCAAAAAGGAAAGAAATTGCCGCTGAAGATGAAGTGGATCCAGAGGATGCAAATTACATTCTAGAGATGATGACTTGGTTATTTTTTTAGAGATGGATCTAGAGGATGATTTTATTTTGTAGAATTTATTAATGCTCGAGACTGTTTGGTGTTGCTAAGACTTGTTTGATTGCTTTGAACTTGACAACGTTGACGTTTTGATCATTTGATGATGCTTTTTGGAATGCTTGTTAGTCACGTATGACTAACTTTTGTTAAGAAATCATGATACTATATTTCTATATTTGATTTTGAGATGTTATGCTTGAAAAGTTTCATGATTCTAACTATTAAAGTTATTCTGAATTGTTTGTACTTATAAAATATCAAAATAATTAACAAACAATATAACCCACGTTATGAGTTACACTTTTTTGCTTTTTTTTCTTTAACCCTTAATAGGAGGTTGAGCGCTACGTTATGCGTTATCGTTATTTTTAACATTGAGATATATTAGTCCTTACCAACAGGATTCTAGGGAATATACGAAGAATAACCCTAACAAAATAAGTGAGGGGTACAAATTTCCAATCTTTGAAGGGTAATTTTTGCAAAGTTTGAGATTTGAGGGGTAATTTAGCAAATATGAAAGATTTCTGAGGGTATATATGCAAAAGCCCCATTAAAAAAGATATATTAGATAGTGTTAATAATGATGTGATAATGTACTTTTTGCAAATATGAAAACTCATATGTGACAATTGTATTTTTTTAAAATTATTAATTATACAGTGGCACCACTTTCTAGAAATCCTGGATCCGCCACTATTCCACCCTAGTGAGAAATTAAGTGGATGTAAGGTAGAGCTTGTGGCGCTAGTACTAGTGTATGAGTGTTGTAGTAGGGAGAGAATACAAAGTGTGTAGTGTAGTAAATAGCACCTCTTTTTTCTTTTTTCTTTTTTTTTTTGTACGTCTCTCTACAATAAATCTACATGGTCGACCCATTTGTGAAATAAATTCATGTTATTGGCCACTAACAAGGCATGAAAATTAACTGGTTGCATGCACAATCAATAGATCATCTAGGAAAACTGGTGTAAAGTGTGTCCCCAAAACTGGGATTTGGAGGGAAAAGACAGGCTCTTATCAATCCCTAAGGAACGAGCACTACTAAATATTCAAGTATAAAATCGAGCCAGATTCTAACACAGCAACTGTATATAAAAGATTCGTGGGATTTGAACAAACTTTGCAAAATCGCCCAAACTAATCCCTCATTCACAATACATCTCAAATTCAAGCAATTACCAAACCAAATCCAGAGTTCATAGTCAAATTAAGCAGGTAAAATCTAGGGTTACCTTCTGACGAGACCGAAGGAATTGAACGCATCGGCGAGCTCCCGCTCTCTGATTCGAGAGCTCAGATTCCCGACATAGATTTTCCACATCGCTGAGGATTGAATCTTTCCTCCCCCTTTTGAGAAGCGATTAGAAAACGAGGAAGGTGTTTAATTGGCAATGGCCACGATTTCATCGAGGTTGAATATTTTGAGATTTTCGCAAACGCTTTTTTGTTATTGTCTGGGCCTGAGAGTTCGAAGCAGGAAGTTAGTTGGTGCGCTAACGGGCCATTTTGGTCCGGCCCAGTTGTGGCCTCACAAGTTCACTTTGATTACTGTTGCATTTTGTGGATTTTTATTAGACTAATCAGCACTTACTACATTGTAGTTTCCCTGCTTTCCACTAAGAGCGTGTTTGTTTGAAAAAAAAAGGCTAGAAAGAGGTGGAAAGTTACTGTGCGTGTCAGAAGGAAAAAAGTGGGGTTAAAAGTTTTCCGGTTCATGTGTTTGTTAAAAAAAAAAGGGGGAAAGTTTTCTCTGAAGTGGGGAAAAGAGGGACGTTTCGGTGGAAAATTTTTCCACGCCTATC
>JBAKGM010000001.1:14756068-14778630 GCA_037177215.1 Asparagus racemosus | reverse complement strand
ACCACATTCTTCGAGATCTTGCCACCAAACACGGTCCAGACCTTATGCTTCTTAGACTCGGACAGATCAATCAGCTCATTGTATCTTCAGCTGAAGCTGCTAGAGAGATCATGAAGACCTACGACCTCAACTTTTGCTCTCGTCCCCGTCTCCTCACCCCGACCATCATGTGTTACAACAACATAGACATCGGATTCGCTCCCTATGGTAGCTACTGGAGGCAGATGCGTAAGATTTGTGTTCTTGAAATCTTTAGTGCTCGCCAAGTCAAAGCATCTTTTGCGATAAGAGAGGAAGAGATTTTAAATCTTGTTGAGAGCATCATTTCAATAAGTCCAGGTTCGGCTGTTAACCTCTCTAAAAGGTTTTCTATATTGGCCAATACAATTATCGCAAAGATAGCTATTGGTTCAGAATGTAAACATCGGGAGCGTCTCGTATCAATTTTGAAGAAATCAGAGGAATTGGCTTCTGGGTTTGAGCTTGCAGATTTGTATCCATCTTTGGGGTTTATGAGTGCATTAACTGGGATAAGTTCACAAGTGAAGAAGAATCATGCGGAGTATGATAAGATTCTCGATCAAATAATTGAAGAGCACTGTAGAAAGAGAGAAGCTAAGGGTACCGGCAAAGAAGTTGAGAAGGAGGACCTGATAGACATTCTTCTATCAATTAAAGAGGAGGGCGGCCTTGAATTCCCCATCACAAATGCAAACATCAAAGCCGTGATCATTGTAAGTATGTACAGCAGTTTTAATAGTTAGGATAAATTGCACAAAAACCCCAAAGCTTTTGGGCCTTTCCTAACGAAGCTTGTCTGAACTTCATTTATTTCACTAAACATGCCAAACTTTGGAGCATTTTCCATGAAACTTACCTAAATTTTGTTTGTTTCACTAAAGCCCCAAAACTTTGTGGGCTTTTCCACAAAACCTGTTTGAACATTCTTCATTCCACTAAATCTCCAAGAGTTCCCCACCAAACTTCCCAAACAGTGGCATTTCTCAAATAACTATCCCAAACTTTAACTTTTTCAAACTTACACCTTGCGATATTATTTTACAACACCGACCAAAATGTCCTCGACGAAAGTAATCTCCAATATGCTGATTAGTTGCAAAAAAACTCGTTAAAAACAATATGATTAAAAACTAAACCTAGCCACCCATAAGGAGAGGAGACAAACTAGAGGAGACAAACTATGGTGACCCCTGAGGTGGTATTAGTGACCCTATATAAAATAGTTGCAACCAGAAAGAACATCAAATAAAATGACTACAATCAATAATGTAGGGTTTTATTCATCCAAAATTTCCCTTGCCCACATCAAGAAAATAGTCTTTTATATACCTGAAAATAAAAGTAAAGGGCAAAAATAATATTTTTTCAAAAAATTTAAAATGCTAAAAACTAGAAAATCTTTCTACTAGGAATTTCAATATCAAAATTTCAGCTAAAATAAATAATATTTGCCCATCTCAATTGGAGGGTCAAAACCTACCTAAAAAGGAATGAAAAATCATATGTAGTGATTTTTGTAGTAAAAAGAGGAAAACAACTAGCCTTTTGTTCAATTCAGACAAGTTTAAAGTTTTGCCAAATTTGATTTTTATGGGGCTAACTGGTCCATGTAAGTTAGGGTCACCTCTATAGCTACTTAGTTAGTTCGTTAGGATTTGTTTGCTGCCGGGTTGGGGAGGAGGGGGGGAGGGGATGGGAAGAGGGGACTTCAAAGTTCATGGCACATTCCAACATATAAATGTTTTCAAGGTTTTTATCCTTGCTTATTCAAGAAAATCCCAGGCGTTCACCATTACCTTATTTGTTCTTTTTTCCCCTCTTTCAAGGACGTGTTTAGTGGAGGGACTACGACTACATCCACGACCTTAGGATGGGCAATGTCACAGCTCATGAGACACCCAGAGGTAATGAAAAAGGTGCAATCAGAAGTGCGCCAAGTTCTAAAGAAGAAAGAAAAGATTGAAGACGAAGACATGAAATCCCTACATTACATGAAGCTAGTTATCAAGGAGACTCTAAGATTGCATCCACCAGTTCCATTGCTTCTACCAAGGGTATGCAATGAATCCTGCACCGTGAAGGGATATCATATCCCTGCAGGTAGTAGAGTCTTAGTAAATGGATGGGCGATAGGGAGAGATCCTAGATATTGGGAAGACGCAGAAATCTTTAAGCCCGAGAGATTTGATGGTGTTACCATTGATTTTCTCAACAGCTTTGACTACATGCCGTTTGGTGGAGGAAGAAGAGTATGTCCTGGAATGACATTTGGTATGGTGAATCTGGAGCTTACCCTTGCCAATCTCCTGTTCCATTTTGACTGGGAGCTTCCTGATGGGATGAAGCCTGAAAATCTAGACATGACTGAATTATTTGGAGTAACAGTAGGAAGGAAGTCTGATCTTCTCCTGCTTGCCAAGCCTCATAAGTTTTCTAATGTTGCATGTATGTGATGATAGCATTACGGACTTCTGTTTACAAAATAAAGATTGTACCCTTGAAATTGGCTTGTTAGGTACTATAATATAATTGTTTGCAATATGTGCGACATGGTGCACAATGATATTGCTTATGGTTTGTTTAACACTTGGTTGTTTCCGGAATTTCATTTTCGCTGATGTTAATCATTTACTTGGGATCATAATTTTTACCACTAATCTAACAACTTATTGTCAGGCTCAACGTTGGTAGGTGTCCTCAATTCTCCTCAATAAGTTATTATCTGAAGGAATAAAGAAAGAGTCAAAGCAAGCATCGGATCACCCTTAGGCGATGATGCCGACACCTGACGGTTAACGCTTGGAGCATCAAAAACTCTATTAAGACGGTGTGTTAGGCATCTAAACCACATTTTTACATATAGTGTATTAGAAAGTAATTCTGCTCTAAACTAAATTGCACTGTCTTAGACAATGCTCGCACGCAACTAGGATTCTCTACAGTTTTTGAGCGCCCTAAGCGGTGCAATAGGCTCTTAACATTTTTGACATTTCAAGAAGTTTGTTTTGTTTTGAAATCCTAATTTCTCATATTTAAACATTTGTCTAATATCACTGTAAAAATTCCTTAAAAAAGTATGAGTCATCTATTTGACAATTATGATATCAATTCTATTTGAAAAGTTCTAATTGAATTAGCATGCCCTTAAAAGGGATGAAATGATACATGAGTAACATTTTTTCTATAATTACTTAAGGGTAAATCATCCTAAGAACTCTCTACATTTTGCAGTAAACCCTCAATGACTTATAAAATCTCTCTTAACTGCCAATTACTATTGGAATTGCAAACCACCCCCTGGCCCCACCCCAAAAAAAAAAAAGTGTTTGCATTTTGCAAATGACACCCATGATGGCGTCACCCCACATTTAGGTTTTAATTGTGTCATCAATGCAAAATGTGGCCTTACACCATCACTGGGGTTTATTTGCAAAACTCGACTTGGCTCCATCTTTCTTGATGTCTGAAGATGATCTTTGGTTGAGAGTGCATGAGATAAACAAAAGCAGCTTTAGATTGACGGTGGAGGACTGTCCATCATTGATAATCTGATATGTCTAAGTAAGACTTTTGATGATGAAGGTCGAAGCAATAAGCATGTAGGGTAGACTTTATAGGGGAGAGTTTCATAGACCGAAGTCGATGATATCGAGCCAAGGTCGAGTTGAGTCCTCCTTTTACCTATACACTCGGTTGAGCATTTAAGTTAATCGCCTGGGCATATTAGGTAGTATACATGTCACCATCCTGACGGTTGAGTTAGTTATGGTAGTTACTTGGCCTGCAAGTAAGCTCATCTGTCAAGATCCCATTAGTATAGGAAGATACAAGTGATGTATGCGTAAATTAAGTAAGTTGGTAATAAACGAGATTGAGTACTTGATTGATATCTTCTAATATTATATGTCGAGGATATGATACGATTTGAATCAATCATCTCAAATTAGGTTTAATTGTCGTAAAATAAGTCCAGATTTGGTATAAGGCATGTTGACCGAGTTGAGATGAGCCCAGTTATCATGAAGCCTCTTTGTCATATTCAGGCTTTTAGATCAAGTCTTTGAGCCATAACTGAGTTATACGCTGAGTCTGTATGTCCTACACCTTAGATGAGTTATGGGTTACCTCATTGACTGAGTTAGCTTGTTATCATAAGATGGTTGGGGAAGTCCAATTGTGAAATCAGAGTTATATGCAGTCCAATTGTGAAATCAGAGTTATATGCATAACAGTGGCCCGCTAATCTCGAACTGAGATGAAATCCTGATTGGGAGTAGATAAGGTTTTTGCCAAGTCCATGTTAGCCACATCTCGTCTAATCGTATCAAATATGAATTTCTCAGAGCTGTTGTAGAGATTTATGCAATCATTAAGGAGACACGCCATCGGCTATGCTCCCCCTTATACTCCCCGTAATAATAGGATTGTGCCACGTGCCATCTATCTACACCCTCTTTCTAAGTCCTCTTAGTGTTTGGTGTGCTTTCGGTTGGAAAGGCTTTGGTGACACTATAAATTCAAATTTAGTGTCATTAGTCAAACTTAAAATTCTCCCCCTATTAATGAGACATCTTCGCCCCCACAGAGTCATGTTGAGAGAGAATTTGCCTTTATTGATCATCTGGTCTAGTTCTCTATCCTGGACAGTCATCCTTACTACATAATCGGGGAACAGAAGAATTTGCCTTTATTGATCATCTTGTTTCCATGTCTCCTGCCGACATGGCAGCATGAGTTGAGCGGTTCAATGTTCCCAATTACTATGTTCCTCGCGTGCCAAATCACAATGGTCATGTGTATGACTGCTTTGAGGAAGAAATCGCAGTTTGCGGACGAAATCTCAGTTTTCACCTTACGTCTATAGTATGGCCTAAGGTATCCCATTCATCCTTTTATGGCTGAATTATTTGATCAGCTGGGCATCGTTCTAGCTCAACTGGTGCCAAACTCGAGCCATTCTATTGTCAACTTTTGTGTTATGTATAAGAAATTGAATCTTCAGCTAATGATCAATGTCTTCTGCAGTCCCTTCCAGATCAAGAGGTACACTCAGAAGTCATTTTTAGTTTGGATCTTCAAGACTGTATGATTTTACACCCATATAAGGCCTACCTAGAGCTTCAACAACTAGAAAAACATACAACTAGAAAAACATGTTCGGCTTCCTTTATCCGAAATTTCTTTCTAAGTATAGTAGAGATTAGCTGTCCACATTTTACAACTGCATGGAAGTGGGCCCCTTGGAGAAAAAGATCTTGGCAGGCTGACCTTAATTGTAAGGTTTATCAAGTTTTGGAAGAGAAGTGATGTTTTATCCCCTTCTGTCTCGAGATCTTTTGGCCTATCGATAGACTTGAATTGCTGATGGGCAGGAAGGCGATTGCTCCAAAGCTTGAGGTGGAGGAAGCTCAACTAGAGGAAAGTGTTATACGTTGGGAGAATTTGTTAGACCTAACGATTTTACTTGTGCTTGCAACCCGTGTTGAGGCTTTAATATTGTTTGTTTTGGATGATGCCCCGCCCCCCTCATCTGTAAGGGTCAGGTGATTAATTTTGAGTGGCAAAAGTGTTGCACCATCGTTTCGATTTTGAGCCTCTTCATCTTGCCGAAAAGAAAAGGAATAGAGGGCTTTTCTTTGCAAGAATAAAATTAAATCCCAGGTTATTTCTCGTGAGCGATCACGCCTCCTTTAAAAAAAGACCTTTCAAATGTTCTTGGTGATACTATAGAATCAGTTCACCCCATGTCTGACTTTTCTTCAAAGGCAGTTCGCTCTGGAAGATATAACATGCTTCCTTCCTCTATTTGTCCAGGGGGAAACTTAAAATTAAAGAAACTTCTCATGAATTTGTTCTTTCAACTAACGAACAGGCTAACAAAGGGGAAAAGCCGGACATGCCTTGGGGTGGCTTCGTGGTTGTCTAAGCAGCTTACCGTGGAACTTTTTGTAGAGGACCTCAACTAGTGGTGTTTCCTCCTCTGTACAAATGGATTGACAATGACAGTGCTTTTTCTCTGTTGATCCCTGACTCGACTTTACATGAAGCGAGCAAGAAAAGTGCCATTTTCTAAAGTCAAATCGTGGATGAAATGTGCTCTTGTGATGAGGAGGCTCATGTGAATTTTCCTAGTTAGCTTAGAAACATTTCGTGCTACAAAGGGAGTTTAACCGTATAGTCGCAGAGTGTGATACAGCTGTAGGGAGAGCGTTGCTCTTAATAGGGAGAATAAAGCTCTCAATGCCAGAATTACCAAGCTTGAGAAGGCAAATGTGGCCGTAGCCCGGGCTGTCAATTTTGAGGCCCTTAGGAAGACTGATGATGAACTCCTAACTGCTCGGGATAAATAAATGCTAGCCTTTTGAACAAAGATAAGGAGCTTCATCCTACTCAGGATGCTTATGTGAGGAAAAAAAATCCTCCCTGGGTTGCCCCAGAAGCGAGCTTGAGTCAGAAAGGTCAGGTCGAGGAATTTAAGCGTGTACATGCACAACTCGCAGTGAAGCAGAAAATGATCATCAGGCTTGAAATCTAAGGAATGCGAGAGTGATACTATCAGCAAGTGGTGCTCCTCTGAGGAGAAACTTCTAGATTCAGTTGTGACACTTAAGAATGGCTATGATTGTGATCAAAATAACTATTGTAGCTATTCTTTAATAATCGGCCTCAGCCTAATCCCACCTCCTAAGCGTTTCAAGCACTACACGACCTTCTTCAAGGGAAGCCCCCTGCAGATGATGTCAAATACTTCTTAATCTTGGGGCTTTAGACGCAGCTACCCCTTTTTTTTTTGAACTACTAATTTTTTTGTAGCTATTCTTTAATAATCGGCAATCAATACTCACATCAAGCAATTCAGTTAGGCAAAACCGAACATGAGATTTATAAGAAGGTAAACATTCAAACTCTCAACGAGTTGAGAGGGAACAATGAAATGTTATCTACCGCAAGTGGCTTAGCTCCTTGGTGCCAAAATGTAAGTCCAAGGATCCCGCTCCTATACACACATGCATGGATATTCATGTAAAATTCTAAGCAACTAAGACTACAGTTATCTACCTAATCAAAAAGTTATGTTACGCTACATGATCTGCACAATCCTAGCATGTATAAATTGTAAGGACAACAATTAGATATCAGATTGTAGCAGCAAAAAAGATAACCAAATATTGTCTGAAAAGTATGAAACTAAGTGTCAAAATATTTCGACATTAGTGTAGTTTCTAGAGTATTAATTTTTCTCATTGTTCCGATATTCAGAGGGTAAGTTATACTTAAAAATATAAGACATGGTTAGGTTGAAAGTACAGATTACATTGAAGGATACATATGGCTAATTGAGGGTCCACACGATGTCAGAATTATATGAAATTAGGACCAAACTCTTCCTACATAAATCTAGTTTCTAATATATCAAGTGCTTCTTTGAATCCAATAATGAGAGAATAAGTTATACAAATGTATGTTGATTTACACAAACTGAGTGTACAAATTATATTGGAAGATACCAATGGCTAATTAAAGGTGCAAGTGATGTCCGAATTAAATAAAATAAGAGCTAAAATTCTCACATTCAAATCTATTTCTCAAATCACTAACTGTATTGTAAATGTACATAGCATTCAAGGAGTTAGGGTATCAAAAGTGCATAGATGTTAGCTGGTAGTAATATGCAGAAAACAGAATCATAACTTGAGACTCTCAATAGAATTGGTCTAACAAAATGCATCCAAAATGAATGAACTTCTTACCAAAATAAGTAAGGTAAGTCTATTCTCTAATTCAAAAGTCCTTATCATCATGTCCCAAAAAAAATGCAATGATATAAGCAAATCAATCAGGAAGGGTCAAGCTGTCTGTCCAGGACATATGCACTGAGTTTAGCCATACATTCAAAATAATAATTGACATCCAAATTATCCCAAACTAGATTCAAAAGAAATATAATTGAGTATAGTTTCTAAAATAGGAAACATTTCTAAAAATGGATCCGTATCGAGAGAGTTAAGCTCAAATTACTATAAGAGGGTTTTGCTGGAATATTTTCTACAAGAATTTGTGCTAAAAAAACCGATATGCAAGGTACTCCATCATACATGCATTGCATTCACACCATCAACCAACGAAAAAACCATCTCAATTCCATATTAAGAGATTAAGAAACAGACAAGATCTTATCTTGTTCGATTAAAATGCATAAAGATCTGGCCTTTTACACTCTAGAATGACATGCATCCTCACACACCTTTCATATCCTACACGCAAGCATAAATCCCACCAAACATTCGCATGCGTGACCAAATGAGCTCTAGGACATGAAATGTTTTTGTCTAATATTAAGAGAATCAATAAAAATGAGGACTTGATTGAGATAGTACCTAGAAGAGAAGACGGAGTCCTACTTTCTTCTCCAAAACCTTCTTTAGCTCCTTTCGTCTTCTAGACTTGAGGGAGAGGGCTTGAGTGATATTTTAATGGGAAAAAAATGAAAGAAAGAGGAGAGAATGGGGCTGATGGAGAGAGGAGTGTTGGAGTTTTTCTCTTTGAAATGAGAGAGAGAGAGAGAGAGAGAGAGAGAGAGAGAGAGAGAGAGAGAGAGAGAGAGAGAGAGGTTGCGTGTTATATACCCTTGTCCATGTAATTTGGAATCTTAAACCGTGACAAAGTTGAGGGTTAAAATTCAAAATTCTCCTCCCCAACATGGCTACCCAAAGATGAGTAAAATACATAATTACATGGTTTAGGAAGGGAGTAAATCATATTTCGGGTCATTTAAATTGCGATTAACATAGAAACTACAATCCAAAAGAAACTACAAGTGAAACAAGAAAATTTATATTTATGGGTTCTTTTTCGTGTGCCGATGTAGCGCCGATCTTGTACTACATTGATGGTCTGACTGAAGCAATAAGTCTTCTATTGATTGACGGTTGCCAAGGCTCCTTTGCAATGTTGAAATCTTTCCTGGATGAAGAGAAATTAACTGTCATAATTATCCAAAATGAGCAGTCTCCCACCCTCTTATAGACTGAGAGAGAGAGTTATTGACCATTAAATATGGATTTAGTGGCCATTAATTTAGGAGATAATGGGAACAACCGTTTCCATCAAAATAGCTTTTGAAACGGTCAATAGTGAGGTTTGCCTATAACAATCAAAGGCGAAGCTCGCTAAGCAGTTTTGGGCGAAGCTCACTAAACAGTTATGGGAAAAGTTCATTCTAGCAAACTTCACCAGAATGTGAGCAACCCACTCTCTTGCGGTGTGGATGACGTTACCCACGTGAGTCTTCTAAGAGAAGTTTGCATGAGGCTTGAGCGAACTTCTCTATTGTTTGGATGAGCTTTAGCATGGGCTTGTGCTTGGGCCCATATGAAGTGTTTCACCTATGTGCATTCATTTCTTGGACTTGGGCTAAGCATTGATCCAGGATAAAGCATATTTTAACCATCTACACTTAATTAAATTGCGGCTTTTAGTTTTGTTTTCTGGCAATTTCTTTCTCGATCTCCTAGCATTATGTCTCTCTGCTCTGGCATGAAGAGAAAAAGAACATTCCGGTGCTTCCGCTCCCTCCTGGTGACTTCGGCACCCTCCTTCACTTACCTAATGCTGGTGTTCCCCTCTTGAAATGCCCTCACCCGCACGGGCGCCTTCGGCGCCCTCCTTCACTCACCAAATGTCGATGTTCCCCTCTTAAAATGTCCTCACATGCACCGTTTGCATATTAATTCTTCTACCCTTTCAGATTAGATGCCTCTTACTTGGCCCAGTTCATGGAGGTTTTATGAACCATTGGAGTTTTATCAAATCATTTGAGAATCTTTACAACTGAAAATTCTTTTTCATTTATTTGATAATGAAAGACATCTATTTAAGTTTTCTAACACTTTCTCCTTGATTTTTCTACCAGCAATCTAGCTAATCTCACTTATTAAATATGAACCATTTTCTTTTTTTCACATTCTACTTTATATTTTTTAAGTATAGACTATCAAACCACTTAAGGAAAACATAACCTATTAAATTATCATCCAAGTAAAATTAATACTCATGAACAGAATAACAACTAAATAGTAATTCTAGAATTCCTTCTACCAATTAGTTCTTTCGTTGACTATCCTAAATATGATCATATTAAGCATAAGAGAATAATTCACAAATTATGAAAGAAATAAAATTTAGTTTCATACAATTTTTAGAGTATCCACAAAAATTAGTTCCATATCTTAGAAAAGGGCAATTCCCTAGAGGGTTCTAGCCTTTTGGTGAATCAAAGAAAATGAAAATAAAATAATTTCCAAGGGGGTTCCAACCTCAAGGTGAATCAAAAGAAAAGGAACGATATAAAAACTAATTCCCAAGAGGATTCTAGCCTCAAGGTGAATCAAAGAAAAGGAAAATAAACAAAAATAAAAACTAATCCTAAGAAGGTTCTAGCCTCAATGTGAATAGTGTAAGAAAATAAAATCTAAGGTACAAAATAAATGCAAGAACGTAATGCTAGAAAGTAAAAACAAGAAAGGGTTCTAGCCTCATGAATATTTAACAACAACAAAAGAAAATATTATAAGAAAATAAAAGATAAAAAAGAAAACTTAAATTCCAAGAGGGTTCTAGCCTCTTGACAAAGGCAAATCTTCATTTTGATATTTATCTTCATCTCATCTTCATCTTCATGATCAAATAAAGAGAAGAAAAGAAAATATGAAGAGGTGAAAAGATTCTTTTATTAATTGTAATAAAAAGTTAAAATTTAGAAGGTTTTTTTTCTCAATTAAGAGTAACCCTCCTCTCCAAAAGGAATTTTTACAAATATTTCACACTCAAACCCCTCACCCTCTACCGCTATTTATAGCCTACAGCAATAAAGGAGAACCCTTGGATGAAACTTGGCAATCAAGATATTAAATCTCAACCAATAAACCAATCTGTTGCAAATCAATCAGTTGACCGACCGGTTGGCCAATTAGTTGGCCAACTGATTAGTTTACGCAGATTTGATTTTTTTGTGATTTTCTTGACCTGATTTCTTCATGGATCCCTGAGTTTTCTTGGGCCTTCTTTTGTCTTTATATTGGGCTTCAATAAATGGTAGAAAATCAGGGAGTTTGAGTCTTTTGGTCTTTTATTTATTTTTTCTTCATTAACCTGTAAATTAAGATAAAAATAATTATTAGTGGTATATTATTTATATAAGATAGATGATTAGGGTATAAAATTGTAATATAAAATTGTAATAAAAATGTGATTATTAGTTAGCACACTCGATGAAGAACTGCTACATCCTTAAGGATAATAAAATACAGAAGTTTGTCAAGTCATGAATCCTTAAGCTCAAGCCAGAGCAAAAGAAAGTCAGTACCAATATGGTGACTCTCCAATTCAGCTCCATGTCGAAAATCCAAGACCAAAACAGTGTTGTCCCTATTCCTACTGCAAGGATGGAGGTGGTTAATCATGACCAACATAACTGTTAAAGCCAAGGCTTAGTCCCTCTTACTAGTAAGAGGGGAAATGATGTGGGTACATCTCATCCTTCTCCAAGACGAACATTAGACTCTTCTTGAGTCCAAGTCATAGAGCAAGAGCAAGATGAAGTCTTGTAATGTCATCTCCGCAATAGTTAGAGAGCAATCTCTACGAGTCTCTTCACTCACTGACTCAAAAGAAGAGAAATTTGTCATGGCAGGGACAAGGTCTGATCGAGATTATTTAAAGAAATATGATTTGCTAGGACCCTCCAATCAACCCGAACCGACCAAGTAAAAGCAGACTCAGTTCGACAAGGTGTTACAGCGTCCCTCAGACGATCCAAAAGCCTCATTCTGATATGATATTATCGACCAATTAGACAATATCCTAGCTCATATAACCTTATTCAAACTTTTACATTTGTCTAAGGAAATGAGGGAAGCTTTGAAAGAAGCTCTGAATGACAGTAAAGTGGTCTTCACCCACATGGTCGAGCTTCCTCAAGATGAAGAACACAAGAAGTGCTATTAGCGCCAATGGCAGGCACCTTGTATTATCTTTACCACAGAAGATATTCTTATCAAGGATAACCATCACAACTGACCCCTTTACTATACCGGGTATGTGGGGTCGGCAAAAGTCGAGATGATTCACATCGACCCAGGCTCCGCTTTGAGCATAATCTCTTAGAGACTCTTGAGCTTTTTGGATATTCCCCTTCATGAGCTCTCAAAGACTACCGCCATCATATTCAGCTTCAGCTTTAGTAGTAGCCGATCTCTTAGAAAGATCCGACTCAAATGTCAGATCGGTTATTTAAAGACGGAAGTGACTTGTTTTGTCATTGATATCGAAACACCCTACAACCTTCTTCTCGGTTGACCTTGATCCATTCCAACATGATCATCCCGTCAACACTTCATCAATGTTTTAAGTACATCAATGAGCAGGGGGTTCAACAAAAAGTTGATGCTGAAAAGCATCCCTTCAAGGGGGCAGAGAATTACTTTACCAACTCTTTTGTACGCTGAAAATCTTACAATTGAGATTGTCCTTCCCAATGATGAAGATAGCGGTAATGAAGCGAACAATGAACCGGATCCCAATGATGATCTGATATGAGAAATGAAACCACTTGTAATTACCCTCGAGGATCCATGTATTGACCAGTTAGCCGAAGATCAGGGCGACTAGATCGTTAATGAATAAGAGTTTGCTTATGACTACTCTTTAGACTCTGAGTATGAAAACTCAAGAGTCAAAACTCTGATGTCTAGGTTAGCTTTAAAACCAGCTTTGTATATGCCTATACATGAACCTTACTTGACTCATCAGCAATTAGGCAACTCAGAGGATGTTACCTTCACGGTCCAAGCCAAAGGAGGTACCCAAAATTCTATAATCTTTGGAAGAGTCAAGTAGCGACCTCACTTATCAGGCTCGGATGGGGAAGCTGAGGGAATTCCAGAATTCTCCCATTATAGCCTGCAATCTCAGCATATAATGGCAAAAATGGGATACGATTTCACTCTAAAATAAGGATTGAATTTTAATCAAGGACCAAGAGTCACTCTACTCCCCTTTGTACCAGAAGGGGAGGCTTTCAATTATCATAATCAAACCAAACGTGGACTTGGTTACATTTCCCCTGAGGCCGAGTCACAAATGGGACCAGCATCTGATGATTTTCTAAGTAGCTCCTCAGACACACCCGGTTAGGATTTTGACGTCAGCATTGGAGCCATGTTTGGTGAATTCACGATTAACATGGTTTTGTACAGCGTAACCATGGATCTTGATAAATCTAAAGTGTTTGAAGATCCTGAAGATGATTTCGAGGTGAAACATCATGAAAAATAGTGGGAGTCGTGCTTTGAAATCAGTGAACCACCCGCCGAAGATAAAGTTGTCCAAATCAAAATAGGCAAAGAAGTCAATCACAAGCCCATCTTCATCAGTGAAAGTTGATCACTAGCCAAGAAAGAAGAACTCATAACCCTCCTTCGAGAGTACATTGACGTCTTCGACTGTAATTACAAAGGCATACCTGGGTTGGATCCCAATGTGGTAGTACATCATCTCTATATCGACCCAATATTAAGCTGGTCAAGCAACAACAATGACGATTCCATCTTGAGTTGATGGAGTAGATTGAGAAAGAAATCCACAAACTCATTGAATACAGGTTCATCCGTGAAGAACAACATCCGAATTGGCACACCAACATTGTTGTGGTAATGAAAAGGAATGTCAAGATCTAGATTTGCATTGATTTTAGGGATCTTAATCTTGCTTGCTCGAAGGATGAATTCCCTCTCCCTATCACAGATGCCGTGGTTGACAAAAAAATACGTACAAGTTTAAGAGCATGTCATTCATGGATGGATATTTTTGGATACAACCAAATTAAGATGCATCTAGATGATCAGAAGCACACATCTTTTAGGACACCCTAGGGGGTATTTTGTTATATAGTAATGCCCTTCTGTCTGAAAAATACTGGAGCAACTTATCAATGAGCGATGAACACAATTTTTTGTAAGTATTAAGAAATATCAACTCAAGATGAACCCGACTAAGTCCTTGCTAGGGGTGTCATTAGGCAAATTTCTAGGGTTTATAGTAACAACTAATGGGATACATGTCGACCCGAAAAATTAGAAAGCCATCCAAGAGATGCCACTTCTAAGAAATCTCAAGGAGCTCAGAGGTTTACTATGACGATTAGCCTACATTCATAGGTTTATAGCTAATTTGTCTGAAAAATATCAACCATTTCAAAGGATGATAAAGAAAGGTATTTCGTTCATTTGGGATGATGTCGTCAGAAAGCTTTTGAGGAGATGAAGAACTATCTCACGAAGCCACCTGTTCTAGCTGCACCAGTATTAGGTAAACTATTCCTGATATATGTCAGAGCAATGGATCATTCTTTAGGGGCACTTCTTACCCTGAAGAATGACAATGGCCATGAGCAAGCCATTTATTACCTCAGCTAGACTATGATTGGTGTCGAACTTCGCTACACTCCGGTCAAAAAAGAATATCTAGCATTGGTCTTCGTAATTCAGATGATGCGACATTACCTAACGAGTCAATCCATACACGTCATTTCAAGATTCAATCCTCTACGAATACTCATGGTGAAAGCTGGATCTCTAAACTCCAGATTAGCCAAATGGACAACACTGCTTTCACAGTACGACATGACGTTCGTGCCACAGAAAGTAGTTAAAGGCCAAGCAAAGTTGATTTCTTGGCGAATCATCATATCCTTGAATTTTCTAAACTCTATGAAGACATCGTAGATGAAGTCTTCGAATCAATGTTACCTCGGACCACTAGGTGTGGCAACTTTACTTTGATGGCATGTCAAGATGTAACCATAAAGGAGCAATTATTGCAAGAGTGTGGATAGTGTTGATCGATCCCAACGAACACGTTCTTCCACAGGCTTATACATTGATAAGCCACGCTCCAACAATGTGGCTGAATATAATGCCCTGATAATTAGGCTACAACTTGCTCAAGATATAGGTATTAAATACCTTGAAGCCTATGGTGATTTTAAATTGATTATCAATCAAATCAAAGGAGAATATGAGGTCCACTACAATGACCTTATGCCCTACCATGAAGCAGCAATGAAGCTTGCCCTGTAGTTTAAAGGCTTCTAGATCAGTTATGTTGCTTGCCTCGAAAATACTTATGCGGCTGCTTTAGAATCCCTTACGGCCACTCTTGCCTTGACTCCTAAATTTATTAGGCGCATCACAGTGGCTAGCCATCAATAATGCTCCCCAGAGCAAATCCTAGAAGCTCACGAAGTGCATGCCATGCCAACTCACTTCGAAGCTAATGATTAGCATTTTTCGATCATTGATTATGTCTTGCATGGGATACTACCATATAATTCGAAGTTAGCAATCTCTATTCAAAGAAGAGTTTCATGCTTCTTCTATGATTCTACGACATAGACTTTGTATTGTCGATATTTCGATGGCGTGTTACCCCAATGCTTATCACCAAGTGAAGCTTGAGATGCACTCAATGAAGCTCATGACGGTACATGTGGAGGTCATCAATTAGGTCCTAAACTTAAGAACCGACTTCGTTGTCTGGGCTATTACTAGTCAACTATGATTACAGATGCAGTGGCTTATGCCAAGCGGTAAGCGTGTCAAGTCCATGCTGATTTTCTACACTAACCTCCGGAAGAATTACATCCAACTGCTTCCTCATGGCCATTTAAAACATGGGACATGGACGTCATCGGGCCGATTAGTCCGCCTTTTCGCTAAAGGCCAACAATTTATTCTGGCCATCACTGATTACTGGGCTTAATCTATTCCACTCAAAGAAGTCAAGACATCTAACATGGTTACGTTCTTGAAACACCACGAGATTTATCGATTCAGCATCCCTCAAAGAATTGTCCATGACAATGGTTTGCAACTCGTCAATCGACCATTCTTCAAATTCTACAATAAGTTTATAATCTAAGATGTGGCTTCTATGCCATACAATCCAGCCGTTAATGGTCCAACCAAAGCTTTCAATAAGACCATCATCAAATTTCTAAAGAAGTTCGTCTCCTCCAACAAATGAGATTAGGACGAGAAACTTAGAGAGTGTTTATGGGCTTATCAAACAACAGTCCACACTCTCACTGGCTCCACACATTTTTCCTTAGTATACGGATGTGAAGCCGTGATCCCTCTAGAAATTCAAATGCCGTCATTAAGAATCGCTCTTGCCGAAAAGATGACAACCAAAGAATATCATCAGAAGCAGCTCCAAGAACCAGAGGTGCTAGGAGAATTAGACTCCAAGCTTAGCAACAAATTGAGATCTACTAGTCATATATCTCAAGAGCCTTCAATAGAAGAGTCAGAGAACAATGATTCAAAGAAGACAACCTGGTCTTAGCTATTCATCGACCCATGGTCATAACACACAAGACTAAGGGAAAATTCCAACCCAAATGGGAAAGCTCATTTATAGTAGAGACGGTCTACTCAAATGGAGCATATCACCTAATTGACCAAAATGGCAATAGGCTTATGGCACCAATCAATAAGAAATTTTTAAAGAAGTATTGCCCTTGATCCTGGCCAATTTCATCTCCCCACAAAAATTCTGGTCACGTTTAAGTTTCCACCTCTAATCATAAATATTGATCATCTTGATCTAAAATCCAATTAAAATCCCCAGCGGAGTAGCCATCCTATTTCAGCTCTTTTATATTGCAATTAGCTCAGCTTACAATCAAAAGAATACAATCAAAACTAGAAAAAATTACATTATTTGGGGTTGTGTGCTGCGTGCCGATGAGCATCAATCTTCTACTTTGTTGACAATCTGACTAAGACAATGGGTCTCTTTTTGTTAGTCTTTGTTTGTTTATTTGGAAGATAGCTCAGACTTCTCTTAGAACCAAAATAGAGAAAAACTACGCATGTACGGGGTGTTCGATTGTGTATCTTCTTGCCTATGTGTCTGTTGAATTGAGCTTCCTCAAGACGAACATCACCCTAGATTACATCTGCCATATTCTTTGACTACCACCACCGTAGGGATGTCATGTTCTTTTCATCTATTATGAGAATATTCTTGTTGGATCAGAGAAGTACACCCACATGCCTAAGTTTCTTGCTGATAGATCCATTACGGGTGTATTCAACTCAGATTATATGAAATCTTAGTATATTCTTCTCAACCTTTTTCTAAAGTTTGACTTGTATCCTAGTGCTACATATACTACTTTATCCGTTTGAGATGTCAACCTCTTATATTGGATTGCTAGGGGTCAACCTTTTGATCCTGCATAGGTGATTTTCACATGGATGTCTACAATTGCTTATGCTGCTAGGGAGGTTGTTCAGAAGAAGAAGTAGAAGCAGAACACTTAAGCTTATCTACCCTTTCTTGATCTCTCACATTTCTAAGGATCAGAAGATCACAGTTCTTTCTTTAGACCAGCTAGAGAAGGGAGGGAGCTACGTTGTGTGATGAGACGGCCCGAAAGAGTCTAGGGGCAAGGGGAAGAGAGAGTCATCAGCTAGTCAACCATATGGGTCCTACCCTGCAGGAGATGATATTTTCAGCTCTTCAGCAGGTGATGATTCTCGATAGACTATGGATTCACTAGGAGAGAGGATGGAGCAGATGGAGATGGAGATGGGGTCTCAGCATCAGTATTATGATGCATCTCTTCAATTTCTAATGGAGACTGCCCGCAGGACTTATCCATCTTTTCCCACATCACCAGTCTACATAGATTATGTACTCGAGACTGTCGGTAGATATGGCTGAGAGGAGATAGAGAGAGGATGTTTGATGATGATTTTCTTTTATTTCTTGGTCCACGTCCATTTTGTTTTCTTTCTTTATTTTGCACTTTGTTTCTTTTTATCCTAGATCGGTATATTCAGATGTTGCATGAGATACTTTGGATCAGACTAACTCATTCCTTTTTATTGCTTATCTTTTTTAGTTAGTACCATTATGCATGTTGACCTGACCTGTTGTATATACATAAAGTTTTTTGGATTGTATTTAATTTTTCTTATTTTTTGGTTCTTTTTATATCTCAAAAACAAATAAAATTTTCTTCTTTCTTTATTTTACATTTTTTTGTTTTCTTATGAGAAAATAAAAAACAATATTAAAATTTCTTTTTCTTTCTTTTTTCTTTTTATAAAAATAAAATTTTTCAACATGCTTATGTATATGTTTTTACAAGATATATTTAGATAAGGTTATCTATTGGTATATAGACATGAGTTATATCATATTGGTTCATATATTACTTTTAACTCATCTATATATGTTATATGTGCACATAAAGTTATAGATATATGATTGATAAACAAGATGGTTCACGATGTGTTTCATATTACTTTTCACACATTAGTATTATACTTATCATGATTAGTACTGTGAAAATAAGAATAAATATCTTTATATGTCATTCATAAAATGTTTTTGGATTTATCAAAAGGTTCGAGCTCCACCTATACTTGAATACAGCACCGAAATTTCTATACATGTGCTATAAAATATCATGCAAAAAGAGGGTATTCAAGCAAAATATGATCAAAGATCCACACTCTATATATCCACGTCGAAATTGAGTGGATTTGTTAAAAGATGGTCAAATACCCACACTGGTGGATATAAATGTGCAATATCTCAAGGTCATCATCCATCATATGCTAAATATTTTTCATATTTAGAGAGGGTGTATATCATCCTCCAAACACTATCGTTCTTCCACTTAAAAATTTCTAGATGATTGAGGTGATAGATCGAGATTTTGGATCTTTTCTAATGGTTGAGGTGATAAGATATATCTGAATTTGTTTTATGAACTAATATAATTACTTTTATTGTTGATTTTACAAACTATTCATTGATATTTTCATTGTTTGTGTGTGCATGTTAATATGACTTATAATTGTGATTCGTATGATTTGAAGTAATAGGTGTATGTCTTATGCTATTTTTTACAAACCTTTTTTGTGAATTAGTATGTATTTCTTTTCCTTTCACATTAGGATAAAGTTTATCTGAATTCTCAAGTATATTGCATACCTCGGTGTGTTTTTCTTTTGCTAATAACAAAAAGGGAGAGAAAGGTGAAATTTTGAAATATTTCATGTGTGTTTGTGCTGTATAAAAGGTTTTCAAATTGATTTCATGGTTGATGTTTTGGAATTAAAACTTTTTGAACACTTGATGCTTTGTTGCAGGGGGAGTTTTTGGAAAACATGTACACTTTTAATACTTTCATGTATGCATATATGTAGGGGGAGCTTTGCATATCATATATCTTTTGCATGAAATGTGTTGTCTACTTATTTTGTATTGAATATATACCTCACCATGTTTTACATTCTGTATTTCAAATTTTTGAGTTTTGTTATTATCAAAAGGGGAGATTGTTAGAATGTTATTCGTGTAATATCTCTTATTTGAATAATAACAAACTCTCGTTTGCTACTGATATATTTTGCGAGAAGATATATTTTAGTTATAAATAGGTACGAGCGAGATGTGGTTCAAAACAATGCAAAAATCAACACGAACGTTGATTTCAGCCTTCGAACCATCGATGGTGAAGAGGCACCCATCGATGGTTAAACATCTCATTGATGGTTATAGGAGCCAATCAGAGAAAATAGAAACATGAGTTGACACCATCGATGGTCTACGGTGACCCATCAATGGTCATAGGGAACCATCAATGGTCAGAGGAGATAATCAAAGAAATCTAGAAACCAAAAACAGTAACATCGATTGCTACAGTGGAAGCATCGATGATCACTAAAGGACCATCAATGATCACTAAGGGACCATCGATGGTCGTTATCCACCATCGATGGTTATGATGAAATTTGGTAGTTTTTAGGATTTAATCTTAGTCATTCATTGATCCATTTGATCTCCTATTTGCACTCAGATTTGTATATCTCTTTTCTATTCTATCAAGGTCTAATTAAAGGGAGCTGGAGATCACAATTTATAATGAAATTCAAGGAGGCAAATACACAAAAGGAGAGATCTTTATTCTAAGGTTTGAGAGAGAGAGAGAGAGGGAGAGTTGACCAAATCCCCTGAGCCTCCTTCAGCTTCTTCTCAGCACACTTTTCAATAAAGGTTGATTCAGCGAGAAGGAGTGCCCTACTCTTACATTGTTACACCGCTTCCTTACAAATCTTCATCTTCATCGATTTGAAGAACAGTTTGATAAAGGGCTATAAGATTGTTCTTTTTGCGCTTTAATTATTTTGGTTGGTTGTATTTCAAACTTGTGAGTTTGACGATGTACTCAAGCTAGGGTAATTGAGGGTTAGGCTAGCTAGGGCTAGGTTTCTTCCAATCATTATGAAGAGTTAGGTTAGATGACTGGTTTCAAGTAGATTCTAGCTTGCAGTCTTTGAAGCCTACTAAATCAGGTTGTGATTCAGATGAACTCTATTCAGAGTGAGGAAAGCCCTTCACGAGAAGAAAGAGTGGATGTAGGATTTTTATCCGAGCCACTATAAAAATCTCATGTGTTCTTATGTTGGTTTGCTTTTGTTTTTCACGTAATTTACTTCCACTGCATTTTTAGAGTATTGTTGAAAACTGTAGCAACCCTATTCACCCGCCCTCTAGGCTTGCATACTAGTTCTAACATTATATTTTTCATCAAGTTTGTAACATAAACGAACACTGTGATGCACAAAGACATGAATTCAATCAAGCTTGCATTCAAAACCAATTCGTGCAATATAATCATTTACAATGTATAGATAAGAGAACAATCACCATTAACATTTAATTCACATTCAAATATTATAGAACAGTCCCCTTTTTTAGGTGGGACAATCAAACTCAAATCGATCAAGATTGTCCTCCTCAGCTCACCTCCTTAGATCCACCTTCACGGTCCAACCTCCTGTTGTCGCTACACGTTGTCACCACCGGAGGTGGAGGATGCAAACAATGTTTTCTCTTCTACAAGCACTAGCTCGTCATCGACGATCAAGCTGCCACTGGCTCTATCGATATGGCAGCACCATACTGGGAGGACTGCCAGTGGCTTCATTGGTATGGTGGCACTAGACCAGGAGGAGACAGTGTAGGCATTAAAAAATGCTAAAATTTAAAGGATGTCAAAGTTCGGTGAGCCTTGTCTTACTTGACGAGCGTCAAGACAACCAAACGAAGCTAACAGGTGAACCTCGACACCAAAGATCAAATCCATCCGCAGACGAACATCGTTCGGATAGGACGAAGCTCGTCAGACAGACGAACCTCCCCTGGTCAGACGAACCTCGTCAGATAAGACGAACCTCGTGTATAGCCATTATTGACAAACCTCGTCTTTCATCATTTTTAAGGGCTACATTTAAGGAGGGTTAATGACCAATAACTCACCTATTTTAGAAGAGTTAATGACCACTAACTCACCCATTTAAATGAGAGTTAATGACCACTAACTCACCCATTTAAATAGGGGAGTTAAAGCCCATTAACTCACTCCATAATGTTCCGAAGCCCATTAACTCGCTTGACTATCGAGGTTCGCCCACGCAGCGAAGCTTGATATTTAACCGAGGTTCGCCCACGTAGTGAAGCTCGACATTCAACTGAGGTTCGCCCACGCAGTGAAGCTCGACATTCAACCGAGGTTCGGCTGCACATCGAAACTCGATAGTCAAGCGAGATTGTTAATCAAGGTTTGCCTACACAGTGAAGCTCGACATTTAACGAGGTTCGACCATGAAGCTCATGACCCATAACGGTCTTGAAGACCCAGCCAACCACGTGGGCTAAAGGACGAACGTCAGTTACTCCCACAACCACCCAAATCGCGCCAACATTTCCACATCTCCAGCACATCAGTTACGTGCTCAAATCCTTATAAATAGCTGTGAGCAGCTATGAAGGGGGGACAGAGAGATACGGGCATGCAGACACAGAGACGAACGAAGACTCAAGGATCATTTAGCAATCTCAAGATCACCAGCAATCTTGTTCTGATCGTCAATGGGAAGCAATCTCGGTGTGAGCATCGAGAGAAGCGTCCTTTTGCTACCAAGTACCCACATTAAATAAAAGAGAAGTCAAGTCAATCTTCTCTTCCTCTGTAACCGAAAGAGCTTGATTGTAATTTGTTCAAAGTCAATCAAACAAAACTTTTTCGACCCTATAGAAGATGGCGACCATAGTGAGAGAAGGCGTTCTTTCCGACGAACTAGTGGTGGTGCAATCAGACAAGATTGCACTCGGAACTGAGGTTCAAACAATGGTCATTGAGTTTGATCAGAGTAATTATGAGGAACTTCTCTCCTCTAGGGCATCTAGCCCTGTGAAGGCACGTAAGTGCCGACGAGTCTCTTATGAGACTTCAGCCCATGTGGCTTCTGCTGAATCTCCTCGAGTGAACCTCGAGAATCAATCTCCGTCTCTCAAAGGCGAGGCTCCAAAAGATAACTAACAGGCTAAGAGGTGGGTTGTTAACCAACCTAAACCAACTTCGGGTGCCACTAGCCAAACTTTGGCTTCTGCAAATG